>JAJEJO010005186.1:1228545-1238668 GCA_020662805.1 Glaucomys volans | reverse complement strand
AAGGGCACCTAGGTTGAAGGGCACCTAGGTTGAAGGGCACCTAGGTTGATGGGTGCCTAGGTTGGTTCCATAGCTTGGCTACTGTGAGTTGAGCTGCTATAAGCATCCATGTGGCTGTGTCACTGGAGTATCCCATTTGCATCTTTGAAAGTCCTTCAGCCTCACAGACAGAGCCATCTACAATCAGGCAGATGCATGCTTCTGGCCTTCACTGCTCCTTTTACACCCCCTGCAGGTAATATCTACATTCCATGTTGTCCAGTCATGCCGAGCAGTTCCTGTGTCCTTTCAGACCAAGTGTGGTGGTCACGAAGACCTGGAATTTCATGGCCCAGCTCAATCCCATCGTGCCCTGGCTCCATTCTAGACACACTCCTCCTCCAACCCTCTAGTCAGAATCACCTCTCTGGCCCACACCAGGCTCACAGAGCTTTCTGCGTGGAGGGCAATTCTCATGGTTCTGGTTATTTGTATATGTGACTGTTTCCTCCCTAGACTGAGATCCTTGAGGAGGGAAGCCACAGTTACCTGGGTTTGGACTTGTAGCACTTTGCTCAGGCCCTGGCACCGAGTAGGAGCCTAAGAAATATCAGGCGTGTTGAGAGGGCTGGCTGTTAGAGTACTCCCTTACATAATCCCCCTTTCAAAAGTTCCTTGAAGAGCTTTCTTACACAAATAAATAAGCCTTGAGCACTGGGGTCCAAGATCAGGAAAGCACTTTTAAGCCTCTAGGTGGCAATGTTACTGTGCTCAAAGTGAGGGACTCCTGAGGCAAATTGGGAAATTGTATCCACCCCTAAGGTGCCTGCCTCCTGTCTCTTCTCCCTCCCGCCTCCCGCCCTTCCCTCTTCCTTTCTTCTCTCCCTCCCTTTATCCTACTCTCCTTCTCCTTCCATCTTGGCTTCAGTTCCTCTATTAAATCTCTTTGCTGATTTTTTAAAAACCCAGGTGTCGCGAGGTCTGAGGAACAGAAGCAGGCCTCCTGGAGACCGGCCTCCCCCTCGCCTGCCTTGTAGGACTTCACATGTTAACATTCCTGTTACTCGCCATTTGTATTTTGGAGGTCCGGGTGGATCTGCTCTTCAGAGATGGGGATGTAGGAAGCAGCTGTTTTGGAAGCAGCCAAGGAAATGATTCAAAATGGCCTTGCCACAGGTCTGGCTGGTCTGCACCCCTTCCCCTGCGTTGGGCTCCTGGGCCATCATGACGTCAGGGGCAGAGCTGGAGAGCTCTTGTCCACTAGATTTTGGGAGGGCCCAAGGCTGTCTCAGGACAAGGTGTTCCTATTCAACTCAGGGCAAAGGTGGACCAGCAGCCCGAGTCAGAGGCGGGAGGGAGGCGGCCTTGGGAGTCAGCAGAGCTCCCGAGGGTGCAGGAATTTGACAGCTTTGCTTTTTCCACCAAATCTGAATCTCTACCTGCTTGTTTTCCCATAATGCCTTCTGCTCTAGCAATCCAGCCCTTGGAGGGTGGGGGCGGGATGGTGGAGAGGGAATGGCAATTTAAGCATGAAAAATGTCATTTTGCCTCGGAGCAAACTGGCTTTCTGTGGCCTGGCTCCTTTGTGTGGTTTGGGTTTAGGCATATCTGGAGGATCATTTGCCCGATCCTAATAGGAAGGCTCACTGTGCTCATTTGTTAGGGGGCGTAATGGGACTTCCACTCGCTGGGAGAATAGCAGCTCCCTGGTGCCGCGGATTTCTATTTTTCTGTCACCAAGAAGAACTCTCTCTCTCTCTCTCTCAGACACAATGTGCGCACACACACGAGGATTTCCACTTGTAAATTTTTCTTTGAGACAATTAAAATCTGCTCACTTCCCTTGAAATCCCATCGGCCATTCTCTCCCTGCCTTGGGTTTGAGGTCTTGGTCTGGGGACAGCCTTCACACTGGTGCCCAGGTCATTAGCCTGCTCTCCCTCCTGCCAGATTCCTCCACATCCTTTCCCTCAACATGAGCTGCCTCTTCCTCTTCTTTCCCTTCAGATAGCATGTGTGTTTATTGCTGTAACCTTTGGGGACCATCCATTTATTGTTCAGTATTTGATTTCCACTATTGTTCGTGGCTTTGAAAAAAAACCCAACAACTCAGGTACAGGTTTAAAATGGGCTTATAGTTTTACTTGATTTTTCAGTCTCCTTTTAAAATTATATCTGTTCCATTATTAAAACTATTTTTTGACCCTGTCCCAAATTCTTTGGTTAGTGCCATTGATCTCTGCCATTCTTCAGGTGTTTGGAGCCCCATGCAGGAGGTACCAAATTCTCCCAAAATGGTGGCTCTCCTGCCTTTTGGTGAGTGGGCCACTTCTCTTTGTGTCCTTTAAGTATAGGGAGAACAAATGGAAGCACCTATCCAATGGATCTGGAATATGGCCTCTGTCTCCATAGCTCCCTGGAGCTCCTTGAACAAAATCAGATTTTTCTTTTTCTTTCTTGCCTTCCCTTCTCAGATGGTTTCTCAAATTTATGTCAAACTGCCATGTTCCTGAGACGTGGCTGGCACCCTTTGCAACTTCTCCCTCGGTTTCTCTCCTTCTGGAAGGATCCGCTGCAATTTCAGCAGTGGTTTAGGGCCTCGGGCCCTCTCAGGAACCAGAGGGAAGCTCAGGGCTGCCCAGCGTGAGGTGAGCTGGCCTGCCTGCAGTGCTTCCCTCTGCCCGAGGCATTTTTAGCAATTTTCTCAGAAATTGGCTACCATGGCTGTTCAGGAGGAGAGGTGATGGCCCCAAAGGGCACCCAGCAGCCTGAGGTGAGGCTGCAGAAGAGAAATGTGGAGGCTTGGGTGGAGAGCGTGGGTTTCCAAGTTGGTTGGACGTGGGCTCCAACTCCCAGTCAGAACCATGTGGTATAGGAAGTCGCTTTGCATCTCAGCCTCAGTTCTTCCTGTCAGGAAGGGGTTTTCAAAGGACCCCAAAGGGTTGTCCTGAGGCTCACGTGAGACGACGCAGCAAAGTAGTTAGCACGGCACCTGGAGCATGAGGGGCTCAGTGAATGTTGCCGTGATGATGATGATGCGGCCTGGCTGGTAGGAGCCCAGCGCCCGGGGACACTCTGTCATCTGCCACTCAGCAGCTGTCCATGGCCACTCAGCTGTGAACAGCAGCAGGTTGGGTTGGAACCTGAACCTGACAAAGCGTGCATTCTCCACATCTGCCAGCCTCAGGCTTCCATCCCTGTCTGCCGAGGGTGCTGGGCTGATCTCTCCTCAGGTAGCAGAGCCGGCCATGCAGTAAGTGCTCATCGAGCAGATGTGATCACCAGCAATCCACAGACCCCAGATTCAGTGACCCCACACGTCGGAGGGGAGATCTGATCGATGGTTGTGCTCTTCTTGCCCAGCGTGGCCGCTCCGTTAGCAAGCCGGCTGAGAGGTTTCTGGTGGGGTCTGCTGCTCGGGCTGATGAGTGAGAGGACTTGTGTGGGTAGATTTATTTCTCAAATAATCCTCCCCAGAAACCCGTGTTGGCTGTCTTTGTAGAACAAATGGATCTTGTCAGTGTTATTGACTTGACCTTTTCCCCCCTCTCCTGGTGGTGGACAATGTCTGTGTCCCTGCCGCCCACACTCGGGGTGCAGGGAGATAATTTAGAGCCATTTCTAGGAAACCTGTGCTCTTCCCCTTGGCATTTTGCAGAAACAAAAACATTTTGACAAGAACACAAAATAACCAGGTTGTAACACCCTAGATGCTGGGCCCGTGGCACATAGGAGCGTGTGGAGAGCAGCAGGGGAGCACAGTTCTAAGTGAGAATTGCTACTGGAGGCTTTCTCTTTGCTGGTAATCCAGCTGACTGGTTGGGTTTCCAGGGATTTTTGTTTCATCTAGAAAGGAGAACATTCTGATTTTTCCTCATTCTGCAGTGAGGGAAGAATGGGGACTCAGAGAACTCTCTTTTGGTCTGATAGGTAGGTGGCTGTGATCAGTGTTACTATGGAGGGCAGGGGAGGAGGACCTGGGAGTAAAGGCCTGGAAGCATAGTCAATCTGCAAAAGAATAACCTTTTTATTGTTTTACTTTCTTGTTATAAAATTTCACATGCTAATTGGAGAAAGATCAGGAAATCAGATAAACAAAATCAAGAGGGCCTAGGACACTGCAATGCCAATAGCTCACAGATGCTCGATCTTTTCAGACCTCACGTGACACATTTTGGAGTTAGAGGACAGAAGTGGCGCACCTCCCTCTCAACGCCAATTAACCATGAAACCAGGGGCTCTGTGTAAACAGAGGGTAATTATGGGGCTCTCTTGCACATGGAGACTTTGTTCTATTTACAAAACATGTTTAAATACATTAACTAATTTCATCTAAAATGACTTTCTGATTTGGGTGTTTATTGTCCTCATTTTATAATTAAAGAATCCCGAGGCTCTGAGAGGTATAGTGACTTCCTCCATTTCAGTAACAGGAATTGGCAGAGTTGGGACTTGGATGGAAGTCTTTTAATTTCTGAACTAAAATGCAATCTCCTGGATTCCAATGACCTCATCCTTTTATGGAAGCCTGGTGTATCCACCAGCTATTGGTAAATCGAACACTCCAGCCTCAGTGGCTCACGGCGCCTGTGCTCTCCTGGGTGGGTCTGCAGATTGTAGTTAGAGGGTCTGGTCTGGGCTCGCCCGGGGGGCTCTGCTTCAGGCTGCAGGCTCGCTGGACGTAGTCTAAGGCTGCACCTTCATCACAGGCCTGGCCCACGTATTTATTCTGAGGACCACACTGAAGGAGTCTCATGGCAGGTAACAGGAGCACAAGATCCAAGATAAACTGCACAAGCACATTCTAAGCCCTTGTTCCTGCTATCCCTGGTGACATTCCTTTGGCTAAAGGACTAATCCCATGTCATTAGGAAGGATGCTCTGGCCTCTTAGTCACTTTTATCCTACATGAAAAAACACTTTATCATGACCAGGTATCTTTGGGGTCACCTTGTGTTTTCTCATTGTTACAACTATGAAGACCTTTAAATGTCCCTCCCTGATGCCTTTAGATGTCCCATCAATCCACATCAAGTTTAAAGGCGAGGATCTTGAAATCATCCCAAATTCTGATATGGCTTCTATTGACTGAGTCATCATCTAATTACTTAAAGAAATAAGTGATTTGCTTTTCAACCTCCCAACACAGTCATTCAACAACCATCTTCCTCTCTGAGGAAGGAAGGAATGGTGGGCCCCTTGCAGTCACTGTCTACAGCACTTCTGAAATCCTGCTGGGCAGGTGGAGCCAGGTGTCTTTGTATACACGATTCTTTTACCAACTGGTGCCTACGATGGGTCAGAAAGCAATTACTTTAGTGTGCAAAGGTGTGGTCATGGCTGTGTGCTGAGGTGGCAGCAGGTGTGGCCTTGGGATGAGGCCCTTGCTCTACTCCCGGGAGTGACTCTTCAGTCTGGTATTCACTGTGTCTTCCAGCTCCAACCTCCAGGAGGTTCTTCCCTCTCCCTGCTCCACTGTGCATGGTCACTTCTGAGGACTTTAGAGAATGAGCCTTTCTTTTTCTAGCTGAGCAACTTGCAAGCCTGTTTTCTGCTTTCAAAAACTTGGGGCCCAAGGTGATTTTATACCTCAGACAGGTACAGTCTCAGGATGCTCGCATTTTACTACAGGTGCTTCAAGGATTTGATCTCGGGAATTCCATGTGCCAGGAGGTGCGTCCAGGATGCATTTTGAGACCCCTCGCTCTTTCTCTCTGAAGACTCACTGTTGGCCACTTGGGGTGTCTCAGGCCTCTGCAGGATCATGCCTTTTGTGTTTCTAGCTCTTTGCTCAGTTGAAAAGAATGGGTAGGCACCACTTCAGTCCTTTCAGAAGTTGTCACAAAGGACGTGACAACCACACCCTTGATTTAGTCCTTGTCTTGAGACTGATCAGATGATAAGGTGAAAAATAGATTCACTTTTCAGACATGCAAGTCCTGGAATTTGGGGCTCTCTAGATTTGTTCTCATTCTGCTGGCAAATTGGTCAGTTTTTTAAAACTCCACTTGGCCTTGTAACACAAGATTCCACAATCAATATTCTGCTGGACACTTCCTTGTCGGATGCTTTGAGTTCATTAGGCATATTTTCTGTCTTCCAAATCATTACAGATGAGTTTTGCCAAGTGCTTCTTCTTGGTTCCAGCCCTCCCTAACAGCTTCCTCCCATCTGCTGCCTGCTCCCCAAACCACCATCACATGTACTAGGTTTTCATGACGGCAGCACCCCACTTCTGAGGCCAGTTTCTGTGTTCAGCTAATGATGGCTTCAATAGCACCGTGTAATGACCATCCCCAAATGCAGCAACTCACAACAAGAAACCTGTGCTGATATCCCCAGGGGTGCTGGTGTGTTGTTGCCATACCAGGCTGGATTCTGCAGATGCCCTTATTTTAGGGAATGCAGTGGCTAGGTGAGCTTCAGGCTGGGCTCCATAGTGTTTGCTTGCAGCCTGGGCTCCAAAGATGGCAGCTACCTGGGGATAAGCTCTTCCTATGTTGCATCCCTGGAGTGCAACTAGCCCCGCTGATCCACACAACAGCCACAGCTTCAGCTTGTTTCATGTCCACTTACATCCCACTGGGCAAGCAGATTACATGACCAGGCTTAACAGCCCTGGAGCAGGGAAGTTTACACTGTCCACAGTTGTCCAGGGCAAGGGAAGGTAATAAAAAAAAATTATTTGTTTTAATGACTTATACATGACAGTAGAATGCATTTATGCATTTTGATAAATCATTCATAATGGATGTAATTTCTCATTTTTCTGGCTGTACGTCTTGCAGGATCACATAGGTCATGCAGTCACACATGTACATGAGGTAAGAATGTCTGCTTCACTCCACTGTCCTTCCTACCCCAGCTCCTTCCCCTCCCTTCACTGCCCTCTACCTAATCTGGAGTAACTATTGTTAGGAAGGTAATTTTTGATGAGTAAGAATTCAAATGATCATACTGGGATTCATTTTCAAAATATCAATGTTCCTAAAAGAAGGAAAAGAAATGAACATTGATCATGTGCCTCACTCAGGCCTCTGGTGACTGAGTTAGTCCTCACAGTGTGCTGTGGCCAGGCCTGGCCAGAGGAGTGCAGGTGGTATGTGCTCCTGGGGGGCTGTGCCTTACAAGACGCAGCCTGTTCTCTCCTGGCTCCTCTCCACCTCCTGCTGCCTGGGAGGTGACTGTGGGAGTTGAGTCACTTGGGTCCCTTCCACGGAAGCCACATTTCGGTGAGGGTAGCTACCTACACAGTCATGCTCTGTTATGGGAGGAAAAACTCTCATCTTGTTGAAGCCTTTTCTTTCCTTTGCATCTTTGTTATAGCAGCTAAGACGATGCGTAATGCTGATTCTAGATTGTGACATGAGGGGAAAAATGTTCCTGTGGGAACCATTGTGTGTTTGGGTGTCTGAGTTAAAGCAACTTAGTTTGCTCCTTAACAAATAGTAGTCCTGCTATTCATGGTTCATATAGGGATTAAATACGATAATGTGAAAAAGACTCAACCTGGTAAACTCTCTTACTAAATGTCAGTTTTAATAAAAAATAATGTTATATTATTAATATCATTGATATGTAAAATGTTTACATAGACTATATATCTAAATATGAAATGTATTAAAGGAAATAAAACATGAAATACAATTTATATATTATAATACTAATAATGACTATTGCAGATCAGCTTCCAGCCAGATTCTGTGCAGAGGGCTGCTTCTGCTGAAGTGTCCATCTGAGTCCCCCGGGGCACGCCTCTTTCTTCTGACTCTGTTTCCCTCCATGCCGCAGTTGCCACTGTTCTCCCGTTGTGGCTCCTCAGCGTCCGTCAGTTTGTCACAGATAGCCTTGAGAAGAGTGAAGAGTGAGAGGTGAGTGAGAGGAACCAGGCGTCAGCGAGATCCGCTGGGTGAGGTTGGGACTTGCTGAGTTTCAAAGTTAAAGAGCAGGAGTGCTGTATACTTTGTCCCCTTAACTTCACATCATTCTGGACTTTTCAAATGTAGCTCAAAGTCTGCCAGGCCCCTCGAGTGCACGCCATTTGGGCTAAAGGGAACAGGGTAGAGTTTCAGAGAAGTTTCATCACCATTTGTGCAAAAAACAGCCTTACACTTAATAATCTATGGACAGAGGAAGATCAATAATATTTTCCATGCATGGAAAGAAGAGTGTATTTTCAGGGTTTATAGAGAGGCGTCAGGAGACCGGCCAACAGAGCAGCTCTAGGGCGTCAAGGAAGGGCTGCCCTTCGCTCCTTCCCTGAGCATTCACTGAGCGGCCTCCCAGGCCAAGCGTTCGGTCATGGCACACAAATAAATGGGGTGCGTTTTCCTCCCACAAAGAGCTCACGGTCTAACAGCCGAGGGACAGCAGGCAGCACATAGGATGCTCTGGAGAGGGGACTCGGAGTTGGTCTGATTGGGTCCCAACCCCGGCTTTGGTGCTTAGAGCCTCATGGCCTCGGGCCATTTACTTAGCTGCCCTGTGCCTCAGTTGCCGCTTCTGTCCTGGAGGCAGTGACAGCAGCGTGCCTCACGGGGAAGGTAGGCATCAGGTAGGTCAATGCAGGCAGAGCACGTGCCACGCTGCCTGGCACCCCTGGTCACATCCTTATTCACCAGCCACCCTCACCTAGTGACGAGGGCAGGACAACTTGCCTGCTTGGTTCACTGCTGTGTCTTTAGCAGCTGGACTATAACCTGGAACCAGTCGGCGTGCGACAGATACCTGCTGGATGACCAGATCATGAGTCCATGGCGTTCAAGGGTTGGCGCCTTCCAGACCTCCCCCAAAGGGTGATTTTACTGCCTGCTTACTGTGCTCGAGACTCCATGCTGAGTGATCTATGCATTCTTTCATCTGCTCTCCCACAGAATTTATGGATTTAGGTATTATCATCATCACACTTTAGAGATGTGGCAGCTGAGGATCAGAGAGGTTAAGTAACTGGGCTGAGGTCACCTAGATGTTAACTGGGGAATTCAGGTTTGAACCAGAGCCTTCTTGCACAGGTGCTTGGACTTTTGAAGCAGAGCCCTCTCCTGCCTCCTGAGGTCCCCGCAGATGGCCACGTTGAAGGCACCAGGGTGCACGGAGACAGACGAACTGCCTTTCCTTGCACAGGTGAAATCTGGGCACACTCGGAGTCCTGGCTGCTTGCTTCTCGGGGTTCAGCAGCTGGGAGCAAAGAGCAGGCTTTGGCTTTGGGCTGAACGGCTCATTGCCTCGGCTGCTCCCGTCCTCCTTCACGTTCAGGAAGCAGAAGGAACTTGGAGTTGATGGGTCTGCTCCAGTCATTATTCACCAGGGTAGTGCTTTGTCACAGGGGCTCCTAAGTGTTTGACAAAGAAGCCACCTCACTGGCGCCTGGGAGGTTATGGGGTGGGCAGATGGGGCTGCCTTCTTCTCTTCCTGGGGTGTCTCCCTGGTGCACAGAGGCTTTAATTCCGAGGCCTCGGGCCAGCAAGCCTGAGGTCTCGCCCTGCTCCTGCAGACCCGGGATTGCCACCTGCTCCTCATCCATCTCCCCTCTGCTGCCTCTGCTTCTCCTCTCCCTGTGCCACCACGCTGGGATGTGGTGACTTCTTCAATTTTATAGAAAGCTTTAGTTTCCTGCTACCAGTGTACCCCCTGGCCTGGTTGCTTCCCTGCAGATTCGCCTTGGAGCAGGAGAGAATTCCCCAAGATTCAACCTCCATCCTTGGTCACCACCAAGGACTGGTTGTGGAGACTGCTTCAGTCCTGCGCCCACTTGGGGGCTGCAGGCGTGGTCCCAGGCTTTGGACATCCTTAACTTCCTCTTCAGTGGCCCAGGGAGTTGATGGCAGAGGGATCATCTCCACTCAGTGGGAAATTGGGAGTCTATTTCATTCCTTTTCCTGGAACGAGCACTTCTGTCTCAGTAGGGGCCCCTTTAATGAATCAATTAGGGAGGGTATTATTATTGGAAGCTGTTTTCAGCCCAATTAAGACCTTTCGACATGTCAGTTTCTATAATAAAAGTGAGTTAAGCCTCAATTTTTCTTTATTAGGGTGTTTATTAGAAGATTGAAATGTTCATTAGGTGGAATAAAGTGATACATTCATCTTTTGCTCATCAGAAGCACGGTAGAGCTCTATTGGACCAGGTTTAACGTGGTGGCCT
>JAJEJO010005186.1:1072599-1228445 GCA_020662805.1 Glaucomys volans | reverse complement strand
TTTCTTTCTTCTCTTTTCTTTTTGTACACAGTTGAGTTCTAACTCTGCTTTGGCTACAGGTAAAAATTCATTTGGGGGTCACAACTCAGAGCAGAAAATTTTCTTTGGCATCATGAGACCAGCAAAGAATCGGCTATGTCTCTTGCCGCAGAGTGAGAGAGCATGTCGATGTTTAGGACTTTGCTGAACCAAATAGGAAGGTTTGGGACAGTGGGCACTTATGCCAGACCCCAGGATTAGTCCAGGGACTCACATTGGTGATTTTGGAAATTATAATTTTTTTTACCACAAAAATATATAGATATATAGAAAAGTATGAGTAGTAAATTATTAACACCCAGCATTTTCAAATCTTAACACTTCACCTATATTTACTTCCATGCTTTTTTATTAATGTAACATTGTGGATTTGTTGAAGTCTCTTATTTCCTGACTTCATTACCTAGTCCTCCCTACCCCATTCCCAAAAGTTTACTGCCTTTATGAATTTGGTATCCATCACCCGCTGACACATCTTATACCATTATTCTATATATCATGTGGCTGTGTATGCAGAACAACTTGCTCTTTTGCTTTATTTCCAAACTCTGTATAAATGTTTGCATCTAGTTTTTATTTTCCTGCCTCTTGCTTTTATTCATGCAATATTGTGTTCTGAGATTTATCACTGTTGGCATACTTAGGTTCCATATTTTTTCCTTGTTGTATAGTATTTCATTCTATTCCTATTTACCTCAATTAATTTATCCATTATCCCATTGTTGAACATGTTTCCATTTCTTTTTCAGATCACAGACAATACTGCAGTGCACATCCTGTACATCTCTCCTTGTGTTCAATTGCCAGAATTTCTCTAGGTCAGGGTTTCTCATACTAAAAAAGATAGAAATGCATTTTACATTGCAAATTTTACATGTTTGCATGCGTGTACATGCACTGTTCCTTCCTATCCTTTTATTTTATTTCTTCTCATATTCTTTTTTTTAACTTAAAAATTCTGGTTGAGACGCACTAGATTTATTCTTTTGACCAGAGAATGGGTCACTCACAACATGCAGTTTGAAAAATATTGTTCTGTGGCATATTACTAAAAAGTGAGAATTTGGGTCATCTTGGAACTTGCCGGATATTGATAAATGGTTTCTAAGTGGTTTACCCTTTATTTTTATTTTATCTTTTTTTTTGGGTGGGTTGTACTTTGTTCTTGGTATGTATGTTTTAGGCAATAACAGTTGTATTCAAAACAATTTCCAATATGATATATTTTGACTTATTTTGTATTTTTATCACCCTTATTCCTTGATTCTTTTATCTTTTACCCTTTTTGATTTCTGTTGATGGATAAATTTTCTATAGTCTCTCCATCAATTTCTTAAATTTTCTCTGCTGATTTGGAAGATAAAGACTGTAGTGCTAGCGGGGCGCGGTGGCGCACGCCTGTAATCCCAGCACTTGGGAGGCTGAGGCAGGAGGATGGCGAGTTCAAAGCCAGCCTCAGCAACTTAGCGAGGCCCTAAGCAACTCAGTGAGACCCTGTCTCTAAATAAAATACAAAATAGGGCTGGGGATGTGGCTCAGTGGTGGAATGACCCTGGGTTCAATCCCCAGTACCAAAAAAAAAAAAAAATTTATAAGCTGTTAAGTAGTTTATCCTTTTCTTGAAAATAATATAGACCTAGTATCCTTTATCCATTGACTATAAAATCTTTGCCTCTCATCTTGTTATTGTTGTCTGAAGTTTAGCTTCACTCATTTCTTTAACATGTAAAATTGTTATCAATTTTTATGGTAAATAGTTCTAATTGAATGTAATAACTTACATTATTTTATGTTTTTATTTATTGTATTCCATGTTTACCCCTCTGAATTAACTTTTTTTTTTGCTAAAGTACATCCTTTTGCATCTTTTAATAAGGATATAGAGGCAACATAGTCTTTGTCTTTTGTGATGGAAAATTATCTTTATTTGGTCTTTATTCTTGAATAATATATGTTAGTCTTGGTCTACAATTCCTTTTTCTTTTCTTTTTTTGATACTGGGGATTGAACCCAGGGGCACTCCACCACTGAGCCACATCCCCAGCCCTGTTTTGTAATTTACTTAGAGACAGGGTCTCACTGAGTTGCTTAGGGCCTCACTAAGTTGCTGAGGCTGGCTTTGAACTCGAGATTCTCCTGCCTTAGCGTCCTGAGCTGCTGGGATTACAGGTGTGCACCACCATGCCTGGTTTTTGGTCTACAATTCTAAGTTGATATTTATTTTTCTTTAGCATTTCAAAGACCTGACTCCATTGTTACCTGTCCTCTATATTGCTGGTGAGAAGTCTGCTGTCATTCTAAGTTTCATTCCTTTGTAGATAATTTGGCTTTTCTTTCTGGTAACTCTTAAGCTTATTTCCTCTTTTTCTTCTTGATGTTTTGAAGGTTTACTCTGAAGGTCAGATGTGGATTTGTCTTTATTTTCCTGCTTAGTAGTCAGAGGATGGTTTTGATTTGATGACTCTTGTTTTACTTCTTTTTGGAAAATTCTTAGTCCTTATATCTTATTTTATTTTATTTTTCTTGGAACATCTCTAATTCTGTTCTAAATCTCTCATTATGCTCCCTATGTTGATTAGCCATGTTTTTAATTTATACTTTTCTTAGTAATGCATTCTAAAAGAATTTCTCAGTATAATTTTTGAATGTTCATTATAGATTTTATTCAACTAGTTGAGATTTAAATGAAATGACTCTCATTTATAATGTTTTTAGTTGGTAACTTTTCATTTCCATTTGATTTCTGTAGTCTCATAATTTTTGGCTCTTTTAAAATGGAAATTGTAGCTTTATTAGTCTCTGTTTTCTAGTCTCTGTTCTCTTATAGTCTGGGATTTTGTTGACTATTTTTCTTAGCATTAGATTTCTTTGTGTGCTTTGGAATTTTAGTGTGCTAGCTAGATATTGCAATTTCATATTTCTCTCTCCCTTCCTTACTTCTTTTACTCACTTTTTTGTGTCCAATGGTTGGATTATTTTCTCCATCTTGCCCGTGGTACCCTCGGTTTTAACTATGTCTTATTCCTAAGAGATACAGCGATGGCACAGATGGAGTCACCAAACCATGAGCTGCTGATTTCAGTTTCTGAGGCTGCGTCTGGGGTCTTCTAACCACTTGGCCTACAGCCTGATGAAAGTTATGGCCCAGGAAGTTTGCAGATCACGGAATCTCCCGACTAGAGGCAATAAGCACTCATCTGTTTCTTGCTCTAGATAGCCAACTTCCTAAACAGAGTTTATTTTTCATAATTTTTAAATTCAGATCCAGAACAGTAAGCCATGCCTCTAGCCCCACTCACCATTTTGTAATTCTATTGTATTTCTGGTCCATAAACACCTTTATGTTGTTGTGAGCCTTACCTCTGACTTTTTACTTGTTTTTACACTTTATATTTTATCTCTTATTGCTAAGTTCTTGGGGCAGAGAGTGCTTCAGAGGGTACACTCCCTGTGTTCTCTTTACCAGGAGTGACTGGCTTGCTTTTAATGGTCTCTCTCTCTCTCTCTCTCTCTCCCTTAGTTTTCTCAGTTTTTCAGAAGAGCTTCTGATATCCATTTCTTCCTCTCTCATCAAATATGCAAGCCAGATCCATTTTTACATTAGTCTCAATGCTTCATTCAATCCAATTCACATTCAATCCAGTGCACATTCTCTTTTGTGGAACTCTGGTGTGGGCCATGTGCCCCTTCTGGAAGGTCCAGCCTGAGAACTTCAGGATTCCACTGAATGGTCTGGATTGGTGTCAGCATATGAGTTCTGGGCTTTGACCTAGGTCGGAATCTCCTAACAACCATTATCTGGCTCTGAGATCTTGGGCAAGTTACACGAGGTCAATGTCATAGTCTCCTCATGTGTAAAATAGAGATGCTAATTGAACGGATCCTTAAAGTTTATTGTAAGAATTAAATGAGATAATGCCTATGTTGTGCTTAGTTGTATCTTGACATGATGAGCACTTAATAAATGATCAATATAATAATCATTCTTATATTTACAGATAACCCTGGACATAATCTGTCAGGATGAAAAGGGTGCTAGGGAGTTAATATGAATGAAAGACAGGGAACCAGAATGCACTATAGCAAGGGCCCCAGCAGAGTGAGGGAAATTTAAGAAAGAGACTGGAAAGGAATGAGGGTGTCTCCTAAATCTCCCATGGCTTTCATAACTGCCCTACAGTAAATGGCTTTTGCATAGTCTAAGAATTAATGGCAAAAAGATGACCTTCTGGTTTTATTGGCCCAAACCCTGAAGCTCAAATGCAAGGGCAGTGGGGGGCCATGGAAAGAGTACTGTTCTTGGTGACAGAAGAGCAGGGTTCGAGCTGGGCCCTGCCTCCTGGGCTGACTTACACCAGTTTAAACTTTTGATCTCCTCATCTGTGAGAGGTAATCGGTAATCCTGCAGCTCAGGGCCGCGTGGAGGTGAGGTGAGGCCGTGCGTCTGCAAACGCACGACACAGAACAGATGCCAGCGGTTTTTTAAAAAGGGAAAATCAGAGGGATTTGATGACAAATGCCGAAAACACCGTCTCCTTGGATCTTCTCCTCCACCCACACCTGTGTAGCTCTACCTGGCGGCTGGCTCCAGGCTCTTCCCTGCCTTCAGCACTTCTGCAGGCAGGAGGCCGTAGAGGACAGACTGTGAACTGGTAAAGGAGTTCTGTGCCAAGGTGGCAGAGCCACTGCGCCCCAGTGTGGCATCGACTGCTCCCAGGAAGAGCGGCTTTCTGAGCTGCCCAGGGTTTGTGGTTTTGGACCCAGGAGTGCTGGGTGCGAGGACTGGACTCAGTGCTTGGCGCTGGAACATGTGGCTAATCTTCCTTTTTCTTTCTTTGATACTTTTCCTTCTCAATGTCAAACTCTCCTTGCAGGCTTTTAAATAATGTTCCTTATCAAAATCTCTTCCATCCTTCTCCAGTCTCCTCCACCTTGGCCTCCCTCCAGTTTCTTCTAGGAAGGTTCCTCTTATTTCCTTTGCATTGGGTCTGGGGAGAAGGAAGGGGCTGGGCTGTTTCCCATCAGCACCCAGTGACAGGGTCTTCTGTGGTCATTGAGAACGGAGAGAATCAAATCCTTAATCAAACCTTTTCCCCTTCCACTTGCTCCTGATCCAGGTGTGTGCCTACCATGAGGTGCCAGTCTGGCTTTTAAAGATCAGTTCTTTCCAATGGAGGTTTGTGGTCCTCACTCAACTCCAATCCTAACTTTAAACTTTATCTCAAAATTTTCAACACAAACTCTAACTGTAAAAAGGATATGCTGTGTCACCTTTTTAGAAGAGCTGCATAGTTATCAATGCAACTCAGACTGTGGGCACAACGTGTGGGCACAATGTTTTAAGGGAGGACATTTGAAGACACTCCTGCTGAGACTAAGAGCTGCCACCGTTCAAGAGAGAAATTGTCTAAGCAAGTGGTTCCCAAACTGGCTGCACATCAGAATGTTCTAGGCCATGTGATTTAGCTTCAGCTTCTTGGTCCCCACTCCAGGCTTGATGAATTAGTGTTTCTGGGGATGAAACCTGGTGATCTGGGCTAATAATGTGGCACGTTGAACAGGGCACTAGTGATTCTGGTCAGCCCGTGGCTGAGAGACGCTGGACTCCATGTCCCTGTGGCTGCTGTGGCATTGCAGAAGGTCAAGAATATGGCAGGACTTCGGATTCCAGTTCATAGTTGAAACCTGGTCGTTTTTGCCCTCTTCTGTTTCTGGCGAGGGAGGAATGAGTTGATTCTTGCAGAGTCTTGCTATCTCTCTGAAAGATAAAGATCCTAATTCCCTAATTCATTAAAAACTTTTCCCAAACCAAATAAACAAAACCATGAGTGTAACTGGGCTCTCGCCCCAGCAGAAGTGGGGAGAAGATCATTTGTTGCAGGTAAGGGAAATGGATGATTAATTTATTTCACACATTTGAGCAGTTTTTTCTCAACCTGGCTGAATAGGAGAACCACTCACCAAAGCAGCTAGGTCAGTTTCTCGGCGGCGGGGCTCAGGCTTGGGCATTTTTTTTTAATAAAAGTGCACCTGGGTGATTCTAGTATGTAACTGGACTGAAAGATATCATAACAGGAGGACTTGTCTAGGGGAAGGGCAGAGAGGCAGGCTCTCAGGGCACCTGGGAACTTCCTGGCCAAGAATGGCAGGTCCTTTGTCATTGAAACAAGCAAGCAGGTCGGCTTATTCTAGGCATCTTTGAGGACCGTGGTGGACACCCAGAAGGAGGGAATGAGAGAGGACATGGTCTGTACTTGAATCTGGAAGAAAGCTAGAAATGCTGGGTGAGCACTTTCAGGTGTCCTAAAGTGTGTCCCTGTCCTCCTTCCCACCCTGCCCCCAAACTACTAGGTTGATAGCTCTTAAGTTTAACCCTAAACCTCAAAGAAGCCAAAATACACCAACAATATTTATGAAAATAATACAGTGGAGTGAAGCAGGCAGACAGCAGGGATCTTACCCTTACCTTTTGGGAAAGAAATGGGAAAATTTTAAAAAGTGTGGGAGGTGGGGCTAAGAATAGGGCTGGACCCCCTGCAGCCTCACCAATTCTCAAAGGCCCACAGCATCTCTGGCTTGCATCAGTGAAGCCAAGTCTTTAGAGCATGAAGACCCCAAGTTAACCTCAGAACTTTTATCCTCTCCACTGAAGTCTTCTTAAAATGACCAATTCTACTGTAAATATACCAAGGTGTTATATGCATTAAAAATAAAAATCTGTTTTTACAAAACAGATTTATCATTCAGAGACCTCTTTCAGTAAGCCCAGGTGTTCTGGGTCCTCCCTCCTCCGACTTCACTCCTTTCCTCCCGCCTTGCTGCCTTCCTTTCTTTAATGTTTGAACCTTCATCCGAGTCAGGAGTTGTGCTGTGGAGAGTAGAGGGATCTAAGTGGAAAGAGCTGGGTCCAGAAGATGCCCGTCACGGAGCCACGCTTCCATGTTGAGAAAGACTATTCAGACCTTCCCTTGGGGTCAGGCCATCTCTCTTTTGGGAACAGTAATTCCCATAAATGTTATCTTCCATAGGAATCAAAGTCAGGAATCGGACGGCAGGTCCTTAGTTCTAAGTCTTTGCCTCTAATTCTGAAGTCCTTCTCCTCTGATTCCACTCCACTCACCCATGTGAGCTGATAACCCTATTTCTTCACAAGGAAGCAGAAAGGGCTGTCTCTCTTCCCCTCCTGGCCCAGCACAAGTTCCCAATTCTGGGATTATATGAGTCTCCATGAGAGTCATGGCAGCAGGGGCCGCTTGAAGGACCCTCTTCTCCACTAACTCCAGCTAAGCCACAGCAACGTGGAGCAGCAGCTTTGGAACGAGCCTTCCAGCTTAGTTGTCTAAGTTGAAAGAAGCCAATGGTCCACCCCCAACCCCCTGCCATATTGACTCTGGAGTTTCTTCCCCCTCCATCCTTTCTCTCTGCCCATGAGCTCCACGGTGGGAAGTCTGGAACACGCAGTTTGTCCTTGTTAAATGCTGTCTGCGGTTGCAGTACATCTTTTGCACGCTGAGGGCAGAGGACGTCCTCATCACTTCTGTTTCAGGCCAAGTGCCCAGTGCGGTGACTCCCGCCACTCTGCCTCTGTAGTTTCTCCCTTCTGCTTGCTCCTGGCCTACCTCAGCGTCCTGCTGGTAAAACACTCACATCTACCAATACTATTTCAACCCAGGTTTGAGCTGGGCTCTGACCTAGCAAACACAGAGACTTAACTGAGGAGAAGACATTGAAGTCTGCCGAGTCACTGTCTCGGACATGACATTGTGACGTCATGAGGGCTCCTGATGGGAGATGTGTTGTTCTCCCTTGAAGATGCTGTGAGATGGAGGGCCAGTGAGCTGAAGAGGTGCCATGGCTCTGGGGAAAGTTTTAAGGACCACAAAGGGCCATTTGGAAATGCCCAGAAACACACTGGAGGCAGAGATGGAAGCCTCCCTCTGAGCCAAGTTTCCTGAGCGAGGCCACTCTGGCAGGTCTGGAGAGGGAATTGACACTAAGAAACTGCTGCCTTTAGCAGGGCCTTCTGGGCCCCACACCACCATCTCACTCTCTTTCCCACCTATTTACTTATTTATATTGCTAATTAATGGAAATTCCAACCCCATTAGATCAGGAGGAGTCAGTGATAAACAGCCGGAGCCTTGGACCTGCAGGGCCTCTGGGGAAGGGCAGGCTCCTTTTCCCACCCGTGGATTCCGGTCAGTGGCCTGGACAGAGGGAGAGGAAAGCCCAGGAGAGCTGGGGCACCTCGTGCAGGACCCCTGACCTCCCGGGGTTTGGAGTTTCTTCTCCTTTGGGAAGCCTTGAGGAAGTCCCTCTGCTGGAATGGGCAGCCTGGGGTCCAATCCTTTGGACATTCTAGTCTCAGGCTCCTCCATTGAAGAGGGCCGTCGATCCTTCTTCAGAGGCCATCATGGGTCTGAAGGAGGTAACGCGGGGTGGGGCCTGGGCTCAGGGAGCTCCCTGGATGCTCGCTGCCATTGCCAGCCCAGGAACCTCCAGTGCCCACAGAACCCCTGGGGCTGTTGCTCCTCAGGTGCCTTGGGCAGTCCCATGGATGCTCCTTGCAGGGAGCAGGCTGCGGAGCACCCTCCTTAGAAACGTCCAGCCTCTCCCCTGTGCTGCGTTCTGGCCCCTGAGCTGTGCTTCAACGCATGTGGGAGTCTGAATCCAGAGTCTGGAATCTGAAATCTACTGGTATCACGTATGAAGCCTGAAAATCTCCACATGGTTACAACCTAGGACTCTGAGGCTGGCATGAGATTCAGGCACAGCCCCAAAGTCCCCCTGTGCTGAGGTGTGGTAGGGCCATAGAGCGGGAAGAAGTTAGCTCAGCAGAGGAGAGCCCCCAGCTCCACTCTGAGGGAGGCTGAGCTCCAGGAGGAGGCCAGGAGATGCAGTGACTGAGCTCGGCTCAGCTCAGGACCCACTGCTTATTAGTCATGGGACCCAGGACTGAGCTGGAAGCCTTCCTGTGCCTCAGTTTCCTGACTAAACCTGTGGATGGTAAGGACAGCGTTCTGCTAGGACTGAGGGGGTAATCTGAGTGGTCACAGTGCCTGGCAGGGCCTGGGACATGATGGCTGCGTGACTGTGTTGCTTTGTGCCTCCTGGTGTTTTCAGTACCTACCGCCAGGTCCGCTACAGTAAGGGCTCAATAAATGTTAAATAATCAAAAGAATACGAGGCTTGGATAAGCACTTACCTTTGGGGGCCTGGCATTCCTAAGGGAGGGATTCTACTAGATGGCTTTGAATGCCACTTCCAGATCAAAACACAGGGATTCAGTGACAGGTTCCCGGACGCCTATGGGGCTTGGGCCCTGGGGGTCCCTTGGGTTTCTGTTTCACCTGAAGGAAGAAACATCCCTCTCTCTTTCTTGGGAAAATGACAGCATGTATCGGTGGTGAATAAAGTAACTAAGGTCCTGGGTGTCACTCAAGAGAATAATTTAAAGAGCTATGTTTGGGTCTTAAATTACCAGCACCTTTTTGAGCAAGAAGAATCCACTAGTTATCTTGGATATGCTTCTAAAGAGAAGGGATGATTCAAAAGATGAGCAGGGCAGGAATCTGTATTAAGAAGGAGCTGGAACACAGTTGGAAAGTATTGCTATTCTTCTAATAAGTCTGGGCTCCTGCCTCACCTTGACCGCCTCATTTACCTTGAGGCTCACCTAATCTCGGATAGGACACGGCAGAAATAGGAAAGGTCCCTGGGAGGGCAGAGCAGATGGATGTGGGGGAAGGGGTGACTCTGGCACCAAGAAAAATGAAATCTCTCTTTCCAAAAGGAGCGAAGGGAAGGGGTGAGCGCTGTCCAAGGTGGCGAGGGTAATGAATGGGGAGCAGCAAGCCAATTGCAGGCTCCCTCTTGCCCTTTCCCCGAATGGGAGAAAGAAGCAGCACTCGACAAAATTAAAAGGGAACAAATTTAGAACTGATGAAAGGAAATGCTTTCCACACAATGTATAATTAACCTAAGAAGGAGCCTAACCTGCTCGCTATTAGCTGAGGCGAGTGGTTAGCCAGGCTTTCAGACGGTTGGAAGAATGACTGCCACTCGGGCAGTTACCCTGGAGAAGGCTGCATTCCCGAGGAGATTCATCCTCTGCTGTAAGACAGCAAGTGATCATCAGCTTGAGAAAAGGCACATCCCCTGGGATGCAAAAAAAAAGAACAAAAAAATGGAAGTGAGATCA
The DNA here is from genome assembly GCA_020662805.1 of Glaucomys volans. Classification (NCBI taxonomy): domain Eukaryota; kingdom Metazoa; phylum Chordata; class Mammalia; order Rodentia; family Sciuridae; genus Glaucomys; species Glaucomys volans. The sequence continues at coordinate 1,218,205 of JAJEJO010005186.1, read as the reverse complement.
GGCATTTCAACAGAGGACGTTAGCACTGTGCAAGGCCATAGGAACGATGCAGGCACACTCGGAGACTGGGATGTGGTAGCACCACCACTCAGTGGATGAGCCCAGAAGCCCACGCACCTGGCCCTCAGCGACTGCCCTCCAATCCAGCACGAGGCCCCCTAGGAAGTTTAGGAGGGTCAAAGCTGGTGCTAACTCTTGCTTCTGCCTTACTTTCCATCCCCTTCTGTGGTCACAGGGTTCATGGGCAGCTGCTTCCTCTGTGGGGTAGGTATGGTGGTAGCCCAAGCCTGGGAGCACACCTTGACAGTGTGGTCTGGGGAGCTGCTCTGTGTGTGTGTGTGTGTTCTGGGCAGGAATTCTGACCACTTTGTGTCCATGTGATCTCAAGTCTCCCCCAGAGAGCAAGGTAGCAGTGTAGACAAGGATGGAAGAAGCTTGTTTTGGGAAAGCACGATTCAGTGCCACCTTCCTTATGTCTTAAGTGTATGACCTTGAGCACCTTGCTTAACCTCTTTGCATATCACTCTCCTTATTTTATTACGACCTTCTTTATAGATATGGGAATATTAAATGAGGATACCAAAGAGCATTTAGAAGGCCACAGCACACAGTAACCACTCAAAAACTGGGAACTAAAATTATTATTAAAACTGAAATTAGCATGAGAAGACCTATTAGAGGAAAACCTGGCTTTAATCTTTTAGATTTATTATCTATTATTCTTTCATTCTCTCGACACATACTTTTTGAAAGCATAACATATACCACATTAGGTTCAGGATATATAATAAAGAATGAAATATGGCCCTTGCTCTCCTGAATTTTACAATTAAATGAAAAGAGACAATCATGTAAAAAAGAGAGAGCCATCCAGTGACCCAGCAGTGCATGTGACATATGCTGTGTCAGAGGGGGCATCGATAAAGTATGGTGGACTCTTAGAAGGAGCGTTGGTTTATTTAAGCAAATATTTATTAAGCAACACATGAATGTTAAGCTCTGTAATAGGCATTCATAAGTTACTTCCTTGTCAAGTAAATCCCACTCTCAGGAAATGTGACATGTTGGAAAGGCATTTTGTACTTACAGGGAACCCCAGAGAACATTCCAAGACTCTAAGCTTACACTGACAGTGTAATCAAGCACAGCTCCAAGTGAGCTCTATTTATTACCAGAGAATATTTTGAATCACTCAAAAGCAGTTTAACACAGTTCTTGTTTTCTTGTGAAATATGCTGGTCAAGAAACCCCAGAAAATGATGGAGAAAGACTCTGGAAGAGAGCCAGGAATCTTCAGGAATGTTGTAGGGCTCTGGTTCTTTCTCCTTTGAGGGCTCACCCAGATCCTTCCAAACACACCAAGCCTGTGGCACACTGCCAAGTGCCTCCACGTTCCCCAGGAAATTTATTTTTCTCCACTCACTTATTTGATACAAAATTTGAAATCGTTTTCTAATTTTGGTTTAAAAATTATTTATGATGGTTGATTTTGGGCAGGCATATCTATACTCAGGAATCCTCATGCGTTGAGAAAATCTTAAATGATTTTCTAATATAATGACTTTTTTAGTAAATACTAAACTGAACAATTAATGAGGTTGACATAATGTTATATCTTGTAGATCTAATTAAATCCTTAATGAATTCAATGTGACAGTTTCTTCTCATATTTGGAGCCAGCTTTTGGAGACATGTTGGAGCTCTAAGACATTTCTATAGGCCTTTGACAGCTCCTGGGCTGGAGGTCTCTTGCTTCAGGATGTGAGGGCCTGAGCAGCAGCAAGCCTCTCCTCTCAGACGAGCACATCCGGAGGCTCCTGGAGGCTGACCTGATGAGGTGGTGCCCTGAACAGATTTTTAGCAATGTTCTCATCAGAGCAGATAGGTTCCAGGGCTGGTGTCTGCTGAGCAGACCATGGGCAATTGTTGGTGGGACCGTCCCCAGCCCTCTACTCTTGTCCCAACTGCCTTCCTATTTGTCTTCCCTCTGTTCCACTTCTTGTCATCTTCTCTTTTGTCTTCTCTCTGCCTATGGCTTTGCCCATCAATGGCAGCCATGAGAAGTCAATGGCTCCTCTAGACCTAGCCCGTCTGCAGTGCCTCTGAAGACATTCCTGACCTCAGTGGAAGTTCATGGAAAGCGGGTCGGACGCAAACCCAGCACTTGCATGAATCAAGACAATTGTGCAGCTGTTTGGATGAAAACTGGAAACATGAAGTGCTCGATGTGTATGTATTTCTTTACAAATCCCACGTCCCAATGTTTTTCAGAGTTGCCAATGTGAAATGAGCTGCTGAACTTTTGTCTTTGGTAAATAAGTCCTGAGCAGAGAGAGTGCTGGGATCTTCTTGTTAGAGGCATGCTGTGCTCTCTTGCAATTGCCTTTATGCAGAACACCCTCCATCCCCTGTCCACCAGGTGGCTGCATCCCTCACGTCTCAGCAGCAAGGCACCCCCTCGAAGCTCCCCCTTGACCTCCCAGGATGATCCAAATGCTCGATCTTTTGTGCTCGCACTGATCTTAATAGAGCTCACACATGCATTAAGCCATGTCCATCTTTGGGTGGGTGGTTTGTGTTAGTGGCACATCTGATTTCCCCTGTGAGCACTCTGTAGGCAAAGGCCCTGCCCACCTCCACCTCCATGTCTTTATGTCAGAGCATAGCCCTTGGCACTTGGTAATGTCTACAGGAATGAGAGAACTGGTTGGAAACCAAAGATCCTTCTTTAGGCACTGATTTTGGGTCCTCGTTTTGCCAAGACCACTAAGTCCGCATGCTCAGTCCATTTCTGAGAAATCATGATGAACGGTGGTGACATACCCTGTAATATCTCTCCCTCCCAATGTTCCCAAATCACAAGTCATCAGCTGCAGGATCTATCACCACCACAGATATTATAGAAACTGGGATAAAGAAGCAAGGATACAAATAGAAGTAAATATCTATGATGGCAAAAGTGAAACAGATCAATATCACTTCTCAGTGGCCAGAGAAGTTTAATAGGCATAGATCACTGCCAGGTTGCAAAAAAATGTGTTTAGCAGGCAGTGAGGGAAGTGTTGAGCTACAGGAATGAATGGCCTCCCGGATCTTCCCATCGTAGGAGGAAATACATTTTCTTTGGCATTAGAGTTGAACGTGAGTCCACCTCTGTGGGATTCAATTCTGAAAGTGATGGCTTTGCCTCCGATGCCTCGACAGTGTGAGCTGCTGCTTTTGGTCACTGGCCACCTTCACCTGAGGTCGGAGAGGCGTGGTCAGCCCCAGAGGTCCCTGTCCTTCAATGCATCGCCACTACCTTCATCTGACTGGAATACCACAGAGGCCTGCTGACACCCTTGCCTACCTTCCCACTCTCCATTTCCAACTCCTTTTCAACTTCTGGTATTTCCTGTCAAGTTCTCCGCTCAGACTTCACTCTGCTATTTGGACTGTCCCAGAATGCACCCTGTGTGCTCTGCCCGTGACCTGTATACGTCCGTCAGCCCAGATGTTTCCTCTCCTCTGCTTTGTACCTATGACTGTTGTTCAAGGCCCAGCTCAAAAGTCACTTGAACCTTAACTGCCTGGAGGAACTTATTTATCCTTAGTGTTTTCCCCTTTGACTATCACATTTAAAATTTATCAAGAGTTGTACATATTATTGGGGTTCAGGTTGATGCTTCTCTACATGTATACAGCAAGCACTGATCATATCCAATCACCCTCCCTCCCCTGGCACCCTTCCTGGTTCCTAATGGGCTGGCAGCCTGAGGCACAGGAAGTTGATAGTGCAGAGATTGTCTTAGACAGTCTGCAGGGGGGCCCTTTTGCTGCAGGAAGCTCCCCCATTAAGGCCTTCATCTGATTGGATGAATCCTACCTATGGATTATGGAAAGCAATCTACTTATTCAAAGTTCACCAATTTAACTGTTATTCTCACCCCAAAAACATATTCCAAACTGATACATCAAATTAACCATTCCAACCTTTGTCAAATCAGAATGCACACTCATTTCCTTAAATGGTATAAAATCCACAAATAAAGAGAATAACAAAGTCATACTTCAGCCTGACATTAAGCAACTATTCTGCATATGAGTGTAAACATACCAACTCTTCTCCTAGGAGAGGATGTGGTGTCCTTGGATGGGTCCTTAGGAATACCTGCACTGAAATATGGATGGGTGAAGTGATGTGCCCAGCTCACTATGTTTCAGCCCTGACAATCTTGCTCCATGGACTAACCTCTAGAGATGTCTCTTCCCTGATTGCATGGTGATCTCTGTAAGGATGGTGACTATGACTTGTCAGAGTCATCTTCCCCGCCCCTGCCCCAGCTTCTTGTACAATGTTGGTATTAAATAAATTTTTACGTCAAGAATGAATGCCAGCTCATTCATCTTCTAGGTTCTACCATGGTGACTGCCCCGGAGGGCTCAGAGCCCAGAATGCCTCAGGGTTGACATTGCTCCTAACCTCTCAGTGCAGAGAATAGGGGAAAAAACCTGGATTTTGCCATGAAACAAACTCAAGTCCTTTACTCCTAGCTGTGTGACCTTGAGCCTGAAATTTTCCATCTGCAAAGTGGGAATCATGCTGACATCTTCTTCCAAGGATTATTATTAAGATAAACAGAATAATCTGTATAAATCATTGAACTCTGAGCCCGGCATATTCTAATGGCTCAAAAAATACTGGCTATTATTATTCTTCGCTCTCCGTCTGAACATCAGCAGCACATCTCTTTTTATTTGCATTAGGCATCAGTTCTCAAATATCATGGTGCATCATTTACCTTATGGCAAAGCTCTGGAGGAGGGCGACTCCACTTGTCCTCTACTTTTGAATTCCTGTGTAGGGCTGAGAGTGGTCCTCTGCTCATCATGGCTGTTCAATACTTAAATGAATTGATATTAGCCAACCCAAGAGGGGTCTATGTCATAGATCACCTTCACCATACCCTCAAAGTCTGAGGTTGGTTTCAGCTACTAGACTTGGGAAGTTTTATCTACACCACTATTCTAGGGAGTCTTGAGTTGGGTGACCATAGTTTAGGTGGATGAAAGCAGAATCAAAATATATCCCTGAACACCTGAACCTTTGATCATGTGCCTTCAAACTTCTGTCATCCATTTCTTTTTTCTCATAAGAGGTATGGTAGTAGAATAAATGCCAAGCAAAAATGGTTAAAAATCCTGTTTGGACTTTAATTCCCTAACACTCAAAGTGAAAGCTGGAGCAACCAAAGTTCCAAAGGAATAGAGACCCTAACACAAACAGAATGGTTTGGATGAGGGCATAGGGAGGAATGGGGGAAACTTTAGATAAGATGATCAGGAAGGAGACATTTGGGTGGAGACCTGAACACTGTGAAAACCAAGCTCCCCAAACCCTGAGGAAGAAGAACCAGCAGAGTACCTGGGGCATCAGCATTAGGGTGTCAGGAGCAGCCAAGGACAGCATGACCAGAGTAGAGCCAGGAGAGGGAAGAGGGTGGCCACGAGGAGGCCAGGAGCTGGGTGGGCAGATCCTCTAGAGTGCCCCAGGCTCTTGGAAGGACCATGGACTGTATCCCATAAAAGATGGAAAGCTACTGGGGAGTTCTGAGCAGAGGGCAGGCATGGTACGGTTTATATAGAAATACAAGTCATACTTTTCTGGAATATCTCTTGGGTTTCTTTGTGGCATGTAGTGGGATCTGAGTGAAAATAGGAAGCTATGAAGTTGTTCAGACAAGAATATGGAAGAGGTGGAGGTGATGAGAGGAGGTTTATTTTGAAATTAAGGTGGTTGCCATAAGAATTTGGGTGGATTCTAAGTGCTCAAAGTGGGCTACAGGATAAAACAGGAGCCTTTTGTTTTATTTTATTTTTCTTGGAGCAACTGATTCAATGATTCAACTCAATGAATGGAAAGGATTTGGAAAGGAAAAAGATTTTGGGAGAAATTGTGTAAACCAATCAACTTTTGATATGTTAAATTTAGATTATGCAGTGGAGATACTGAGTGGGAAGTTGGATAGAGTAGCCTAAATATCTGGGCAGAGCTACCAATATACATTGTTTTGTAATTATCAGAAGAAAATAAAAAATATTTAAGGTCATAGGAGTAGGTAAAATTATCTAAGGAGTGGGAAAGAAAAGAGAGGAGAGACTGAACCTGAGACCTGGGCACCCCAACATTTAGAGGTTGGGAAGAGGAGGAGTCAGCAAAGGAGGCTGAGAAGTGGCAATGATGTTGGGAGAAAGCAAGAATGGGGCACCCCTGAAGTCAAGTTCAAAGTCCAAGTTCAGGAGGGAGTGATCTGAGAGACCTGTCTCCAGGAGGTTAAGTAAGGTGAGCACTGAGAATCCATCATGGGGCCATACCCAGGAATGCTCATAGGAGCTCAGCTTATTTTTAGAAAAATTTTGGAAGCATCCCGAATGATCTCTATCAGCAGGAGGATGGGTAAATTGTAGTGTGTTTGTATAATGTGGTCTATTCATATGAAAAAATGAATGAGCTAGGACCATGTGGAAGAGTCCCATCAACATGATAGTGAAAACGTTGAAGAAGAATATGTGCAACTAAACACCATTTGCAGAGTGTTAAAGCATGTAAAATAAACCTTTATTGGTGAAGGGAATCTGCATAATAAAAATGTAAAGAAATACATGGAAATGAAAAAAATGCTAAATTCAGCATACTCATTGTTTTAAGAGTAGGAGGGGAGAAAACAATTTGGGAGGGAAACAGGATACATTCCATGGTATTGGTAATATTTCACTTTTTAAACATGATGGTCACGTACACAGATCATCACTGAATTACTTGTACTTTTTGTGATCTAAACATAGCCTAAGAAAGATAATAATTGAACCATCAAGTTTGTCAGTATGGAAGTCATGTGTGACTTTGACAAAAGCAGTTTCAGTGAAATCATGCTGGGAAAGGATATTGAGGTAGGTTGGAGAGAGGGAGGAGGAAAGTGAAATCAGTGAATAAAGAGAACTCTAGAGAAGTCCGGGAATAAATGGGCAGGAATGTGGAGTGGTGGCTGGAGAGCCATGAGGGGTGAGGGAGGATTTGATTGACAGAGCGGTTCCAAATGTAAAGCTCACCAAGGCCCAGTAATGTACAAAATTAAAATATAGTTTGTGTTTAATGATTTATCTTCAGCAGATAGTCCAAACCCCCTAATTTCCCTTCAGTGCCTTGGTGGTTGACTCTTGGTGTTCATTAGCATCTTCACCAGAGGAGGAAGAACTCCAATCAGGCCCTTTGGATGCTGGTAAAAGCAATTTAGCAAAAGCTTCAGTTGGGAAGGAGCTGGAAACAACTCATTTAAATGAGGTTTGGGATTACTTCTGGATTAATAAAGATTGGGCTTTGAACACAGCACACAGAATCTGTGAATTATTTCAGGTGTTTTAGAGTGTTTGGCTCTGGAATTAGGGAAGTAGTTTAAATGATGTGCAAAAGCCATTTACATCCATACCTTTCAAGAAAACTTTTGGGAGAAGGGAGAATTGGGGAAGCTTTTGATGTAATTGTTGTTCGGCATGTGAGATCCATTGTGGTTAGGGAATTTGGCTTTGGGTTTTGTTTTTTTCCTAGTAGCTTGTGAGGATTCCTTCACTCTTTTTCCTGAAGCCCATTGAGACCAAGGATATTCATTTAGCAAAGTACTAATTAAAACAAAATATATACATATACTCTACACAATATTCTTCTGAGTTCTATGCACTCTTCTGGGTATTAGGGAAGATTTCCTCAAATTCTTGTAACCTCCATGCAAAATAAGCTTTATTACCTCCACGTTACAGATGAGGAAGTTGAAAAGAATTTCACAGATAGTAAGTTCTAGAACTGGGCCTGGAACACAGGATGTCTAATTTCCAAACTTGGGCTCTTTCCACCTTTTGATTCAGCCCCTAAGAGTGGTTTATAGCCCTGAGCACAGAGTCACTTTAAACCACTTCCATGGACCTGTACTTTCTGACAGCAACAATATCAACAAAAAACCCACCTCCTCCTTGCTTCCTGCTTGTGTTGCTGTTACCCTTGAGACGACACGGTTAGGAGAGGCCATCCTGGGCAAGATGGCGGGATGCCAGCTGGAAGTTTGAGGATCTGCAATGCATTGGGAATATAATCGTGGTGGCACGATTTGAGGCTTTTTACTTTGGAGAACACCCTGTGTTTTTAAAACATCCACAGTGACTGCTGTTGTTCTATATTATTTAAATGAGCAAGTGTCCTAGTTTCAGGAGGAAGAGGTTTGTTTTCCTTTTTTTTTTTTTTTATCAAATTTACTGCACATCTGTTTAAAGAATGTGGCAACAGTATGCATAAATCTCCAATCAAAATATTACAGAACAAGCCAATTTTATGATATTAAAAATGTATGGCCAGACACAATGTGCTGAAAATGTGAAATTGCCACATAGTGCCTTTTCTGTTCATCTTATATTGGACTGTTTAGCCCCAAATTAAATCCCATGCAAAAATATATCAGACAAAAATGGAGTTAAACTGGGATTGGAACAATTAAACTGATGTTATAAAAGTGTGTCTGTATAATATGCCAACACTGCAAATACATTTTTTATAGCAATGGAATTTTTGTAGTGTCTTAAATAGATTTTGAAATGTTCAAATTATCTGTGCCATTACATGTGATGATGTTTTATGGATACTGGATAATATCCTAATATGGAAAAATTTAAAAACTCCATAAGTAGAAAATCTTCAAATGTTTTGTAAGCAACAAGGAATCTTGTTTTGGAGGATTTCTAGTGTGAACTGGTAGTTTATTTCTTTTGGGCAAGATCAGCATGTCAACCAAAATCCAGCTGGTCTTTTACATAAGCTGATGTTTTTAGGTTTTGGGGGAAAGCATCATTGTCCATTTGTGGAATGTCACCACTACCATCACCATGACACTACACTGGGATTGGTGACTTCTTCCTGCTTACAGTGCATCATGAGGCATCTTCCATACCTCATTTCTTCTTGAAGTGAACCCACGATATGATCCTGATTAGCCCTGTTTCATAGGTGGAGAGCCCTGCCCCTGAGCTGCTTGCTCACGGCAGCACGTGACAGTTCAGTCTTCTCCAGCTGCACCATGTTGGAGATCGCTCATGGCAGCTCTGTCATCCATGAGTCAGGTGATCACCGGGCTTTCTCGAGGTCACGGTGGAACTAGGCTTTGGATTACTGATGAGTTTTCCACCCAACTGTACAGAAAGCTTCACTGTGAAGTAAAATGCATTCATTGCTTGGGCCTGAGATGGAACTCCAGTGGGGCTGTGGATAACAGAGAGGGAGAGGGAAAGAAATTCACCAAAAACCACTTTGTTTTTTCTTGAGGTTTGCCAGCTGATTTCCATGGCCTAACATTTGTTTCTGGGGAAGAAAGAGACTGTGGGCAGAAACTCAAGCTATAGATTTTACATAACCTTCATGAAATGTTGGGACATTGGGATTGTCCGGAAGCTTTCTTGTAGGATCATAAATTTGGATTGTGGTCCCAGGGTGTGTGTGGATAAAGGGAGGTCTTCCCTCTTGAGTGACTTGTCAAGAATGGCATCAGCAGAGGGAGACTTAGGGTGAGTCTGTGCATGGAAAAATGGCTTTATTACCAGTAGAATGAGTCTGGCATCTGCTGGGTACATTGTGGGGGACACTACTGACAGGACTGGAGTAGGAGAAGGGGACAGAGCACTGGCTGCAATAAGTAGGGGGAAGTTCCCTGGGTTCTTCCAGAAAAAACTGGAAAGGCAGAGGGGAGGAATGGTCCTGGGCTAGAGATAGTAGGTGTTGTAACTCTAATTTAAGGTCAAACCTCCAATACATTTCACAATGGAGGTACAAGTTTATATATATCTGTATATATCTATACATCTATATATATATTTATATTTATGTTTGGAGGGTAGAGGTTGGGATGGATATCAGAAGTGGAAGGAATCAAGGGGAAGTATGGGGTAGTGGCAAATGACTGGGAAGTTAGATCAGGGAGACTAGAGGACCCTAAAAATGGCAGGAGCAGAGTGAGCTAAGTACAGAGAGGTGGGATGCTGGAGGCTCTGGTGTCTTGGTAGGTAAAGTTGCTTCAATAGGCAAGAAACATTAATTGAAGATTTCAGACCAGGGTGGAAGGGAAATCAGAGCCCAGTTTTAAGAAAAATAATCAGAAAGTGAGGCACTAGAATTTTTAGAGTACAAGGAAATTTGGAACATAAAGAGGTCAGGAGTTTTTGACAACTCAGGGATACCCCATTTAGACCAGGACAGACATTTTTGAAAATAAAGTGCTAACTAAGTTAGTTCTGTGAAGACTCAATTTAGCACACCAGCAAAGGAGAATTAAGGAATGGATCATGGAATATCAGGTGGGAGTGAGGTGAGGGAGTGAGGACAAGTTATAGAGGTCCATCAGCTAGAAATTCCAGTGAAGACAGGAAACTGGGAGACTGGGGGCGACTGAGGGGGAGACTGGAGGGAAGGGATGTCATGTGATTAGACCACTTACTCTTTGGACATGAAATGGTATCTGGTGAAAACCAGGTCTCTGGGCAGAGAAGCTCTTTGGAGTTGACAAAGCCAAAGGGCCTGCAGACCCCTTGGGGACATGGAAGAACTTGGAGATCCTAAAGACATCAGCCAAGAGGAGCGACATCCATGACAGTAGCAGATGACACAGCCAAGGGTAGCTGAGCATGCCACAGGGAAGGGATCTGGATGTGGCAATGGAAGAGGGGGGACCCATGGTCTGAGAGTGGGAGACAAGGAGATGACGGGACTGACTTCTAATTCTGAGTGACAGTTGGCATGACCATTTCCTCGGGATGGTTGCAGGGGAATCACGATGTCAGGGGACAACCACGTGGAGACACGGGAGTAAAGAGACACTCGGTGAAGAAGGTACCAGCATAATTAAGGAATGTGGACTTGGAGAGCAAAGGGCAAGGACTGAAGAGAAAAGTGAGCACCAGGAATCAGAGAAGAGACACCCAGTATTTGGGAATAAGGAAAAAGAAGAGAAGAAGCCATGAACTGGGCCTCGATTCAGGACAGTGGAGTCGCGTGGCTTCATGCTTGCCGTGGTAAGAAGTCCTGACAGATTCCTTGAGAGGAGGTGCTGCTTGGCCCATGGGACTCAACTGCAGGCTGAAAGCGAGGCTGGGTCTTTGGATGGCCTTGCAGGGTGAGGCTCCTCTGTGCTGGTGAACTCTGGGCACTGAAGGTTGGTGGCAGCTGGCTCTGAGCCTCAGGCTGGGTGGCAGCCTTTGAGAGGTGAGTATGTGGGGGGGTCTGACAGGATGATCTTGCTAAAATCCATGTCACCTCTGTGCCTAAAGCTCTTCTCACGGTTCCATGTCCCCGTCATTCCTCAATGAAAGCTCTGTCACACAGTTCACAGAACCCTCCCGCATCTGCCTCCTGTCCTGCCACTCCTTTACAAATCATGCTCCCGTTACTCCAAGATGCCTATAATTTCCTAAAAAGATTTCTGCAGCTTCTGATGAAACACTTTTCCTACACACCTTCTCCCCTCCACATAGCAATGGCTGTACTGTCTCCACTTTGAAGATTTGTCTCAGAAATCCCCTCGACCAGGAGACTGCTTTTGAGCCCCGATGTTGGACCAGATGCCTCATGCCTCGGAAACCTTATCGGTACCAATACCCTCTTCCCTCAATGTACTTATTACCTCTATCATTAAACCTGCCACATAATGGGGGGTGTTTTTATAGAAAGTTTGCAACTGCCCTCGATCCTTAGAGGCTGTCAGGCAGGACTCAGTCTTATCCACCATAACATTCTCAGCATCTTTCATGATCACGCAGAGAACTCTTGATAAGTATTCAGAGAATGATGGAGATAACAGGAACTGAATTAGGTCAGCACTGCGGGGGAATGAAATGAAGGAAGATTCCGGGGCATGATGGTAGAGAATTGCCAAGAGCGAGCACATTTCTTAACACTTGTGCATGGTGCATGGGAATGTGCACATTTGTGAGTTTAGTGGAAGAGAAAAGAAAGACTCAAAGCCCGCCTTAGGGATTTGAACCCAGGTCACTGGTAAGATTGTGGTATCATTAGCAGAAACAAGAAAGATACATGGAGTTCTAACATTGGAAGCTAAAATGATGAGCTCGGGAATGAGGCTCAGGTAAGACACATAGATGTCAAAGAAGCAATTGCAAATGGTAGCCTAGGGTGGAAGGTGATAAGTTAAAAGTAATGAAAATCAAGAGAGAGAGAAGCAAAAGAAGTACTCCAAGTCTAATGGAAGAACAATTACTGGAGATTTGGTCTCTTTCCTGAAGGCATTTAGTGGAAGAGAATTATTACTATTGTTATTATCCTTTTTATTCTCCTTAATATAGGAACACCACAGATTTGTTAAGGCTTAATTTTTTTTTAGTGTTAAAGTACAGTAATCTCTATTATCTCCCAGCCTCCCAGTCCTTTTAGGAAGCAGGGACAGTAAATGCTATTTCCATTTTGCAGCCGAGACTGAGGCCCAGGGTCTGAATAGACCCAGGAGGGGTTCTGGCACCTCCCTCTATCTCTGGGACGGTGAGGGTCACACCCTGACTAAGGGACGAGGCTGCTCACTGTGTGGAAGGCTTCCCCTTCGCGATGCTTTTCACAACATGGTTCTGTGGTTCTCAGTCTCTGCAGCCCCTGTCAGGGAGAGAAGTCACTCTGGCAATCTGCCACTCCGGTGGCATGTGGCCATTTATAACTGCAAGGTTACAATTTGGCCAACAGCCTCACAATTTCATCCTTGAGTTCCTCCAGACCCTTGGGCGGGTGCCATCTACTCCTGGTGATTTATTTGTTTCTAAATTTGTCAATTAGGTCTAAAGCGTCTAGTGTTTTACCACATTCTCTTTCCCCCTTAATTCCTGGGTTTCAAAAGACAATGGGATGCTAGGAAATTCTTCAGTGTTTTTCAGAGTAAGCACTTTGTGTGGAGTTGGGGTTTATGTAGGATCAAGACTGAATTTATATCAGCTAAAGGCTCAGGAAATTTATCTGCAATAGTTTATACCCGGATAGGAAGAGGGGTGAAATATTTCTCTGCTCTGATTAAGAGTTGTGGTCCAGGCTGTGGACTGAATAGGAATAACAGCGTCTCACTTATGGGCAATATTTACTCCACTCTCCTTATGGGTCCTGGAAATCGTGACAGTTAGCCCCATCTTTCTATGAAACTATTAGAAAAAAATCAAAAATTCATCTCCATATTAAACCCAAATGGCTGGCATCTTTTTTCTCCTTTGGAGATTTTCTGTGACATCTGTAACATTTTTAGGCCCAAATCCTAGGATTTGTTCTTGATTCTTCTTTCCCTCCAGTTCTCCTTATGTTGACAATGACCTCATGGTTTTTCTTTTTTAGTTTTTTGACCTGATGAGTTGCATTGATGTTTTTTAATAAAGTTGAACCAATGTTGCACTTCAGGGACAAATTCTACTTGGTCATGGTGTATTATCTTTTCTGTTTCATTGATTTGTTAAAATGTTGTTTAGAAATTCAGCATCTAGGTTAATGAGCGATATTGGTTGATAGTTTTGTTTTCTAGGAATATTTTTGCAAGTTTTTGATATAAGGATGGTCTTGGCCTCAGCCTCAGTTGAGAAGTATTTCCTCTGCAACTGTTTTGGAGGAGTTGGTTTAGAACTGGCTTCCCTCCTTCTCTCCCTCCCTCCCTTCCTTCTTTATGTTTGCGAGACTTTACCTGTGAAAATATCAGGTCTGGAATTTCCTTTGAGGAAAGGTTTTGAAGTATAAAAGCTTATTCAGGCTATATATTTATTGTTAAGTGAGACTGAGTTTTGTGTCTTTCAACAGATTCATCCATTTCATCTACGTTTTCCAACTCTTAGGATAGAGTTGCTCAGAATATTTTCTTATTGTGCTCTCAATTTCTGTATAATCTGTGATGATGTCACCTCTCATACTTACCATTGGTAATTACGGTTTTGTCTCTCTTTTTTTTTTCCTGCCCCCCTGATCAGTGTTGCTAGCGGTTTATCAATTTTACTGATCTTTTCAAAGAAGCAGCTTTGGTTTCCTTGCTTTTATCTATTGTTTTCTGTTATTGACTCCCATTTTAATATTTATAATTTCCTTTCTTCTGCTGATCTTGGGCTTAATTAAGTTTGAAAGTGAGGTCATTGATTTGAGATGTTTCTTTTTTCCCCAATAGAATCGTTTAGTGCTGTATTTATCCTCTTAGTATTGTTTTAACAGCATCTTACGAATTTGACCTGTTTTCATTTTCAATCAGTTCAAAACTTTTTCTCATTTCCCTTTTGATTTCTTATTTGCCCCATGAGTTACTTAGAATGGTGTTACTTAGTATCCAAATGTTTGGAGATACTTCTCATGTATCTTTCTGTTATTGGTTTGAAATTTAATTTTACTGTGGCCAGACGTGAGTCTTATAAAATTCAAGTGAGAATTTTTTTTTTTTTAATAGCCCAAAACCACTTTTTTTGAATTCAGAGGGATTCATCTTTGGGGATCGCATCCGGAATGGGCAACAGTGCTCTTGCTAGCAATTTCCTGCTCTCTGCTAGGCAACATCAAATGGGCCACTCCTCATAAAACGCCCTTCCCTCCTGTCTTCATCTCCCAACCTTTATGACCCTCAGCACACACCGAGGACTCTTGAGAGCAAGCATGAGATTCACTTGCTTTATTTGATAGAATGGGAGGGAGGAGTGTGGAGTTAGGCTGAATGAAGTCAGAAGAGAGAGAGAGGGAGTGCAAATAAAGTAGAAATCCAAGGAAGGCTGAGATGTGGCTATAAAGAGATATTTTATTTTGCGGCTCATAAATGGACTCTGAAGGCAATTGCGAAAGTGTTTTGAGCAATGGAAGCGTTATGGGATGAAGAGTGTGGCCCTGGAGATTACTCTGAGTGACAACACTCATTTGGATGTAGGAGCCCCAGAGTGCTTCAGAAAAAATTAATCATTATTTTTAGTTAGATATGTGACCATTTTTGTGAACATTCCAAACTCAGTGCCATACAAGCATGAAGCGATTTTTCTTTCTCTGATCACTGCCTTCGACCGTATTTTTTCAGAATAACTTTCCTGTCTTATAATGGTATCATGGACATTTGCTCAGTGCTTTCTGATCACCTGCAGTGATTAGAAATCCAGTGTAGTCTTATTTAATTTCCAGTCTCAATTGGGGGATGGACTCTGGTGACCTGAAGCAGGAAAGGGCTTTCTTTTTCTCTTTCACATTTTGGAAAGAGGGACAGAGATGAACAGGTGGACAAGTATCTCAAATTCAGCTGCTGCTCACCATCCTGTTGTGCCAAGTGAGGTGCTGTGGTGAGATCAGGGTCCCAGGGATGCGTTTATAGAAACCAAGGGCCTTACACAAAGGGATGACGGGCGCCACATTTCCCAGGTGGACATTTGCTTTCGAGGTTTTGATGATCTGCACTTGAGGGGAAGTAACTTGGAGAACTTTCAAGATTTTCCCTTCTGATCCACAGGAACCTCTCACATGCTTGATCTGAAAAACAGGGGCTGTTCAGTCAACTGTACTGTTACCCCGCTCTGCCTCGCTCTCTCTCCCATTCATTTTTCCACTCAAACAGACATCACATCTGTTACCTAAGCAGATATTTAACAAGGAAGAGAGGTCGTTCTGCATACTTTTCTGGCATCTTCAGTCTGTAAGGAAAATTCTCCTTGAGCCCCACAATGCACTTGGAGGATGACAAGGATCTATTTGGAAGGAAGGAGAAAACCACTGCATGCCCTCCCTTAACACAGCAGCCAGGAAGCATTAGGTCTTGTCGTGGTAACAAAAGGCCCCTGAATCTCAGGGGCTAAAACAACAAAGAAAAAATTCTTGTTTGTTATTTGTTCGTTGCTAGTTGGTTGGAGGCTCTGCTCATTGTTGCCCACACGGAAGTCAGTGTTGGATGGTCCAGACACCACTGACAGGATTGTCAACATGTGATTGACAGCACAAACGGTCGCCATGCCTGGTCTCCATCCCATGCATCCAGTGGTCTCCCTCTGGCCTGCTCTCTCATGTCCCAGTCTTCTGCCTGGATGGAGAGTCAGGAGGTAGGTGATGCATGCAGGTAGTGGAGGCAGTGGTTAAGAGAGGCTGAATCTTTTTTTCCCCTATTTTTTATTTGTGCATTTTAAATACACAGAATAGTGCAGAATAATGAGCTGGGTTTCAAGGTGGCATAGTCATACATGCAAATACCATACTTTGATCATATGTATTCCTGCTTACCCTTCCTTACTCCCTCCTCCCAACCCCAGAGGGGACTTCCTCTTCTCTAACAGTCTCCCTGCTATTTTCATGTGACCTTTCTTCCCTCCTAGATTCCACGTATGACAGAAAACACATGATGCTTTCTGAGTCTGACTTACTTTGCTTAACATTGTGATCTCATTTCCATCCTTTTTTCTTCAAATGGCACGATTTCATTCTTTATGACTTAATAATACTCCATTATATAGCACATTTTCTTTTTTTTAAGACTGTATTTTTTTATTTTCTATTTTTATAGACTGCATTTTGATTCATTGTACACAAATGGGGTACAACTTTTCATTTTAATGGTTGTGCATGATGTAGAATCATACCATTCATGTAATCATGCACGTATATAGGGTAATGGTGTCTGTCTCATTCCACCATTTTTTCATATCTCCGCCCCCTTTATCCATTAATTTGTTCACGGCACCTATGCTGATTCTACAACTTGACTACTGTGAATTGTGCCGTAATAAACATGGCTACGCAGGTATCTTTATACTACGCTGACCCTGATTCCTCAGGTATATACCCAGGAGTGACAAACCTGGATCACAGGGTAGACCTACTTTTAATTTTTTGAGGACCCTCCATACTGAGTCCCATCGTGGCTGTTCTCATTTACACTCCCACCAACAGTGTCTGAGCGGTCCTCCCCTGCCCTGCCCACATCCTCACTAGCACTTCTTGTTTTTGTATTCGTGATGATAGCCACTCCTACTGAGGTGAGATGGACTCAGGGAAGGCAGGCTCTTACCTACCCACTGTCACTCCGTCTTCCGTGCCACATGCCTACTCCTGCAAAGTGAAGTTCAAGACCAGTAGTCTGAAACTTGGGTTTCAGACCAACTCAACCCTGTGCATATTTGAATAAAGCCTCCATTATACATTGCAGTTATTTAAAGAATTTTATGAAAAATAATGCAGTAGAAAATAAAAAGTTGAAGTTGGGCGTAGAGAAGATTGGCGTATACATGTTGAGACCCAGAGATGTTCAGGTAGTATAAGGGTCAATGGGAATCCAAGGGCTGAGGTGAAGCTGTACAGCTGGATGGAATGACAGTTGAAGAAAATGGAAATCGTTTTGCTTAAAAAATACCTGAATAGCAAATAATATGGCCACAACATCTATACTCGTGGTGGGGAAATTTCTCTTGAGATGAGTTAGTATGCAGCTGGTAAGCAATCCTTAAGCCTTTTAAAATTCTACCATCTCAATAAGGGTGCTTTTCCACTAATTTGTTGTTGTTAAAATAAAGCCATTAAACCACTTCTCCCTGCGGGATGTCTCCTCCTCCTTTGATGTTTTTGTTCCTGGAAGTTCTGAGTCTCCCCCGACCACTGCAGCCACACTCACCCCTCCCCTGGAAACCTCTGCATTCAGGGGCATGGCCAGGCTGTCTTCCTTCCCTGAATCTCAGCAGCTGAGCAGGTTGGAGATTCAGAGGCAGGGCCCGCTCTGTGTTTGTACAAGCATCTAGCAGATATTAAAGCCAGTGAAGGACAAGAGGGGTCTGTTGCAGAAAACTTGGGGTCCTTGTCCCCAGTGCCAATCCAATAATGAGGACACAGTTTTGAGAGAGAAGAAACACAGGGGACTCCTGTCCTAAAGGCTGTGATTCTGCCCATCAGCAGGAACAGGGGGCTTTTTTTTTTTTTTTTTGGTACTGGGGTTTGAACCCAGGGGCACTCTATCACTGAGCCACATCCCCAGCCCTATTTTGTATTTTATTTAGAGACAGGGTCTCACTGAATTGCTTAGGGCCTCGCTAAGTTGCTGAGGCCATCCTCCTGCCTCAGCCTCCCAAGTGCTGGGATTACAGGCGTGCACCACTGCGCTGGGCAAGGTGGGATGGGGAGGGCTTTTAAAGAAGCAACTCAAAGGCTACATGTCCTCTGTCTGGAGTTGTGATTCACTTATTCATTTGGGAGACAGTCTTTTCTGAGATCTCCTGGTGCCATCCCCAAAGTCTGGATGACTTCATTCCTGTGGTGGGTGTGTGCTCATGGGTGCTCAGGGACAGATAACTCTGCCTAGGATGGGGAAGAAAGGTAATCCTGTTTCCCCAGAGTTTAGGGAGGAGCAGGGAGAGAGGAAGAGAAAGAAACAGGACCATTTTTACAATTGATTTGCAGTGGCTGAGCAGCAAGGGTTACATCAAAGCATCCAGTGCACCCTGTTACAGTCTGCTGGGGACTATGGATTGCCATGACGGACCTTTGACTTTTACTCACTGATGCAGATTTAGTTAGAAGTGAGATATTTCAGTGGTATTGTGGTATTTAGTGGGGGTGAGCAGCAGTGTGTTGACCTTGGAATCTGGGTCTCAGACACACGGATGTAAGCTTCTGGGCTGCACAGTCAGGTCCGGGTAGATAGGTGTGGGGAGGAGAAACGGAATAAGCCTTAGTCCTTTCCAATTTCTATATTACAGTATTTCAGCAAATATTGTGCAAAAGGATTTTCTGGATGAACCTCAAACTGCAGGAGGTTTAGTTTAGTGACTTGAAGAGCTGTGCAAATGATTTTCTTTTCTTTCTTTCCTTTTCTCTTGTGCTCTCTCTCTCTATTATTATTTTTTTTTTTTAGAAATGAACCTTGTTTCAGTTGACATTTAAACCCCTATTCTCTTTTACGAGCCTGTCACCTTGCGCCATCTGTTTTGGTCAGACACACTTCCCAGAAGAAGAGAAAGATATTTATAGGATTATAGGACTGGAATATGGAATCCTGACATTTGTCATTTTTTGCTTATATAAAAGTTCTATTAATATAACCTGAAACCCTGACCAGCTTTTGCCTTTTTCATGGATCTGGTAGGTCTCACAGAAGCAGCAATTTAAAATACTAGAAGAGTTTAAATAAGAATGACCTTGTCTGGAGGATTTTTTCCTGCGGTGTCCTCTGCTTGGCTGGAGTCTGAGACCCTCCAAGCCCAAGGATTGTGTGAGAGGGTTGCAATTCCTTATTTCTTTCATTGTTCACAAAAGCACCCTGAGGTTTTCAGCCCATCTCTTTGGATCTGTGAAGACAGTCTGCGTGAAGGAGCCCCTCAGTGCCCTCCCCTCCCCTGGTGATCCCTGGGGTCAAGGCCCTCAGTGCACCCTGGTCTGTGGCCCTTTGGCCCATCCCAAGACAAAACGAGAAAGAACAGCGGCAAGAGCGCCTTCTTGCTTCTCTCTCTCTCCTCCACCCCATCTCCTCCCTCTCTGTCCTTCCCATCCCCATGGTTGGGAGTTTTCAGGAGGAAGGAGTGGAGGTGATCATGCTCCTTATTCATGAATATTGTTATCATGAGTCTGAAAAGGGCCTTCTTATGTTTTTATTTATCTCCATAGCCAATCTCTACTCTCCCCCTCGCCAAAGGCAGTCATTGAATTTAAAAATGTGCATCATTTTTATACGTTTTTTAAATAAAATGTGTGTTTTTGCTTTGTGTCCATGGAGTTGCAGTTTTTGAAAGACATGGTGTCGTGCATCTCCTAACGTCTCTGACTTTCCACTAACAACTGTCCTTTAAGATGTCTGGGTGTGGGGCTGTGTGCTATCTATTCCTTGCATGCTGCCTGGCACCACGCAGGTGCGACCTTCGCATGTACCTAGGCACTGACCAAGATCAGGCCACCGCCTCAGCCTCCTGGCCTTTCTCCTGTTGAGGCAGGAGCTGCCCTGGCATAGGCTACTCTTACCCATGGGCGTGACTCGTACCTCTTGACTGTGGCCCCTTTTGGAACTGTGTGAAAATTTCTTTAAGACATTTAATCTAGGGACCGACCCTCTGTGCATGTAGTTTGTGTCACTCATGTCAGACCACAATGGTTTTTGTCCCATGCACGGGGAATATGCTATCCTACGGTCTCTAGCCCAATTCTCCACATTATCCAGTTTTCAAATTCTTGCCAGTCTAATTAATGTAGAGTGAAATCTCAATGTTATTTTAATTTGCATTTTCCTGACTGCTGATGAGGTGAGTGTCTCTTGATAAGCTCCTCAGGGCCTGGATTTCCTTTTTTAGGAACTGACTGTTTATCTGAGTTGCCCGTTTTCTAATGGAGATGCCCTCTTCTTGATGTTAATTTGTAGTCCTATAGTCTAGCTATTAATTTCTTGTATTTTGAAACATTGAAAATATGTCTTTTGATTAAAATAGTCTATAGTGTTGTTCAATCACAGAAATACTAAATTTTGTTGCCGTAAATTCCATTGAGTCAGTGTTTGAGGATTGATGCTTGGAATTGTTATTCGGGAAGTTCAGCACCCCTACCCCACAAACAGAATCCGGGGTTCTTCTATGTGGTGTTAATTAGGGATTCAGTTAGTTTTCTCTACTGAGTCAATTTCTGCCAAAATGACTAAAGGATCCTCTTTCCTCATTGATTTATAGTACTATTTTATTGTCTATTATGTTCCCATAATGTCTTAGATCTCTGAAAGTCCTTTGGTCTATTTATCTGTTTTTCTGTTTCGCCCCAGGAGACCTGAAAAAAAACTTCCACTTTACAAAAATGTTTTGCAGGGTAAGTTCCTTTCTTTTAATCTTCTCTTCTAATGAGAAGTTGTTTGTTGGTAGAAAGTTTTCCATGTGCATGTTGGAATACGTTTATCATGTTTCACAGAAATTTGACTTAAGATTTTTAATTCAGTTGCTTTAATTTAAATATTAATTAGGAGATAATCAACATCTTCGAATGATTAAATCATCTCATCCAAGCGAATGGAATTTCTTCCTTTATTAATTACATCTGTTCTTCAATGTTCTTTATTAGAGCCTTACATTTTCTTTGCAGAGGTCTTGTGAACTTTTGGTGACATCAACTTCTAGAAACTTCGGTGTTTGTTGATGTTGTAATTGGTATTTTCCTCTCAAATGACATTTTCATTTGAGAAATTTGGGTTTTGCTAACATAGATATTAATTTTTTTAAATTTATAATTTTTTGATCTCATGTATAGCAATTGTGTTAGATAGACTGTCATATTCTCCTAGAAGATAATTTAATAATCTTTCCTCCAACCCACATATCTCCTTTTGTTTACTCTCCTTGTAATTTGGCCTCTTGTACTAAGTTGACATAAAAGTAATGAACAAATGCGTCATCCATTCCAGTATTAAAACGTATCAATTGTCCTTTCTGTGCTTATCAATATTGTTAAATATTTTATTTTTAATAATTTCTACATAATTATAATTTTTCTTCATCCTGAATGTGGGAAGTTATGCTGTTATGCTGTTTTTTTTTTTTTTTTTTTTTTTGTTGTTTCATGGTATTGGGGATTGAACTCAGGGGCATGTCCCATTGAGTTACGTCCCCAGCCCTTTAAATTATTTTTTTGAGAGGGGTTTCACTAATTTTCTCAGGCTGTCCTTGAACTTGTGATCCTCTTGCCTCAGCTCCTGCGTCACTGGGATTACAGGTGTGTGCCACTGTGCCTAGCTGCTGCTGGGGTTTTGATATATTCCCGGATAACTTGAGCTTGGTCATACACACACACACACACACACACACACACACACACACCCCTGTTGTTGAGACTATTATCTCCTGCTGTAGAGAGTATCTTTGCCTCTAAGTTAATAAGTGAGATGGCTACAAGTTTTTCTTCTACTGTTTTTATCTGATTTCAAAATCAAGATTATGTTTTTCTCATAAAATGATCTGGGTGGCTTTTCTCTTTTAAAATTTTTTTACAGCAAAGTTTAAAATTGGAATTCACCATTCCCTGAAAATTTCAAACATCTGTGCCAGAAACAGCCTGGTTAGTTTTGGGGGAGGAGAGTCATTGAATATTCTTCTTAGCTCTTTAAAATATTTATTAGCCTCTTTAAACTTCTCAGATCCTTTTAATTTTGGCATTTAAATTTTGTTTTAGGTTCTTGTTCATTTTGTTTTCAAAAGTTGTTACTTCTCTTCATTCATTCATTTCTCCCTCCCTCCCTCCCTCCATCCCTCCCTCCCTCCTGCGAAGGGAATGCAGTTTTTCTCTTTTTTCCTGATGAGTCTTTTCAGAGGTCTTTGTGTTTTATTTTATTAGAAAACAAACAAAACATCTTTTCAGTTTGTTAATCTCCTATTGCTGTTCTTGTTGGTGTTCTCTATTTCATTAATTTCTGCTCTTACCATTATTATTCTCTTACTTTTTATTTCTTTGGGTTTGCTCTGAGGCTCTTTTTTCTAATTTCTTTAGTGGCATGCTTAGTTAATATGTTTCTAACTTTCCTTGTTTCCTGATAATTTATTTAAAACTATAAATTTTTCTCTAGGCACGGCTTTACTAATGTCCCACAGATTTTGACAGTTGGTGTTTTAATTATCATTCAGCCCTAAATGTTTCTAAATTTCCTCTGTTTCGTGTTTAATCCAAGTTCTGTTTAATAAAATGTGGTTTCATTTCCAAATATGTTATTGAAGTCATCCTTTTTAAAAAAGATAATTTCTAATTCTATTTGGTTATTGTTGGAGAACAGAGTCTACTTGATATTGTTCTTTGGTTGTTTATTGAGATTGTGTTAATGATCAGATGTGTGATTTGTTTTTATAACAAGGTTGAGCTAAAAACTGTGTTCTCTTTTTACTGGGGGCAGAGTTCCCACACATTCATATACTTGCTTTGAGCTTACTGATTATGTTATATAGGTTTGATATCTATGTCTTCTTCTGCTTGATGTATTAGTTTCTAATCAATTCCCTACCATTACAATTGTTCATTAATCTCTTTCTTCCTGTGGTTTCGATCACTGTTGCTTCTGGGTTGGAGCCTGTGTGCATGCAGGCCGGACCAGCTTTCTTTATTTCCCCCAACTCTGAATCCTTCTCCTTTGTTTCCTTTCAAGAATTTTAGCTTTAAGCCGGGCGTGGTGGCGCACGCCTGTAATCCAAGTGACTCGGGAGGCTGAGTCAGGAGGATCACAAGTTCAAAGCCAGCCTCAGCAACTTAGCGAGGCCCTAAGCAACTCAGTGAGACCCTGTCTCTAAATAAAATACAAAATAGGGCTGGGGATGTGGCTCAGTGGCCGAGTGTCCCTGAGTTCAATCCCTGGTTCCAAAAAAAAAAAAAAAGAATTTTAGCTTTAAATTTGTCTAATGAAGCTCTCTACCATGATTTTTTGTCCATATTTTACTAATACATCTTTTATTTTTTAAAAATATTTTTAGTTGTAGATGGATATATTTATTTTTATGTGGTGCTGAGGAGCCAACCCAGTGCCTCACATGGGAGAAGCACTCTACCACTGAGCTACAGCCCCACCCCACTGATACACCTTTCCTATACTCATATTTCAAATACATATTTTTAAAATTTTTTTATTTAACAACAAATAAATTGTTAAATAAATTTAACTGTAAATTTAAAGTAATTGTGTACAATTACTGTAATTTGTTGTACATTACAGTAGAATGCATTTATACATTCTGATAGATCATACGTATTTCAGTAAAAAATCTTTTCTAACCTTTTATTTGTAACAATCCTTCGTGGGTTTTCTTTTCTTTGTGGTACTGGGATCAAATGTGTTTTTAAGCATGTAGCTCATAGTCCATACAGTTGGAATAGAATAATCAGAGAGGTTCTGCCTTTAGTGAGTTGGATTCATTTATTTTTATTCTAATTACTATTGTTAGAAACTCAGTGCTCCTATCTGATTAATTTTTTTTCCATTTTTTTTCCATATTCTTGTTGTCCCCTCCCATTCTTACTTTTCCTTGGCTATGTTGATATTCTTATAATTCTAATTTTGATCTTGGGATGTTGCCCTTCAGACCTATAGTTATATTTATTTAACTCAACTGAGTTTTAAAGTCAGCTGGTCTTCCTTTCTTCCCTTCCTTCTGTCCCTCGCTCCTCCCTTTTCTTCCTAAGAAGACAAATACATTAGGACACTCTCATTTCTTAGTCACCACCTCTGATTGTATTGATTTTTCCTGGAATTTGAGTTTTCCATAACTATGAATACTTTTCCCTTTCTCTTATCTTAGCTTTCTCTTTTTACAAGAAAGCCAACAAGTAAAAAACCAAAATACCTGATCAACTTTCATTTCAATATCACTTGCAGTAGTTAGTGGATTTATTTCCCTTATTCAAGTCCTTGCTGTGGGTCTTTGTTTGGAAACCTTTCAAGGCACGAATGCCTAAGAATATTTAATGATCTCCTCAAAGTCAAGTGACAATTTGATATATTTAATCCTAAGTTTAAAGTTCTTTTAATTCTTCGAGAGTATCACTTCTGCGTCGGCTGTTGTTACTGAGGAGTCTAATGTCAATCTGATTCTCGTTTCGTGTTCTTTTATTTCTTCTTCTCTCTGGAAGCCTTGGCATTTATTTTTGTCTCCATATACCCGCAGTCTACACAGCATCACAGTGTGTGTGGTGTTTTGACTTCTTTTTGATGCACTGGCTTCTTTTGATCTAAGTCAGGCTGATGAGCCACTCTGGGAAGTTCCCCCTATGGCTTCGCCCCTTTCTCCACCCCTTCTTATCACCACTTTTGGGAAGCACTCTCATCAGGTGGCACTTCCAGTTTTGCTCTCCTGACTCTTGGTCCTGATTTTAGGCTCTCCACCTCCTTATTCTTTCCCACAGTGTTTTCAATCTGACCTTTCAGCTCGCTCACTCGTTTGGATCCTTTCTACCGTTTTCCCTATCTTTTGAAATTTTAATTATTAAATTTTCATATCTATGATGTTCTTATGTTTCTTTAAATTTTCTGTCCTGTTATCATTTTATACTGATATGTTTTTCTTCAAAAGTGTATTTATCACACTTAATCTAAATTCTTGGCCTTTCTATTTGAATATCTTTCCTTTTCAAATTCTGTTTGAGACAGAAGAATGGTCTGCTTTGGACCTCAGGATCAGCCAAATAGATAGATAGATAGATAGATAGATAGATAGATAGATAGATAAAGCACCCTTCCAACAAACAACAATTATAACAACAAAAAACCAACCCAGAGAAATAGCACATTAGCATCTTAGTCCCTTTGTGTGTTAAAAACGATGCATTCATTTTTCCTTAATGAAAAAGCTTACAGCAGTGAAGCAAAACATCAAATATAAAGTAAATGATACACAAAACTCAACTTCAAAACATAAAATAAGGCTGCCAGATAAAATACAATATGTTCAGTTAAATTTGAATTTCAGATATCAATTAAACAAGTAATTTTTTTTTTTAGTGTAATTATGTCCTAAGCAACATCTTTGCTTTCCTCCAGGGTTCCTGGGTTCCCTTTAGCTTTTCCTGGAGTGAGTATGCCTCCAAGTCCATCTCCATCTCTAGCTGAGTGACTTGAGCAGCTCATCTGTGAAAAGGGAGTAAGAGGGCTGGGGAAATAGTTCAGTTGGTAGCGTGCTTGCCTTGCAAGCACAGGCCCTGGGTTCAATCCCCAGCACTGCAAAAAAAAAAGGGAATAAGAACAGCATCCACCTCATAGCATGTTAAGATCATTTTCAATAACGTGCAGAAAATGCCTTGCACAATGCGGACCCCAATAATGGGTGCCTGATGACATCAGTTCAAAACAGTTACTTTGCTGTCACCCACAAACTAATATCAAGAACAAAAAGGTTTTCCGTTAAAAGAGTCACTACCTGTCAATGTACATGTTGAACTTCTAAAAGGTGTTACAACACATAGAAAGCAGAAAATGGCATACGTAGATGACATTGGAAGAACAATACCTCTATACCATTTTTAAGAGTTGTGGATAACTATTTTGGGGCTGCTCAGACGACTTGACACGTTTCAAGCACACATGTGAAGACGAGCAACAGGGAGCTTTAATTTCTGTTTCTCTTGGCCTTGGGTCTTCCTTCACATACTCATAATGGTAAGGTAAGATCTCCTCTTTTAGAATCCCTTGTGATCTCACCTAGTGGAGGTTTAGAGGCGTCAACTAACAGAGATACACGTTATCTCTTTGAAGGAATGAGCTGTCAATGGCAGTTGACTAGAGTAATATTTTCCCACTTGCAGCCAGAAGATTCTAATTGGTACAGACATTCTGGTACTGGGATATTAACTGTGTTTTGCAGCACAACTGTTTTGGGGTTTTGTCACACAAGTTAGTATCCTTAATCATACTCATTGCAATAGCTTCACAGAGCTTCTCCAATACCGAAGTGCCAATGGAGGAGTAACCAGGACCATTTCTTGAATGTTAACCCTGTTACCAATATTTTATAAAACCAATCATTTCATCTTTTACAGCAACCATGAGGTGGATGCATAACCCCAATAAATCAGGTGGAGAAACGGGCTCAGAGAGGTTAATTTTCTGAGCCAAAGTCAGGTAACTACTACACAGCAGAGCTAGAATTTGAACCTGTCTACACTGATGCTGGTACTTTCCTGCTTTCTTCTATACCACAACTGTTCCTACGTGGTTCCAATAAAGTTAAATGAGGGAAAGCCCCATGCATCCTAAATCTCCCTGTATTTAACTATTGTAAAGGGTTCGCTTATACAAGATATCAAGGACATAGATATGGCTAAGAGGTCAGCATCGGCCTAACTCATTTCACTTGTGATCCAAAATCATACTGAAACTCTGTTCTCCTGAGGGATGAAAAGATGGTGCATTTTTTGGTTTCTTGCTGAAAAATATTTTTGTCCACAGCTCCTTAACAGTTTCTCTTGCCCTGGTGTGAATGTCATGGGCTGGGGCAGGGACTAGGCAGGGACTAGGCAGGGGAAGCCAGTCCATCTTTGCTTTTATTGGCAGTGAAAGCAGTTGATAGCTTGGGAGAGTAGGCTCCTTGCTCAACATCACTGCCAGTACTGCCTCCGGGGAGCAGGTGGGTGGCATGGGGGGCTGACTCAGGCCATCCCTTGGTTGGGAGAGGGAGGATGCTGGTACAAATGATGACAAAGGACCTCTCTCTGTTTATTACTAATAGTTTCAAAAAGATAAATGCAAAAGTGAGAAAGAGAGAATTGGACAACATGGCCTGGCGGCCCCAGGGAGGCTGTGCCCTCTGTGCCTGCCTCTTGCTTCTGAAGAAAGTCACTCTCTTATGAAGTTCAGAATCTCCCTAGAGCTGAGGAGTGCAGTACATATTCCTGAAAGTCACAGTGACAGGTGGAATGCTGCCACATCGCCCACCATCCATCCATCATCCCCGGTAACAGGCTGCGGCTGTGTGAGGGTCCCCTGGGCCAGCCTGTGCCAGGCAGTCCCTCAGCCTCTCTGGCTTCCTTTTTCCTTGACTGACCTTGGGACAGAGTGGTGGAGTGTTTCTGAGAAGTGGACCAACTTCCTCAGACAGAGCTGCCTAGTGTTTTATTTTCTGCTCCATGCACACAGTAAGCTCATTTCATTACCTACCCATTCTTTAAGGTAGGTACAATTTCCCCAATTTTATAGAATACACAGCCTACACCCAGGACTTACATCAGTTCCCTAAGGCCGTACGACTGGTGAGTGGTAAGGGTGGGATTCAAACTCATCTTTGACTCCTTGCTGACTTTCTGGTGACACTGATTCCTTTCAGCTGTGCTGTTCACCCCAGTTGCGAGGACAACCCCTCCCAAGCCCTTTACAAATGTGAACAATAATAATGATGAACATGGATGAGGATCAACCCGGGAAGAATGAATAAACCTTCCACTGGACGCTCTTGGATTTTGTTTGAATTTCATCTTGTCTGATTTACAGAAATTAATGAGCTACTAGATCTGGACCTGGTGTGCCTTGATAAAAAGACTTATTTTTAGTGCCTTAGCATTTAAAAGGATCTGTTATAATTTCATGCTTAAATAACACTAAATAAGGGCCTATGTTTGCCTAGCATAATTGGAAGAAGCAAAGGAAAAAGGGAAGCAGTTACTTCCAAACGAATGGCATGAATGCATCTCGGGAGAAATTTGAAGATAGAGAACCCCCACATAAAACGAACGCCTGGAGTCTCATTATCCTTGGAGAGCTTCTCCCCCAGACCAGCGATGGCTTCTGAGGACACAAAAACACATGCAGCCACCCTGGAGATGACGGGAGGCCGTAGGGGTTAGAAGCCAGGGGCAGGGTCGCCCAGTTAGGAAGTGCAGTTATCCATCACGTGGCCAGCTTGCCTGGGGAAGGGGAGGAGACACAGAAGGGATTGCTCTCCCTTCCTGGATGAGCAGAGATGATTTGTTGACAAGTCCCTTTACCGTCTCCATTCATTTGGCTTCTGAGACCACCTGTCACTCTACCCAAGGTAATGGGGAAAGGCAGGCTGAAATAAAGATGAGTGGGAGAGGGAAGAGACTAAGAAATGGTAAAAGGAGGGCTCTCCCCAGACCAGGCTCACCCAAGACCCACTAAGGTTCTTTCCAGTCCAACTCTCTAGGCCACGCCCCTCCGGCGGCCACACCCCGACGACCACGCCCCCTCCACGCTCAACCTGAGCCCAGCCCCGGGTCCGCCCAGCCCCAGGTCCAGCCGTTTTCTCCCACATTAAATTTTGCTCTCTGTGCATTTGCATTTCTGCTGACTGCAAGGATCAGTTTAATTTCATGGGTGTCATTTCCTTCAAGAAATCTCTGTCTGAGCAGCGGCCCATCGAATCCCCGATAAAACATATTTTCCTACGGTAATGATTTTATGGGCCCATAAGTCATGAATTTATTATGATCTCAGCCCCTGCTGCTGATTGCTGTAAAATGCAAAGTAATTAACAGCGAGCGGTAGCAGTTATTCCCACCTGGTAACGTGTTCCTTCGTTCGCTGATGGGTTTGATTAAAGTAATGACTAAAGAGTGAAGCCCGGCTGTAAAATATTAGCATGATTAATGCCGTATCCTAAATAAGAAACAAAACTAACAGGTACGGTCTGAGAAATTAAAAAAAAAAAAAAACACATACACAATCCTTCCTCTCCCCCCACTCCCACCTCCCTTAAGCAATTGTTCCGGCTCATTTCGGGCATGTCTTCCTTCCCATTAAATAATGTATGGATTCCAAGGCCGGGGGCTGGCCAGCAGAGCGGATCACGCAGTTCTCGTAACATCTAAAGTGCTGGTGTTATTTTTTCCTTTCCTCTTGGATTTTCCGAAGGGAGCTGGGGGCGGGAATACTTCAAGCCAGAGCCGACACAGCGGCTGAAGGGCTCCCTCCCCCTCCCCCGGGGTCTTTGTGGTCCCACCAACTAGGGGACAGAGGGGCAGAGGTGAGGGGACTTTGCTGCCGTTGACCAGCTTGAGCCAGGAGAAGGCTGTGAGGTTAGGTAAAGGGTTCCTAGGAGGCACCAACCAGAGAGAGAGGATTGAAGTTGATGATTCTCAACTGAAGCTTTTCAGCTTTAGGATGGCTCCGCCCCTCTGGCACTGGCCTGCGGAGAGAGAAAGAGAGAAGAACTCCCGCAAATGCCTTCTGAGGTGCCCAGTCTCCCAATGCTGTGAAGAGTCTGAGCTTCCCGAAGACCAGGTAGGAGGCTCATGGGAGAGCAGGCTTGGAGGCAGGTCGGCTGGTGAAATGCCAGGGTTCTGCCGTCTCAACTCTGAGAACACCCCACATTCCAAAGAGCTAAGTCCCTGCAGTAGCTCAGTTCACCTGTAGGCAGATAGCAGCTAGGGCTGGCTAAGCCTGGAGGAAGTGGCCAGCTGAGGGGGTCCTGGAAAGGTAGTGGGGGTCTGCTTTTGCCCTTCTCCAGTGACCATGAAATTAAATTCACATTTACTTTTGTAGGTTGGGAGAGAAAGAGCCAGAGAACAGTTAGGATATACAGGAGGCCGATTATGAAAGAGAATCCTCCAGTAGCTGCCTCCTGATGAGAGGTTTGGCCAAGGGCTGGGAGACTGGAGCTATGAGAACATGGGAGTCTGTGTCACTAGCTTGTTATTGGATGCCAGCTCTTTGCCAGGTGCAGGAATATGGTCTCTGCCCTTGAGAATTCTCAGAGTAGAAACTCAGCTAAAGGGAGACAAAGAAAGCCTCATTGACAAAGGGCAGGAGTGAAAGGAGAAGTGAGAACTCAGAAGGGGATTCTTGGCCACGGAGGCCTTGGCACTAGAGAAGGCCACATGGCCCTGTGGGAGGCAGAGGTTGCATCCAGTTCTTCCTTCCTAGCTGGTGAGAGCTTGAGAAGCTCTTCTGCAGGCCCTTGAATTTGAAAGGGGGGACCATTTCCTTTGGTGAAAGCTGGGTATCATGGTACTGGCTTGTAGCTGTGATTAGGAGGGAGAGCAGTCCCATGAAGTCACAGCTCTTTCTGCATCAGGAGAGCTCAAAGCATTTAGGAAATGTCAGATCCTACAGAGGAGGAGGCGAGGAGCAGGCCCATAGGGGTTTGTTTTTAAAGACTTGAGGACCTATCTCTGGAGAAAGAAATGACTGCTCCAAATCTGCTGTCAGGAGTGGCAGAGATGAGGTCTGGCCTACTAGTTAATGTCCCCATTAACTAGTCGGTGCCTATTTGCTTAATGAATTGGGCTTCACATACCAAGTTCCTGGAGGCCCCGCTTCCAAACCAACAGGCCACCTGCTGTGTTTGGGTAGACCACAAACAGTGCCCCTGCCATGATCCTGCCACCTGTCCTGGGAATGTTACTGGGCCATCCTGGGAAAGCACACAGCGGAAAGACATCGGGTTTTTCCTATAGCAGAGAGACAGCTGCTTCTCCAGGGGAAGGTCTTCCTGTGCTTCCTGAGGGTGAAGCAGGGAAGGCTGTGGTCAGGGGACAAGAAAAACACCTGCAAACATACATTTAATCTCCTCTTCCTCTCCTTTCTTAATCACTTAAAAAGAATCCCCCTTGTTGCCTGACATTTCAGAAAAAATGGAAGGAGTCTGGCCTGCCTTCCACTCCTGCGGTGCCTGCCCCTGGCGGCTGGCTGGAGACAGGGTCTGGGGTGGAGGTGCTGTCACCAGCCAGATAAACACCCAGTCCTCCCTCTCCTCACCGCCCAGCAGGTCAAGAAATGATTGCGTTGGGCGTGAAGGATTTATGTCTGCCGTGAGTCAGTCAGAGTGTCTGGGTAAATCAAGGCTGACGTTTTTAGCATCTGGGAAAAAAAGCAATTGCATTTTATGTCTACATTTTGCTGGGCTAATCAAGGCTCGGAAGAGGTGGTCTGCCTGGGGAAACTTCTCCACTTCTTGTTGTTTAGGTGGGGTTTGGCTTTCCCCTGGAAACGGGGGGCGAGCCTGTAAAGACTTCAGTTTAGAGTAAGGAAAAAGGGAGAAGGCCCTTGCTGTCACACTCGATTTGGGGGTTAGGTTGGCAAAATGTCCCCATGGCTGAAGAGGGGGTCTTGGGAAGGGGCCTGGCCTGAGCATTCTGAAGGACAGCTCTGGAGTAGGAGAGTCCCTGCCAGTGTCTGTGTCACAGAGAATTTCTTCTCTCCGCAGACCTCCAGTGGACCCAGGATATAACAGAACCACCAGGGAAAAGCTAGTTTGATGCTTTTGACTAAATTGGCCAGCTATTAATTGTCTACCCATCAGTCCTTGGCGAAATAGCTAAGTAGATTCCTTAAAGCTGTTGAACCAGTTGATGAATATTGACATAGTTCAAGATCAAGCCACAGTTAATGTGTGCAAGGGGAAAAGAAAAATGAACAAATTAGTAATATTTCTTTTTCACTTTCTATTTCCAAGGCTAATTATTGGTTTATCTAAATGCTTTGCTTTAGTAAATGAGAATGTATTTAGATTTCCACAGTCATCCTTTGCACCAGGGACTAGATTCAGCAAATAATACTTTTCATGTGTTAGCAGGTAGTAATCATGATAGCTAATTTGGGGGAGGGGAGGAGATTTACTGCATAATGTGCTTAAGCTCTCCATGTACTTATCTCACAAATCTCCAATGCCCTGGGAGCTAGTTCCGATCCCTGTTTTACTGACAGGGAAACTGAGGCTTCTCGAGGTTGACAGATAAACCTGGTTCCACCCAGCTCTTCCCAGCTGGTGAGAGCTGGAGAAGCTCTTTGAACTGAGGCAATTCTGCCTTCACAGTCTTCACCCCCAACTTCTGTGCCTGCTGCTTCAGAATTGATCAAAGCAGAGACGTGTGGTTTTTCTAGGAACGTTGGGAATAAGATCTAACAAAAACAGAACTTTATGAATGTCTAAATTTTCCTTTTTCTGGCCATGAAAAAGGTTGGGAACCAGCAGCCCCAGTTCCTGGAAGTCTGTGCTTATGATAATAGCAAGAAGAGTTAAAATACACATTTGGCATGCGCCAGGCCTTGCATCAAGCTCTTCACATACATGCACTCGTACACATCCCACAGAGCCTTACAAACGGGGCCTGTTATGATCCCATGTTCCAGGTGAAGACACTGAGGCCTTGACATGTAGAAACTTTGCTGTGCGCTAAGAAGTGACAGCCAGGATTGGAAGTCAGGCACACGGACATCAGAGATGGCAGGCTTAGGCACTCTGCCAGACCCCAGTAATATTGGCTTGCCTGCTCCTCAAAACATATCTTTGGTGAGATAATAGTATTGGCCTGGTTGGTTTTTCAGCTTCCTTTGTGCCCTCAAATAATTGCTTTGTGATGTCTGATGTAAGAGACCTCCAAGTTTTCTTTTAAGGAATTTAAATATTCTTTTATTTAGTTTAAAAGGAATGGGGAAGATGAAAATGCTCCGTGAGATTTCTTTCAATCCATGCTTCCCTGTCCAGGACCTTCTGTTCCCTAGAATTTCTTTAAGGTGGTAGTGGGGACCTTACAGTTATGTTCAGCGTATCAAAAACCCGAACTAAAATTGATTTACTGATAATAAGGCATCAGAGGGCAACTCAAATACCAAGTTCATGGAATTATATTAACTCAGTGAGCATACTGATTGTTCTTCTATGAATAAAGATAGGGAAATGGAATATTCCTATCCAGATTCCTATCCAGATTGTCAATTAGGCAAAATATACATTAAAAATAAGAAACCTTACAGTGAAAAGAATAAAGGGGGTCCTTGGGGATAAGGGTCCTCTGGGAGCCTCTAACATAAAGCTTTTTTTCTTTTTTGCTTCTTGTTACTTGGTTATTTGTTGGAAATGTTAGCAAAATATCTTTCAAAGCCCAATGATATAATTTATGTAAAGTGTTATGCAAATACTAGTTTTTGTTATTAATATTAACAGCAATAGTTATGGTAATGATCTTGCCTGAGCCTATGATTTCAGGTAGCAATTGAATCAAGAACATTAATTTTAAACCTTTTATTTCCTGGGGTTTATCTCCTGGATTTGTCCTCTTGGCCAAGCCCTGCATCCACACAGGCATGCCCTGAAAGGCCGTGTCTTCTCTGTGCACACCAGGCCTTGCAGTAAGTGTGTCACACGCGTGCGTGCGTGGGGTGTGCCCTCACGCCACGGTTTGGTGGGTGTTAAGTCGCCCCCGCCCCCATCTTGTACAGCTGCGCATTACAGAACCCTTTGTTCAGAACGCTTGCCTGAGAGGGTGATGAAGCGTTTGGGTTGAGGTGTGGGTTTTCCCTCCCACACTTTTTGCTATTAATTAGACAGACCTCACCACCAAATCCTCTCTTGCTTCTGCGGAGGATGAAGGGTCTGTGAGAAGCCAGATTTGAAAATCTGGCTGTCATTGTTTTGGGCCTGTGCCTACCCACACAGGGTGGTTTGAATGTCACGCAGAGGTTGTGAAATGGATGTTTCCAGGTACCCCCAACGCGTACGCCGAACATCAAAAGTGGATTTGACTTAATTCTTCCTCCTTTGTAACTTGATTTTTGGATGCACTTTGGAGGCAGTCTGGGTAACACTATTAATTGGACAGAGATTAGCACATAATCAAATCACACCTGTCTGCAAAAAATCAGAGCCCTCTTTATTAAAATAGCATAAAGTGTAAATTGATCCATGGCAACCCTGCTCTCTACTCCTGGTTTAAAAAAGATATCAAGTAGAGTAAGATCGGTAGCCTCTCTAATCTTTAATTGTTATCAATCACTTCTTAGTCGGCTTCAGTATTTCCTTTATCTTGTTTCAAAGAGATCCTTCACATCCTCTCTTGGCTCTCTGGGGTTTCAGAGTGTGTCCTGCTTCCTTCCTTCCTGTCCTGCTGCTGCTTCCTGGTCCCAGTCCTTTGCTCACACATACCACAAGGAACCCCAGGCCTCCTGAGTGCCCGAGTTCCCTCTCAGGGCCATTTCTCACTCCAGAGCTCTTCTCTCTTTTCTCTGGGTGAGCATTGGATTCTGCTGTTCTCTTTGCAGCACCTGAGGCAGCAGGACGCCCTCCCCACCACCGTGTGCATACCTGGGCAGGTGCTCTCTAACCCGCCAGGCCCCTCTCCAATCTTTGTTGCATGTTGCTTCCTTGCTCTGAAGCTCATTGTTTGTTATTCATGTTGACCTTGACTAGGCCTCTTCTGCCATGCTAGTTTTCATAGATTGTTTAAGAATTTGCAGTGAGTTAAAAACAGTTCCACCCCTTCCTCTTAGTTCTGTTGCTTGAGTTGAACTGCAGTATGCAGGGGTCTTCTCAGAAAGGGGAAGCACAACCACGGCTCCCTGGGGGCCACGGGAGGCTGCTTACTGGGTCAGGCATTGAGTCTGGTGGGGTCATGAGCTGATATGAGTGCTTTTTTCCCTCAGGGCAGTCTCTACAGATTTGGGGATCTGGAACATACATGATACAAGGGCAGGCAAGGATGTGCCAAGGGAGCACTGCCTGCCCACTTCCAGTCTGGCCAAAGGGGGCTGTTTTAGGCTTTGCAGTGTGACCCCAGTCCAAATCTGTGCTTCCTAATTTCTCACCTGTGTGACTTCTGAGTCTCCGTTTCCAAATCCCTCAAGGGGAGATGATGCTACCTACCTTATGGGATATGCTGAGGAAGAAACAGGAGGATGTGTTTCAGTGGTCTGCAGAGCACATGGTAGGCCCATGTGCTACACAGATCAGAGAGTGGTGGATAGCTGTGTAACTTAAACTGTCAGAACGTTCATGCCGAACTGAATTCTGAGCGTTGATGGAAACAGAAGTGCTTAACACTGCTAGAAACGAGCTCTAATGAAACCACAGCCTTTACCATAAGCTAAGGCTTGCACTTACCATGGGCAGTAGATGCTCAGGGGACTTTGCCCACGAGGTGGCAGTGAGACAGGAGGGATGCAGCCATTAAGATTAGTTTTTTAGCTTTCAGGCAGTGCCTCTGGTGAGAAAAGGACACCACTCAAATCTTTAGAAGCTGGGAGAAGGGAACAGAGGAGAAGTCTCTAGAGATGAGAGTCAGAAAGAGACTTGGGCAACTTCATAGGAAGTTCAAAGGTCTGAAGATTGAAACATGGGAAAAAAGAGTGATGCAAACTTAGGGAGAGTAGAAGTTAGAATCGAAAATATGTACCTGTTAGAACTTTGGTTAAAATCAAGATGGCAACCGGAGTACGTGGAAGGCCCCATGGTTAGCATGTGCTACCAAAGGCAGAGGTGCAGGGGTGTCTGAGCATGAGCACACGTGTACCTGGACACGTGGGGGCAGGTGCGATGTCTGTCCTCTTAACAAAGATCATTCCTCCAAATGTGCCCTGGGTCCTGTGATTCTGACCACAGTGGGTCTTCCAGTTGCTCTCTTCAGCATCATTGATCTCTCCCTTTCCTCCTGCACCATTCCTGGCCATCTGAACACATGTTTTCCAAGTTAAAATCTAATCCAGCTGCTGCCTTAATGCTCTGCTCCCCACCCTTCACCCTAGAACTTCTCCACAAGTTGTAAATGGTGCTGGCTTTCTTTTCTCACTCTTCCATCCATTCCTTCGTCCACTCCTTTGCCCTGAGTTGATCTGTGGTCACTGACAGCTTCTCCCTGGAACCATCCAGGGGCAACTGTCCACCTCCATCAGCCTCCCAGACAGATTCCTGTTCTTCTCTGTGTGGCCCTCTCCTGGTTCCTGGGCCTTCTCCTGTGTCTTGGCTGACTTCTTCCCCACTGGCTGCTCCCCTTAGGCTCCTTGCTCCTCTTCTGAGTGTAGGCCTGCTCCAGGGCTTAGCTCTGGGCCTCTCCCTCTCCCTGCATGCACTGCGGTGATCTCCTCTATCCCTGTGGCTTTGGTACCATCTTTATGCTGATAGCTTGCAAATTTGTGTCATGTGCTCCAGAGATTTCCTTTGAGACTCAGATCCTTATATGCACCTGGCTACTGACCTCATCTCAGAAGAAACGTGTACGGCATCTTCCATCTTCCTCCCAAACCTGCTCCTTTCCCAGAATATCCCATCTTCCTAACTCATGTCACCACGAATGTGGGTCTTCAAGCCTCCAGAACAAATCCTGCCATTTCTATCACATCCATTTATTCATTTTTTTCAATTAGCAGTTACAGTTGATTCTCCTTATTTGTGATAATTATGTTCTATGAGGTTTCTGGGAACACAGATTTAGTGAATACTGAACCACTGCTTTTAGGGAAAATACAAGTTAGTTTCCTGCGAGCATCCATTGACAACATTTCTGTCAACTAATCAATACACTTTACATGTGTTTCTGTTGAAAGGACATCTTCTTTAGTAAATGTGGTGGATCATGGACACGGAGCCACGGCCAGCAGTGTGGGAGCTCGTGCCCAGCTTTCTCTGTAATGCCTTCCACAACCTTCCTGCACTTGGCCCTGCGAAGGGCTGTTTCAGCAAAAGTGCACACACAGAAGCACGAAAGGGTGGGAAAGGTGGCACTGGGGAGAGCGTGACAAGGACGCCCGTTTCCAGGGTGACACCTGTTTACTAGAAGGCAGAGCACGCTCTTGCTTGACTGCAGCTGGAACTGTGGTCAAAGTGTCACCTATTTGTGTAGATGGTGTGGAAAGGTCCAAAGCATTGATTTTTTTTGGGGGGGGAGTTACAAAAAAATTTTAGTAAGTGAATTCACAAATACAGAATCCATGACTAATGAGAAGCCACCATTACCTACAGACCCTGCGCGGAAACCAGGCATACACGGCTCAGTGAAGCACCAGGTCCCTTCCCTCACAAAGCACACTCTGCGTGACTCCTGAGGATGTCCCAAGTTCTCCTGCTTTTCTGAATTTGGAGTGTCAGTAGGAGGGCCTAGTAGTCAAGCTCCCTCTTCAGTGGGGGCAGGTGCCACCCACTTGCTGAGGGCCTGGATGCAATGCAAAAGGCAGAGGAAAGGATTTGTTCTCTCTCCACGCTGGGAAACTCCTGTTCTCCTGCCTTTGGACTCCAGGACTTCACCAGTGCTCCTTGGATCTCAGACCTTTGGCCTCGGACTGAGTTACACTGTTGACTTCCCTGGTTCTGAGGTTTGTGGATTTGGACTGAGGCACACTGAGGACATCCCAGGTCTCTAGCCTGCACATGGTGAGTGGTGGGACTTCTCTGCCTATGTTACTGTG
This sequence comes from Glaucomys volans, assembly GCA_020662805.1. Classification (NCBI taxonomy): domain Eukaryota; kingdom Metazoa; phylum Chordata; class Mammalia; order Rodentia; family Sciuridae; genus Glaucomys; species Glaucomys volans. The sequence continues at coordinate 1,180,610 of JAJEJO010005186.1, read as the reverse complement.
AGCCAGTTCCCTCCAACATGCCCTATCGTGTGTCTCCTGACCTGTCTCTGTAGCCCGCTGGCTCTGTCCCTAGAGAACTCTGCCTAGCACACTGCCAGGATTCCCCTTTGGGCATGTTAATGTCATCTTCCAATTACTGTCCTCCGAAGCCCCCTGCTTCCAGTACTGCCTCCTTCCAATCCATTCTCCTCATAGGACCAGAGTGATGGAATCGTGGCACTTTCTGCTGTTCGTCCCTCAGTGAGTTCCCACTCCAGCACTTACCATGGCCTCAGAGTCTTGTTGGCCTCTGCAACTTCATCTCAAACCACAGCACCTTTTACTCTGCTCCCTTCCCCCTGAACTTGTATCCTTTTAGGTTCTCCTGTGTGTGAAGTTCTTTCCTGCCTCTGGGCCTTTGCACGTGATGTCCCAGAGCACTCAGGAAACTTCTGTGTATCTTCAACTCTGACATAAACACTGTCCATTCAGAGAAACCTCCCCTGAACACCAAGCACTGCCTTATTCTCTATAAAATATACCTTGTTTCTGTCTTATACACTAAGTTTTGACACTTACAATTTAGATATGAGGTTTCCCCCCAAAACTCATGTGTGAAACAATGCAAGAGTTCTGAGAGGTGAACTGATTGGGTTATGAGGGCTTTAACCTAATCTCTGAATCAATCCACCGAAATGGATCAAGTGGGAGGTAACTGCAGGCAGGTCCTGTGTGGCTGGAGAAGGTGGGTCATTGGGGTGTCACTTGGGGTCTATATTTTGCCCCTGGCCAGCAGAGCTGTCTCTGCTCCCCGGTTGCCATTTCCTGAGCTTCTTCCCCTTCATGCCCTTCCTCCCCGATGTTCTTCCTCACCTGGGGCCCAGGGCTATGGAGCGTGCCAGCGTCTGTGGATTGAGACCTCTGAAACTGTGAGTCGAAATAAACTTACCCTCCTGTGTCGTCCTCGTCAGTTCTTTGGGTCACAGCTATGCAAGAGCCCACCAAAACAGCTTATTGTGTTTCTGGTTTCTCTGCTGTTTATGTCACCCTGCTAGGCCCCAATTCCACGAAGGCGGAGGCCACGTTAGTTCTGTTTCCCACTCATTCCCTGGTACCTAACACAGTACCTGCTAGGCGATGAGCATGGGATCAGTATTTAGTGAATGAATGATAGTGTGTGACCAAGTAACTTCCTTGGGGTACTGAAATGTCCCTTGATACCAGCTTGTATCAGCTGAAAGAGAAAAGTGTTGTCTTCATCCACATTTCTTTAGCTGTCTCCAGTCATCCCAGGAACTTTATTCTCGACCTTCCTACAGACTTGCAGTTTGACGTTGTGTGAGGTCCAGGAGGTCCTTCTCGTAAGAAGCATCCGATGTTTGCCCTGGAAGCCTACCTGTTCCCAGGCTCCCAGGCTCCCTCTCCCACTGGCTCTGCAAGGTATTCCTGATGCTCTCCTAGCCGTCAGCCCCTCGAGGGCTCCTCCCCGTCAACTCCACACCTGAGGACATTCGGCAAGGAAGCTGGCCAGAGGTGCTGCAGACCGTGTCTTCTGAACCACCCCCTGAAATCTGAGCTGCCCCGTGGGTCCCTTGCAGCTCAGGCTGTGGCCCTGAAGTACTCGGAGGTGCACAGAACAGAACCAGTGTCGATGGCTGGGAATTCCAAGAAGCCCAGTTTGGACCCAATATGAAGAAGAACTTTTCAACACTTGACTGATTGAAGACAACCAGGGCTGCTCGTGTCTGAAGTGAGCTCACATCTCCTAGAAGTGTCAGAGAGCCACTGTCTCAATCCTGGAGAGAGAAATATTGTATTTAATGAATTGACTGCTCTGCTTTTCAGACTCCCCCCTATGGACCACCTGCATCAGAGTCATCTGGAGATGCTTACAGGGAAGTGGGATTCAGTGTGGTGACCCTACAATGCTTGTTAAAAACTTGGATTCCATTCCAGTCTTAAACATGGATGCTGTGGGGATGCAGCGTGGGGAATCTCTGAAGCTTGACAGTCTGGCCTGGGTAGACTCTTAGGTTATGTTAGGCCTTCCGATTTGGGGCTTGTGATCTCATAATTATCTATTTGCCATCCATCAACAAAAGTTTGTTGAAGACTTCCAAATGTCAGTCACAATTTTTGGCTTTGGAGATTGTGATGAACTAGTTTCACATGTCAATTTGGCTAGACTCTGGTACCTGATGATTTAATGAAACACGAAGGTAGGTGCTCCTAAGATTTTGCAGCTGGAGTAAGCATCTATAATCAGTTTACTTTCAGTGAAGGAGATTATCCTTGATGATATGAGAGGGCCTCCTCTAATCAGTTGAAGATGCAAAGAACAAAAATGTGTTTCCCAGGGATGAAGAAATTCTTCAAAATGATAGCATTCATTCTTGCCTGTCACCTTACTCCCCAGATTTCTATTGGTTAGTCCTCACAAATTCATAAGCTAATTCCTTAAAATAAATCTCTTACCTGTACAAGATATGTACATTAATAATATATACCAGGTTTCTAGAGAACCCTGACTGATCCAGAGGTAAAGCAGAGCACTCTAGGGTTCACTGGAGACTCAGTGTTTTCTTCTCAGTCCTTTTAAGTGTATTGAAACTTCTATGAACCAACCTGTAGTCTGTCCTACCAACTATTCTGCAGTTGTAGGTTAAGCTGGTTCAAAGTGTAGTTTTAATCATTTGTGCCTTTATTGATCTTTTTCTTGTCTGAGAGAAAGATGAGATGATGGGTATTTAAATTTCCTCCTATGATTATGAAATTGTCCATTTTTAATTTTGTAGATGTTTGCTTTATGCATAACTCTATTAGGTACAAGTCACATTGATAATTATTATGTCTAGATAAGTTGATCCATTTACATTTTGAAAAGTTGTTCTTTATTGTTACTTATTTTAAAGCCTATTTTATCTGATATTAAGATAGCCAGTTTGGCCACTTTATTTTTTATTCTGTGCCATATATTTCCATTAATTTACTCTTAATATAACTTCTTGTTTATGTTTAAAATAAGTCTCTTATAGGTAGCATGCAGTCCAGTCTTGCTTGTTAATCTGTTCTTATGATCTGATTTATTGAAGTGTTTATTAATATTTAATATAATTATCACTGTTTGTAATTTGGTCTACCATTTTGTCTTTCTCTTTTTACACTTTGCTTTTTCCCCTTGATTCATCCTTTCCTGCCTTCTTTTGGACAATAATTTTTAGAATTCTACTTTATGAAATTGCATCATTTTTGCATTTTTGGTGGTTGTTACAAGGCCTACACTACACACCCTTTCCTTTTCACACTCAACTACACGTTAGTTTTGAACCAGTTCATGTAAAATGCAGACGCCTTTTGTGAGTAGAGGTTCATTTACTTCCCCAAGTCTAATTAGGCCCCTTGTGCAATTGTGGTCATATGTAAAAAATCTGCATAAACCTTATGGTACAATGTCATGATTTTTATTTAGGAATATATGTTTCATAGAAATTAAAGGTATTTTATATTGACTCAGATATTTTGTCTTTCCAATGTTCTTTACTGTTCTTGTAAAATATGAATTTTCATCTGATACCATTTTCTTTAAGTTTAAGGCACATTCATTAATTGTGTAAACCTGACCACAAATTCACATTTTTAAGAAAGTCTTAATTTGGCCTCATTTTTGAAGCATAGTTTTGCTGGATATAGAATTCTGAATTAATAGTTTTTGAAGCATTTTAAAGATATTGTTCCTCAATCTTTTGACTTTGAAGTTCCCCAACATAAGAATTCCATGTGCATGGCAATTCTTGGTTTGGTCCCATGTGTGTAATGTTTTGTTTCTCTCTCTCCAAACAAGATTCTTTCTCCTTTGAGCAGTTTGATTATAATATGCACTCTTACAAGAATGTATTCATAATTATTCTACTTTGAGCTCCCTGAGGTTCTTGATGCTCTAAAGTTAGGTTAATTATCACATTTGGACAATTTTTGGTCATTATTATTTTTCAAATATGTTTGCTCCTCATTCTCCTGTTCCTATTCTGGCACCCCCAATTATGTTTATGTTACATGTTTTAATATTGGCCCACAGCACTAAGGTCCTACCATTTTAAAATAAATTTTTCCTTCTAATTTTCAGATTCAGTAACCTCTGTAATCTATCCTCAAGTTTCCTGGCCCTCTGCCTGTCATCTTTCTTCTCCTGTTAAGCCTATTCTTTGAATTATAAATGTCAGATATTGTACTTTTTGTTTCTAGAATTTCTAGTTTTTTAAAAAAGGTTTTCTGCTAAGATTTTATTCACTTTGAGCATATTTTACTTTCTTATCAAAGAGCATAGTTGCCTTAATAGATGCATTAAAATATTTTCTGCTAAATCCAACATCTGGATCAATTTGTGAGTCTTCGTTGATTATCTTTTCTCTTGGGTTTTCAAATTTTTATGTTTCTTTAAATGTCACATAATTTCAAATTTACTTTCAATATTATGGCTCTTTTCTTTTCTGTTGTTTTTCTTTTGGATACACCAGATTCAGTTATTTACCACTAAAGAATGTTGACTTTTTGTTTTACTAAAAATGACTTTGTTTGGATTTAAACAGCAAATCCTATGTCCTAGCTTAAAGCTCAAACCTCAGTGTAGCTCTTTTATCCTTCCCTCCTTTAGAGTCTCTTTAGTATTGCATAGTTCCAGGGTGAACCAGAGAAAGGGCTAGGAGGGGCAGGATGGAGTTCACACACAGGATTTGGTGCTGCACCTCTCTTCTCTCTCTCTCTCTCTCTCTCTCTCTCTCTCTCTCTCTCTCCACCCCCCCTTTCTCTCCTCCTCTCTCTCTCTCCCTCTCTCTCTCTCTTGCCCCCTCTCTCTCTCCCTCCCTCCCCCTTCCTCTCCCCCTCCCTCTCCCCCCCTGCCTCTCCCCCTCTGCCTCTCCCCCTCTGCCTCTCCCCCTCTCCCCCCTACTTTTCTCTCTCTCTTTAATCCTATTTCCAGTGGCTGCTCATGCACCAGGCTCAGTTGTCCTCTAGTTCCTCAGGCCAAGAAGACTAGGGTTTTTTTCTGTTTTGGGGGGCTCCATTTTAATTTAAACCATCCTATAAAATTCTTCTAATTGATTCTTAAAGTTATAAAAATGGGTGACTCATTCTGCAATTTCCTTCTACAAAGTTGAATCTGCTTGCCTTTGTTTTTCACCCTTTGAAGACTTTAGTCTTTGTTTTCTTCTCTTTTGGATTTTGTGGGGAGTTCATAGTTATTTATGGGAGGGTTGATTCAGTATGGACTCACTATCTACTGGGTCACGTTGCAAGTGACTATCTAAGCCTACCCTTACTTGTGGACAAGACCCAGGCCCTCCTGGACATGTGCCTCCTGGAACAGATGGAAACGAACGACAAACCAGGAGTTGAGGTTTGGGTGGGATGATCTCAGAGGGACAGAAGGTCTTGCCTGGTACCATATTGCCAGCCTTCATGCCAGGCATTTCATGGAGATTAATGAAGAGGGACACGCCTGTGATTTCTGTGTCTGTGACCCCTGGGATTGAAAGAAAGAAAATGTTTGGGCTTAGAAGCCAGAGTGAAGCAGGTCAGCCCCATGCTATGACTTACGAGATCTCTAGCAATTGCTGTGAGCTTTCTAAAACTCCTCCCTGGTGAAATTAATGTGATGAACTACCATTCATGCTGCTGGGGAAGATCCACTGGGATCAAGAGCCTCAAGGTCCCTGGCAACAGCAAGGTGCTCAGCTCATTGTCACCCTCTTCTTTGTGCTTTGGGAAATGGTCCACTCTGTCTGCAGTAGCTGCGTGAGTTTGGGGAGGACTGAAGCTAATCAGGACACTCGTGCTGTTTCCAAGGGGGAATTGGGATCTCACTGAGTTCTCGAATAAATTTTAATTATATTAAAAAAATTAAAAGATCCATTATAGTACAGTAGATAAGCATGATCTTCCGGATCAGAGACCTGGGTTTAGGTCCCAGATTTTCTAATCACACACATTGTAACTTGGGTGGATTATTCTCTCTGAGCCTTAGTTTTCTGTTTATGAAACAGGAATAAGGAAACCTGCCTCCTTGGTTTTATGAAGTTGACATGAGATCCCACTCATGCAGCTCCTGAAGCGTCCAGCAGGGCCTGGATCACATCCAACTCCGTCATTACCACTGTTGTTTATTTAGTAAGAATGGGAGCGAACCAGGCCACTGGGTTTAAAACTGTGATGGGAAGTTTCCCTAGGGAGAAAGTGGAGCCAGAGGGAGTTGGAGGTGGGGTAGGAGCAAGTCTGTTCTCCTACGTGGGGAGGAAAGGAAAGGGCATATTCTGGTAGTGAAGCTAAACTCTCCATGGGAGAGAAACCACCATGGGAAACCTTGTGGAGTTAGTTGTGCCAGTGGAGTGAGTGGGGCCCACTCTGGGCCACTGCCCCAAGTGTTAAGGATATGATGAAATATTTAGTGTCCATTTATAGTCAGGTCCTTGGGGCCTCATAGAGCATTTCTGATGGTCGCTTTTCTCTATTTACATTTCCAGCTGTAGGACTCGATTCTGCAGCCTGACATGCTGGTGTGGAATGCGAGTTCCTTGACAGCGTGCAACCCTGTTAGCCAGCCTGTGCGCTTTAGAGGGCAGAGGATGGTCCCAGTGTCCAAGAGGATGTTGGCCACCCTCAGCCAGGACTGGGGGCCGGGAGGAGGCACATCACAGGTCAGATTGTCCAGGAAGCAGATCCTGCTGGTTTGCATGGCCACAGGTGGCCACAGGAGAGGGTCAGGAGAAGAATCACAGCTAGAAGACGTTTCAACACTGATAACAGGAGGAGGGATTCAGAGGACTGGATGGTCTGTATCATCCCTGAGGAGGCCAGGGAAGAGGGAGTGGCAGGTGTGCCGTGTGCAGCTTCCAAGGGCTTGTGGGAGCAGCCTTTTCTGTCCCCATCTGAAGATGGTGTAGCTGGCACACATCGATCTTGAAGGTCATAAGCTTCCCTCTGTACCCTCCACTGTCACAGGCTTTATTGACTCACTTGACTTACTTAAAATATGTCTCTAGCCCTGGAGCCTCTACACCTATTCCAACCACTACCTGGCATGTAATGTATAATGTAATGTAATGTATATGGTCGTATGACCAGAGAGTCCCTTTTAAAGGGTGTCCGGTCAGATGGCTGGAGCTTTGGACCAGAAATCAGGGATTCGATATGGAGCTCTTGAGCAAAAGCATCCCTTTCCACACCCCCACGTGTCTTTATAACAGCCGTCCTGGCACCGACTGACTCACAGTGAGGATGGGCACAGTGCCGGGAGGCCACATTGGCCTCCCCACCTTCCTCTCTTCCCACAGGCTCCTGACTAGACTGACAACAGATTTAGCCCCCACCATGGATCCCCGTCTCCTGTTTCTGTCTTACCAGAGGTCACTGACATCCCTCAGTGACAGTATCTTTCTGAACTCCTACCTCTCCCTCCTGCACCTTCACCCTAGTTAGCCAGCCCTTCTTGGTGAGTCCACCTCATGTGTTTCTAAAATTCATCTATTTCAAACCTCCCCTGCCATTGTCATAGTTCAGAGCACAGTGGTTCTTTGCCTAGGTGACAATAGTTTCCCCACCGTTTCCTCATCTCTAGCCTTCCTCCATAGCTTCCCTCTCTACTCCCCCTCACTCCAAACCCAACATGCAAATCTGACTCTGATGGACCCCTCAAAGCTTTCCAGTGTACCTGGGTCAACAGGTTAGAACTTGAACTCCTCACTTGGGCAACGAGCCCTGGCTTTGGCCCTGGCTAAGGCCCGTCCCTCCCTTCTCATCAAGCCACCCTCCATGAGGACTGACCTGGATTCTTGAAGAGCAGTCACCGAGCTCGTCCTGGTTCTGCCTAGAACCCTCTTCTCCTCCTGCCTCTCTCACCCTGCGTGGCCTGTGTTTCAAGGTGGGCGTGACTTCACAGGGAGTTCTCTGACCTTTCAAGGCCTGCACAGCATCCCTCTGTGTGCACTCACATCCCGTGTGGCTCCTGTCACACAGTCCTTGGTCACTGTCACAGTGAATGTCTCATCTGGAACATTCCATGTGCTCTGAGCTCTGTGAAGGCTGCTCTGGAGAGTGTGCCTCCCCCATGCCCAACTCCCAGCACCAAACAGGCCTGGAACATGGTTGTTAAACAGGTGAATATGAAGAGTTGCTCAAAAGTAAGCCATGTTTTTCTTTCTGAGTAAATATTTGTTATTCATTTAAAGAAGAACCAGTGAGGTGGCTTCATTCCAGAGGGTCACCCTGTGAGCTTCTCTAGGGGTAAGGTGGAGATGGCATTGGTTACTCACCCATGAGACATTGTCGTCAGGAAGGCCCACCTTGTGAGATTGGCTCTGCTGGTTTGTGAGGGTCCAACCTTGTAGAGTGAAGGTGAATTCCGAGGAAACGCAGGGCCCAGCAGCCCCTCATCGGCGTGTCTGAATGGGCCAAGAAGGAGATGGTCTGAGAGAAGTGGGCCCTCGGTGGATTAGGGGGACCCTTCTCTGTCTCTGGGCAACTGAGCCCAGGGAGGGTCTGACTGATCCTCGTTGCCCTGACAACACCCAGGAGCGTGTTGGGAGCCTCCGAACACGCCAGCATTCTGGTAGCCCTGTCCCCGTGTGGTGAGCTGGGCCCTTGGGCTCCTGACCGGCTTCCAGCTGGGCTTCCCCCTCGTTGGAAAGCTGTCCTGCTGCTGGGAGAACGGAGAGCAGCAGCCCATCAGCGCGGGGGACGGGCCCGCTGGGAAGACAGGAGTTGGGACAGAAAACTTCATTCTGTCACCTGGTGTGAAGTCCCAGGAACCAGATGAAAGCGAATGTCTCCAGATCTCCTGTGTCCTCTACAGCCGGCTTCACTGGGGCAACAAAATCACGGGTTTTTATAGCACCTTTCTTCCCCCGGGCACAGGGCTCAGTGCTGTCTATGAACAGGCTTTCAGTTCTGGTCTCACTTATAGATTTTGTAGCACTGGGGTCTTTCTATTATGGTGCATGAAAAAAAAAAGGTTAAGAAATGCTCGTGGCATGCACAGATGTGTGTGTGTGTCCACTAAATCCAACTGTTAAATGTTAGGTGGACTGGGGGGTTGTGTGTGAAAAGAAGGGAGCTAGAGACATGAGAAAAAAATTGCACAAATGATTACTTCTCAGGCATGGTGTTGATGGGAAATCAGGGCCTGGTCATACTTTGGAAAGGGGGAAAAGTAGGGAGAGAGGATTTCTCTTACCCTCTAGGCCATTTCTGCCCTGAAGGGGACTCTTCTCTCCTTGAAAGTTACCACCAAATAAGTAAGCAGGAAACATGAGGAATGGGCTCAGAGTGAGGCCATCAACGTGACTGGAACTTTTCCTTAGGTTCTTGACACCGAAACTAGGCCAAAAATGGTGAGCTTGTTTCTATGTGGACTTCTGGGGCAGTACTATTTACAAGTAGTGGAAATCAGGACAGAATGACAGGAAGCAATGCACATTCATGATGTTTCAAGGAAACTCCTCACTGAAGAGAAAGAAAATCAACATACCAGTAAATGCAAATATATATTTAGGCCCAGAGCTAAGGAAGATTGTTGGGAATGACTTGAAGTTATGGTATTGGAATTCAGATGGTCATTAAATACTTTGAGGAATATTCATCCAGATGAGAGTTTTAATGCAATTTAAGTGGATGACTTCGACTTTTGGCCAAATGGAGGAACATTTGCCCTCTCTTACAACACAATGAAGAAATTGGTCCCCTGTGTGAACCATTGGTTTAATACGACCTTAGACATCAGAGAAAGGGCCACGCTCCCTGAGGGATGGAAAACAGGAGATGCGATTCTGATGATTGCCCCACTGTGCTACCAAGAAAGAGCTTCCAGACCTTGATGTAGGCAGAAGATACCTGGGAAAACATGGGCGACCTCCCTCATCTGAGGGCAGAGAGCCATGAGGTCAACATGGCTGGTGTTTGCAGAAGAGTGTTCTGAGGAGAGAGCTGCGTGAACAGAGAACTCTGGACATTGTGAGTCCCATCTGAGTCCTGCTCAGCCCATGCCTGCAAGGAAACTCCCTGCAGATGGGGCAAGAATCACTTGAAAGGACAAAAGGGAAAATCTCCAAAGCTAACACACAACTGGGAATGTTTTTTGTTCCCACTGCATTAGAGTGGAAACATGAGACATCAGGGGGAGTATTTGCTAGAGCCCTGCCTCTGTAATGGGTTGGAAATGGCCCCAGATTACACACTGTTGTGACTCTGTCTAGAAAAGCTTAAAAGCATGACCAGAAAGGGCCAAACTGTTTCCAAGTAAATTACGGTAAGGCAGAACAAAACAAAGATATTGATAAAAATACAACGTTATCCTGTACTCAGTATGATGAAATTCACAGCATCTGGTGTCCCATAAAAAATCACCAGACGTGGAAAGAAGCAAGAGGTTTATGGTCCATCATAAGAAAAGTAAACCAGGAGTGGTATGGGTAAGCCAGGAGTGGTATAGGTAAGCAAGGAGTGGTATAGGTGGCAATATTGTTAGGGAGATCCCAGATGTTCAAGAACCCAGAGAAAGAAATGAATATATTAAGGAAAATAGAAACAAGAACTTACATAAATGAAAACTAATTTCTGAGATGAAATCATACTGGAAATACTAGGCAGATTAGACAATGCAGAATGAAGAGTTATAGAATATGAAGACATAGAAATTATCCCAAATGAAATGCACATGGGAAAAAGACTGGGAAAAAATGGAGAATCAAATCAGCAATGGAACACTTCAAATGGCCCAAGACACTCTAATCATAGTCCCCAAAGAGAAGGAAGTGTACAAAAAATATTTAAAGGCATAATGGCCAAACATTGTTCAAACTTGATGAAAACTATAAATCCACAATTCTAGACTCAGAGGCTCAAGAAATATGAAGAAAACCAAACCAAAGCACATAATAATCAAGTTTTCTAATATCCACTGATGGGGAAAAAAGAGCCAGAGGAAAAGATAAGTTGCATACAGAGGAGCAGCATTAAGAGTGACAATCAATTTCCCATCACAGCAAAAGAGAAGAAAGTGAGGAAATGTCGAAGTACCATGGACAGCTCTCAACACAGAATGAAGATACCGAGTGAAAATGTTTCAAAAGTTGAGGTTAAATAAATGTTTTCCAGGCTTTTTCAAAAATTGAGAACAGCTGTTACCCATGGACCACACTATAAAAAAGGAAGTCCTTTGAATATAAGAAAATGATCCCAGGTGGAATCATGGATCTATATAAACAAAGGAAGAACACTGGATATGACAACTATTGGGTAAAGGTAAATATAGAAAACTTCAGTCATTTTAATCTGTTTTTAACGTGATCATTTAAAGCAAACAAACAACAATCTCAAGACCAAAAAACAAAACAATGTATATTGAAGTTTATAACATAAATAAAAGCAAAATGTATGCTATAATATCACAAAGGCCAGACAAGGTGAAATGGAAGGGTATGACTGTTAGGAAGTGAGGCTGTGATGAGTTAGACATGTTATAAACCTTAGAGCCACTGCAAAGTTAGCATTATAAAGAATTCTAGCTAAAAAAGAACTATCCTGGTAGATAATATGGAATCAAAAAGGACTCCCAACTAACCCCAAAGTGGGGTGGTAGATATTAATGTTATCTGAATTGTGATAGTTTCATGAGTGCACATGTAGTACAGAGCTTATCAAATTTTACACTTTATGAACTCATGATGGTGTCAATTTTACCTAGTAAAGATGTTAAAGATCAGGAAGGTCTAAGTACTCATAATGCGTAAATATTTACTTTTAAACAAAAAGTGTTTCATGGTTTGCTTTAATGCACCAGAAATAAAAATGAACAATTTTGGAGAATAAAAATTATAGACATGTGGTATTTATCAGAGTCAGAAGGCTTCTTAGAAACACTTTGAGTCCTCTTCCTCATTTCACTTACATTAAAAGAGAAGGGTAAATAATGTGAGTTACCCCAACTTATCACCAATTGTCCAACATGGGGTAAACCATAATACAAAAGAAGTAGAGTGACTTCAGCAAGATGGGCAAATAGAGTCGCCTGCCACTCCTCCCTCCCCACCACACACAAAAAGGGACCACAACATACAGTAAACAACAATGTCCTGACTGGAATGACTGAGGAAGTATGTTGGAGAGTAGCAGAAAGTGGAAAGATCCCTGTGCAGTACAAAAACCCAAGATGGCACCACAGAGAGGAGAGTGAGCCACCCTGCTTCTCCAACACTGTCCCTTCCACTTGGATTGGCATGGAGCCAATCTCCTCATGGGGGAGAGGTAAGCTGGAGACCCCCAGTGGTTCCCATTGCTGCTACTGATGACTGTACATGAGATTTGTGCAGTTCTCACAGGCTCCAACCCTGAGTTTACCAGACTGTATTGCCTGAGTAGGGGTCACAGTGTACATGCCTACCTTCTGCGACTTAAGCTGCTACAGTTCAGCATCAATTTTAAACTGAACCCAGTTAGAGGGTAGCCTGCCCTAGGGGTTAGTAGCCACAGCATATCTCCATTCCTAAGACTCGGCCATCATTCTACCATGCTCACATGAGTGGCTAGAGCACCAACCATGTCCCTGGCTGCTTATAGACTGGGTTCAGGAGAAAGGCCAAGACCCTGACATCTAAACCTGTGTGGTGCTTCATCCCCAGGGAACAGGGACTTGCACAGAGGGAAGTTGACGCACAGTTGGTGGCCATACATGTCTATGTGTATCTGACCCAAAAGCCAGTTAGGTTTTGTCCTCAACCTCTTAAAGAGCCTGTTAGAAAGCTAGCTGGCCCACTGTGTCCATGTACACCTGAGTCCAGCCTGTCAACCAGCCAGAGGGCACTTTCATACCCCACCAGGGGAGCTGCGACAAGCCAACTGGATTGACACATGCCCAAGTGCATGCTCCCTGCTTGACAAGCAGCAGCTCTTCTTCCCCAGTGAGCCTAATGCAAATCTGCCCATATCACAAATCCACATGCACCTGTGTCTGGCCCAACAGCCAACCAGATGGTAACCCCATCCTGCTGCATAGATAGCCAGCCTGCAGTACCCATGTGCTCCTTAGCCCAGTCCAAGAGCTTGCCAGGTAGCAGTGCCACACAGCTGACTGGCCATGGTATCAGTTTGCATCCTAGTTTGGCCTGACAGTCATTCAAGGAGATTTATTGTAATTAAACCATCAAAAGTCAAACATTTATAAAAACAGCAAGAAAAAAAGTCAAGCCATATGTAAAGGAATTTCCACTTGACTAACAGTAGAAACCTCATAGGTGAGAATGGGATGATACAGTCAGAATGTTGAAAGAAAAAATGCTAGCCAAGAATACTATACCCAGCCAAGCTATCTTTCAGAAATGAATTTTGTTTTCAGATGAGCAAAACAAGGAACCCCACCCAAACCCCAAAAACCATACAAAATGGTATTCAACACTATTAGACTAGCCTTATAAGAAATGTTTAAGAAATCTTACATCTAGAAGTGAAAGGATGATAATTACTATAATGAATATTCATGAAAGTATAAAACTCACTGGTAAAATGGATACACAAATGAGAAAGGGAAAAAAACCTCATCACTATAGAAAATGCCAAACCACAAAGATTAGCAGTAAGAAAGGAAAACTAGATATACAAAATAACCAGAAAGTAACAAAATGAAGAGTAGATTATTACTATTAATGTAAATGAAATAAATCCTCCAATTTAAAGATATAGACTGAATGGATAAAGAATAAGACCAACTATATGCTACCTATAAGAAACTTACTCCTCTGGCAAAGGCATATAAAGACTGAAGAAATGGACAAAAGGATATTTCACCCAAATGGAAACCAAAAGTAAGCAGGAGTAGCTATACTCAGATAAAAAAAAAAACTTTAAGTAAAAAAAATTAAAAGAGATAAAGGTCATTATATCATAATAAAAGGATCAATTTGGCACGACATATTGTAAATACATATGCATCCAAAACTGAGCCACCAAAATGTATTAAGAAAATAGTATTAAATCTAAAGGGAGAGATAGAGTCCAATTTAATAATAGTTGGGGACTACGGTATTCCACTTTTGATTAATAGATTATCTAGACAGAAAAATCAACAAAGAAACACCTCAGTTTAAATGTAACTGTAGACCAAATGGACCTGAGGGACATTTACAGGCCATTTCATCCAACAGCTGCAGAATTACATTCTTCTCAGCATCCAGAACATTCTCCAGGATAAACCACATGATAGGTTATAAAACAAGTCTAAACAAATTACGGAAATTAAAACCACATCATGTACCTTCTGTGGTGACAATGGAATAAAATTAGAAATCAATAACATAAGGAACTTTAGAAATTGTAGAAATAATGTGGAATCAAATGACATGCTCCTGAGTGACCAAAATTTAAATTTAAAATTTAAAAATTTAGCTGAGGCAGGAGGATCATGAGGTCAAAGGCAGCCTCAGCAAAGGCAGGGCCCTAAACAACTCAGTGAGACCCTGTCTCTAAATTAAATACAAAATAGGGCTGGGGATGGGGCTCAGTGGTTAAGCACCCTGGGTTCAATCCCCAGCACCAAAAAAAAAAAAAAAAAAAACGCAACAATGGAAACGTAACAAAACCTGTGGGATACAGCAAAATGAATAAGAGAAAAATTTATAACAATAATGCTTACATCAAAAAGAAGCTTTCAAATATCCTCTTAAAGAACTAGAAAAAGAAGATCAAATCCAAAATTAGTAGAAGGAAATAAATAGTAAAGATCAGAGTAGAAATCAATGAAATTGAGACAAAAAATACAAAAGATCAATGAAACAACTGTTCTGAAAAAATAAAATTGGCAAATGTTTAGACTAAGAATAATAGAAGACCCAAATAAACCTAGGAGGTGAAAAAGGAGACATCCCAACTGATATCATGGAAATGCAAATGATCCTTAGAGACCAATATGAACAACCATATGCCAACAAAGTGAAAACCAAGAAGAAATGGATACATCCCTGGACACACATAACCTACCAAGATTGAACCATGGAGAAATGAAATCCTAAACAGACTAATCATGAACAAGGAAACTGAATCAATAATAAAATGTTCCCCATCAAAGTAAGGCCTAGGAAGGGCTGGTTTCACTTCTACCAAACTTTTCAAGAAAAGCTAACAACATAGCAATTCTTCTTAAACCATTAAAAACAATTTTGGGTGGTGCACACCTGTAATCCTAGTGACTTGGGAGGCTGAGGTTGGAGGATTGCAAGTTTGAGACTAGCCTTGGCAACATAGTGAGACCTGTCTCAAAAAATTGAGTTAGAGAGGTGGTAGAGCACCCCTGAATTCAAACTGCAGTACCAATCAAAAAAGGTGGGGAAAAGGAGGGAAAATTGGACAGCTACATGCAGAGGAATGAAACTAGACCCCCATCTCTCTCCATTTACAGAAATCAACTCAAAATGGATTAAAGTTTTCAGGTCATAAGACCTGAAACTATGAAACTACTGGAAAAGATAGGGGAAATGCCCCAGGCATTGGTCCAGGCAAAGGATGTTGGATATGACCCAAAGCCCAGACAACAAAAGCAAGAATTGACAAATTGGACTATATCAAACTAAAAAGCTATTGCACTGCAAAGGAAATCATCAACAGAGTTAAGAGACAACCTACATAACGGGAGAAAGTATTTGCAAACTATTCACTCAATAAGGGAATAATATCCCAAATAAAGAACTCAAAGGCAAAAACCCAAATCATCTGATTAGAAAAGGGGCAGAAGATCTGAACAGTCGGTCTTCAGAAAAGCAGAAAGAAACAAGAATTTTTAAAATGTTCATTAGAGAAATGTAATTCAAAACCACAATGTGGTACCATTTCACCCCATTGGAATGGCTACTATCAAAAAGAAAAAAATAATAGAGGCTGGAAAGAATGTGGAGAAAGGGAACTCGCACTGCTGGTGAAAATGTAAGGTAGTACAGTCACTATGGAAAACAATGTGGAGATTCCTCAAAAAACTAGAAATAGAACTACTGCATGGTCCAGCAATTCCACTACTGCACATGTATCCAGAGGAGATGAAGTCAGTATGTCAGAGACAGATTAATCACAACAGCCAAGATAAGGATTCAAGGAGTCTATTCATGGAAGAATAGGTAAAGAAAATGTGGTATATACACAAAATGGAATATTATTCAGCCCTGAAAATGAAATCCTATCATTAGCAGCAACACAGATAAGCCTGGAGGACAGCATTTTAAGTGAAATAAGTTAGGCACAGAAAGACAAATACCACATGTCCTCACTTATTTGTGAAGGTTAAGAACATTGATTTCAGAAGCAGAAAACAGAATACCAGTTACCACATGTGGGCAGGAATGTATGGAGAGAGGATTGTTAACAGGTACTGGGGTAAGAACAGATAGAAATACCTTGTAATGTTCTGTAGCACAGTAGGGCAACTAGAGTTGACAACAATTCTTTCAATATTTGAAAATAACTAGCAGAGTTTGAATGTTCCCAACAAATATAAATGATAAATCTTTAAGGTGATAGATAGGCAGTTACTCTGAGTGGTCCTTACACTTTGTATGCATGTAATACTACACTGGATCCCATAAATGTGTGCAATTATTGTGTCAATTAAAATATAAATATGTAAAAAAAAGTTATTTCTCAATTATTTATTTTTCTGCAAATACTTCCCACGTGCAGATGGAAACAAGTTGTTGGTTAAACCATATCTGTCTCAGTGTGTCCCAGGAGAGCGAGAGGACAGTGTCTTCACTCAGATGCTGGAAAATCAAGCCGAGTGGAATAGTGCTAGAGCATCTAGGAATGGCAATAGCTTAATCATGTAATTAATCCTGGGCAGCCTCCTCGTTACTGGTGATCATGATCATCTTGAATTCTTTAAGTAAGCTGTGGCTTCAAAGACCTAGGGTATTAAACTTCAAAAAAGCACATTTGGGGAATTAATCAATCTAATAAATATGGTGCAGAGGGAAGAAGTATTAAAATCTATAACTGGATGGCATTTTGAACATCTGAATAGACACTCTAATTAAAGCACAGTGGATTACAATTGGTCTGGAAAAGAAGATTGGAGATTGCTTGCTCTTTGCAAAGTGGATTTACAAAGAGTGGCTTAGATACCTATGTGCAGAGGAGACTCTGACTTGGACAGGGAAGGGACAGGCGGACTCAGAGGAGAACACACTGCTCAGGTCGGGGCAGGCGAAGGGCAGGGTGAATTCATGGGAGCAAAGGAGAACGAGGAAGGGTTTTCTGAAAAGACAGAGAAAGAGGGTTGAGCAGGGACAGGGGAGGCTGGCTGGTGGGAGAGATTCAAGATGACTTTGAAGTCTTCTGAGGTGCGGCTGCAGTCCCTCTTGCCCTCTCCGCCAACTCTGCTTTAATAGGAGAAATGAAGGAAATAAACTCAGACAATTAAAAGGCAGCAAAGACTCCTCCAAAGGAGCTTTTGATTAAAAAAAAAAAAAAAAAAAAAAAAGAAAGGAAGGAAGCACGTTTCAACTCTGGCTTTCTGCTAAGAAATAGCTCTGCTAATCACAGCCACGAGGCCACAAGGGACGGGCTCGCCCTGGGTTCTGCTGTTTGTGTGGAATTAGGGAATTTGAATAGGTAAAAGATCAGCCTTTGGAAAAGCTAGAAATACCTCATGAATGTCTGTCCCGACTGATGTCAATATTTAGCAGAATAGTGTCATTGATTTAGACGGAAGAAAAATCTCTCTGAAGAATAGACATTACTAACCTGAGTGTTTAGGTATTCAAGTTGAATTGTTCAGGTCATGCCTTAATTTTTTTGAACAATTTTTTAAAAAATGGACTCTATGGCATGAGCTGGGGAAGGAAAATGATCTGTCAAAAGGTCCTTTTATAATAAAGCTATGGAAATAAATCCTGGTTGTTATTTTCCAGGTGAACATTAGGGGCTCTGAGAAATTTGGACATGAAACCCCTGCTACCCACCTGTTGCTCGTCCACAGTTGTGATTATTAGGAGTCGATGAATCTCACCTCCCCACAGCACTTCCTTCCCATCTGCCAGGAGCTGGATGCTCTCCTCCTGCCTCCTGTCGTCGGAGGGCACATCCTCTGAGCTCACACGCAGCTCCGTTACCCGGGAGGGGTGAAATACATTGCCCTTAAATACTACTTAATAGAGGGATTGATTGAGATTGATTTTTGTAAGGAATGAGATATAAAGGCTTACACAAATAATAAGACCTAACATTTATTGAGAGCCAGTGATTCACACGATTCTCTCATTAATCGTCTGGACAATCCTCTGAAAACAAGATACTAATGTGATTCCACTTGGATGGTAAGTAAACAAAGCCCAAAGTGAGACGTCACCATGACCAAAGAGCTCGTGGGGAGTGGGGCTGGTAGGTTAGAGGATACAGGGGGATGTGGGCTATAGAGAGGGAGGGACCCCAAAGACCAAACCAACCCACCAAAGGAGAGCCAGCCACCTCGTAGAAGAAGCCTCCTCTGCTTTTCCTGGGCGGGGGTAGAGAGCTTTATGGTCCCATTCTGTGGTAAGGTCATGCCTGAAATTCTGTGAGTCATCATTCTATAGAAAGCAGGGCTCCAGGAAGATGGATCAGAAGATGCATGTGTTTTGATTGGGACAGTGACTTAAGAGGCTGGGGTGAGGTCCCTGCCTTCAGAAAGCCTGGGGTGCCACAGCAGCTCAAAGCTCCTCTTGGTGACCTGGTTCCCGTCACCTGTTCTGAATTCTCTACTGCGCTCTAAATGAAGCCTCCTCCCATATGACCAATGTGTAGGTGATCATCGTCCACGTTACCTGGAGCACACGAGTGTGTTGTCACTAAGGCTGCATGCGTGTGCAAGCCTGTTATCCCTCTGGGGCCCCAAGATGAAGCAGGCCATGGATGTTGTGGAAGGGTTGAGCATAGACTTGTGCAGATGAGACTGGGGACTCCGCCCGGAGATGGCAGCTGGTGGTGAGTGGGCGTGAAGAGGGGGCTTGAGGGGACTCATCACTTGCCTAGCAAGAAGCTGGATGGGGTCCATTTCAGAAGTCAGGGACAGAGAGAGGGAGGTCAGCTAATGAAAGACCAAAAGGTGAGCAAATTTCTAAGAAGGTTCAAGCCACGCCCATCATAAAATACCAGGCGGGACCAGTTAGATAAGGTCCCTCGCTGGGTGAGGCTGACTCTGGGCGCCTCCCCTCCTGAAAACCACTTGGTGCTGCTTCACTGTTTAGGGAAACTTTCTGGGTCTGGAAAAGGAAAGGGACCTTGATCCATTTTGAGTTGAGTTTTGTGCAAGGTGAGAGATAGGGGTTTAGTTTCAATTTGATGCATATGGATTTCCAGTTTTCCCAGCATCATTTGTTGAAAAGAAAAGGAAAGGGAGATACCACCCTCATTCACCTTGATATACTGGGGTCTGGGTTCCAGGGAGGGCTTGGCCTTTCTGTGGATTCTGTTAGGGTAGGTTTTTCTGGGGCTGTTTGGGGGCAGATGCTGAGGGTGGTGGTGGTAGTCATCCTGCAGGGATCTATCTCAGCTCCAGTCTTCCCTTTAACATGTACCAATAGATACCTACCTTTAAGGATCCAGTCACACAAGCCCCAAGAACAGTAATAACATGGACTTATTGATTTATTGATTCATTTATCCATTGATTCAATGAATGTGTATTAAAATCCTCAAGGCTCTGGATACAATGGTGGGCTACTTAGATGCAATCCCTGCCCTCCAAGCATATTATAGGGAAGTAGCAAGTCAGCAGATCAGTGGTCATGGTGCCTGTGATCAGTAGGACCCGGGCGATTGTGGGTGCTGTGAGACCTTAGGCAAGAGGTGTCTAACCCCAACCTGGGAGGGTTGGGGAAGGTTCTAGGAGGGGGTCACTCTCACCTTTGGGAAGTCGTCTTGGTGGCCCCTCCCTCACTCATTCTGGCCCTGAATTCTCTGCTACTTTCTAAAGGAAGCTCCTTCCGTAAACACAGGGAGGTCTGTCCTCATACACATTTACCTGAAACACACTAATGTGTTATTGCCAAGGCTTAATGCATTTGCGACCCTTTTATCTCTAATTGTGGAAAGAAAGATTATTTCCTGTTCAAAGGAATTTTAGGCTTCAGAAAATGGATATAATGGGTACTTTTCCTATATTTTTTAAAAAAATTGCGAACAGGCGTGGAAATATTTTTTAAAAAAATTGCAAATGTTCTGCATGGAAAGTGAGCACAAGAGGGGTGATTAGGAAGGACTTAATCAGACCAGTTTCTCAATACAGCCTAACACACCATCAAAATTAACAGGCAAATCCCAAACGGGAAGAAATATGTGTAGCACATGTGACTATTAAAAGGATTTTCTCCTTATTACATAAAGACCATTTAAAAATCACCAAGGAAGAAGATCAACAACATACAGAAATACGGATGAAGGACTTGAAATGACAATGTAGTTTTAGTAACTGAGAGTCTGTTTCCTTGCACAACATGGCAGGAAGAAAGTGCAGAATTGTTATGGAAAGTTTACAAGAAAGTTAATCTGACACATTGTAGTGATAGACATATTATTATTGTGTTGCATGATAATTAGGCCTAATTTGCATAAAGCCTGTAATTAGTATGACTTTGAGCTAGCCAAAGTTTCAGTTCTTTTTCTCACTTTTAAAGTTTCTGGGTAACTATAATTATTGTCAAAGATGTCAGCTTCCCCTCAACAGATGCTGTCGCGCATGCGCACACGCACACTCCTGCACGCCGGAGACTTGAAAACGTCTTGGGATCAGGTTCCCACGACACGAAGGTCCCCACCCTCTACCAGGGCTTGTGACTGACGCTCCCTTGGTGGTAACCTGGGCTATTCCTGCCTCTGAGGCTCATGTGTTGTTGAGCAGTAGGAGGCTTTGAGTCCCTCTGTCCTGTCACATTCACAGGTGTCCCTTTGCAAATGTCCTCTTTGTTTTGAGGGATGTCTTCCGACAAAGTGGTGGCAGTGTGTGGGGCTCTGGGTGAAGGGGGACAAACGTGTCAGTGATGTGGTTCGGAAGGAGAGAATGGGGTAGAAGATTGTGTAGTGCCCTTCTAGGGCTGGGGAGGGATCCTAGAAGACCAAGGAAGGGTAGAAGGCTCCGTTCCTCTGCTCCAGTCCCAGGCTCCTCCATGCAAGAAGCCAGGACTTCCTCTCCTGCAACCATTGCAGAGTGATCTTCTGAAAGAGCCCAGGCACTTTCACCTGAGGACAGCCCAGTGAGCAAAAGACAGCGGGATCACAATCATGCTCCTCTCTGATTCACATCTTCTGCTCTGACCTCTGTCTCACTCCCCTTCCTGAAGCAGCATCACTCGGGCTCAGCATGACTTAGGGTGGGTTTAGGCCCTGGGAGGCTCCTTTCCACCTCTACCTTGCACATCGCTTAGTCGATGCATGAAATTCCTTTCATGGGAGATAAAATCCTTAATTCCACAATTAAAGATAAGAGGCTTAAAATTGTCTGGGGGAACTAATGCATTATTATGAAGGTGTTTTTGACAAATTGTAAAAGTCTTGACATTACGGGATTCTCTTCTGTCTGATGGAATGGAGAGAAGCAATGAGAAGGCAAAGGGACCACAGAACACGAATGGGTGGGCCTCACTGGGAAGCAGCCCTCCTGGGAAGCTGGGTGACTTTGCAGGGGTCTGGAAGAAGTAGAGATGCCGATGCCCAGGGTGCTGCTGGCTCTCGTGCAGACGATGTGGCTGAGTGGAGCCTGGTAAGGAGCAGCAGTGATGATATGCCCCACTTTCCAGCAAGCAGCTGAACCCTGAGCCTCCCCAGAACCTAAGAACCATTTGCTCCTTCCGGGGGCACCTGGGAGTTCCTCCTGTCAAGAGGCCACAGGTTGTCAGAATCTGGTTCTGCTTTTGAGTTCTTCTCAGCTGAATTCTGGGCTTCTGCCTTTTCTTCTGCAGACAGCTTCGAGGGTGTGAGTGTAGAGGTCATGGGTGTGGAACCAGCTGTTAGACATCACAGCCAAGACCAGTTTTTCTATGACTGATACTGTTATCCAAACAGCTCCCTCTTTGTTTTACGGCCCCACTCCATGTTTTATGGTACTGTAATTAATGGGGGCTGACATCCTCTTTGGGTATGTGTGAGGACATGCCCATTCTGTTATTGTACTCTGTGTACCAACATTATTAAACAGAAGTGACCAGACCTAAGATGCAGAAACTGGAGAGTTGAAAAGGTTAATGAGAGGGTCATAAAGAAGCTGCTAGACTGTTTGCAAACATTGCTTCACACTGATGTTATTTGGATATTTGGAACCTACATGAGTCTCTGGAGGGGAAAGGGGATATTACATGCACAGATAGTTAATTTATTGTTTTTGTCTCCAAGCAGTAAGTAATAAACACATGAAACCACAAGGTTACAGAATTGCATTACCTTTCAGCTTTGGCCAAGTAAAATTTTAATTTTCTAAGTAGATATAACAGACAACTATTACTTGGAGGTTGGGGAGGGACTACTGGAAACATCTCCGCATGGGGGATTTGTTCTGGGCTTTAGTGGCTCCTGGAGAAGAAATGCACAGGGGCTGGATGATCTGTCCTGGGGGCTGCTGTGGATGAAGGGTAGGCTCCTCTCTGAAGCAGGCCAGTCAGATTTACACTGATACCTGACAGTGAACTTTCCACCTTCCAGTAGTAGATCCTGGCTTACTTTCCTCTCTTGCTTTTCATGCCCAGACTCTTACCTCACATTTAAGGTTCAAAAGGCAATACACCAATGCTTGATTTCCTCTTGGCGTCCATGTGCGGCAGGAGCCAGGGTCAGCTGGCCCTGGCCAGGGGTGATGGTGCTGATGGTTATTGTGCGTGCGTAAAGCTGGTTATACCAAGCCAGGCTGCCGCAAGAAACCATCCCCAAAACTCAGTGACTTAATGAAAGTTTAATTCTTGTTCCTGCCCAAACCACTGTGGTTCTAGCAAATGTCCAGGAAGCTGTGCCCCATGCAGGGACTCATGGATTCGGGCTGCTCAACCTTTTGGCCCTTCCATCTCAACGCAGGGCCTGCAAACTCTTCTCAAAAGCGAAAGTGGGAAGTTGGAGAATCTCACTGCAATTTTTGGATTCAGTTTGAAAGATTATATTATTTCATTTCACATATTGGTGACCAGAACTAGTGACATGGTTCTGTTGACTTCATAGTGCTTATTATTGTGATCTTCCATGTGCCCTGAAGTGGAAAGACAATTCTTTCCATGCACTATAATTTTGAAAACAAATGAGATATGCTGTTTATACTATTAGCAATCCCTGTATTTCCCATTAGGACACTGGGATCCAGGGAAGGAAGTTGAGCAACTTGTGAATGAGCCACTGGGTCAGTATTCAAAACTGTGTGGTGTTTGATTTTTACCTCAGTTGCAAAGGGTGGAGTTAATCATATACATTGTCACCATAGCTTTAAAACAAGTCCATTCTTTTTGGTTTTATTTACTTGTTTACTCCCTTCTGTCTCCATGACTCAGGCTCAGTCACCCTCCCCATCCCTCCTTCAGCAACTACGCAAATCTGCTCAATACCTGAATTTTTTGTTTCTCTTGTTCTTGTAAAGTGTGTTCATTTGAACCCTATTTCAACTGTGCTGTGGTGTCTCTCAAACGCCACTGGGGATGTTTGGCAAGGCCTTGTGAGGACAGTGAAGGAGAGAGACAATTATTGATCACATCTGATCACTTTGTGCTGCTCAGGCAGGACCCTCGTTTCCAAGGTTCCTTGCAGTAGGTATGTCTGTGTGTGTCCCCCTTTTAATAATGTGCCCAGTTGCCTCAGTCCCCTGCTTTGCCTCTGCTAGCCATGATTTACCCTTAGGACAGTTAGTGAATGTGTCAGGGCCTCAGTGTTCCTGTCTATGAAATGAAGCCAGGGAGAGCTTCCTTGGATCACCAGGGTGTCCTCATGTTTAATTACTTTAAAAGCCAACCTGAAAAGAGACCCGCGATTTCCTTGGAGGCTAAGGCTTTGCAGACACAAACTCCTATCATCCTTATTTTGTGACAGGTTTATAGCCTGTGGGACTCACTTGGTACCTGTCACTTGATGCTTCCCACTGCGGTTTATGTCATTGCTTCTCACCATGGAAAGAGGGCATGAAATCAGGCTCCTGGGGGCTGGGGTTGGCAACCCCTTGCTTCCTCCAGGACGCCATAGGAGCCGGGGTGCTTCTGCAGGCCCAGGTGTGGGCTCCTTGTGGTCATCTGGTCTCCCTTCTTTAATTAGCCCCTGCTGTGGACCACTGTGTGACATCTGATTGGTCTGTCTTCCTCAGCTGTCAGCTTGTCGCTCCGGATTCCCTAACACAGCCCCCTGCTCACATGTGGGGGGCTCGTTTCCCTCCCTCTCCCTTTTTTACCTCCGGTGATACTCGTTGCTCTCCCTCACCCCGCTCCACAGCAGAGACCGCTGGATGGAGAGCGGTCTGTTGGGCTCTGTTTGACTCACTGTGCGTCTCTCAGTGCTGGGGACCGCGTGGGGCGCACAGGGGGCACTCCTGCTGAATGACTGGCTGCTGGCAGATGCTCTTGATCGCTGCCTCTTCCACGCGTCTGTACCATGATGAGAGTCTCCGCTGTGCACGCACTGAGAAGAGGGCGTGTTAAAAGCAGCACCCACTTCTGGCCTTTGAAGACTCCTGCGGTTAGGGGGCGAGGCCGCGGGAGGTGGACCTGGGCGGCGCTCCACCGCCTAGCTCTGCTCTTCGTGTGCGTCGTCCTGTGCCTTCTGAAGTCCCCTGTGCGCTATTTGTGGGCAGGCTATTTTTCTTTATTCTCTTTCTTAAATTGAGACTCTGCTCTGCAGTTAACGGCGGTGGTATTGCACCTGGCTTGTCTGGCACCCAGAGGTGTGGCGCAGTGATCCCTGTGTTGAGCTTATCGACATCCATTCGGGCCATTTGTCTTCTGGACTGGCTCTTTGTCAGCCTGCCCCAGCTGTTCTTTAACCCTGCAAGTCATTTTAATCTGAGGTGCTCCGCAGACGAGAGTTCACTGCACATACCATATAAATTAATATTATGATGCTAAGACCATTCCAGTTGTCTGGGGATTTGCAATGATTTATTTTTTATGGGTAAAGTTTTATTCAACTCTTAACAGGGAAACATAAAACTGTTGCAATTGTAATGAAATCTATAAAAGCACAGAGGGTCGTCTCGGGTAGAATGTCCCCATGGGAGACGATGACACCTCTGGGAACAAGTTGAGGAAAGGTTTACTAAATCCCTCTCGAAGGTCCTCCTGGATTTTGGGTAGTCCCAGACCAGGTCCCTGAGCCAGCATAGTGTATAACTTGGGTTCCCAGTCTCCAATCACCATGGAAATGTGATACTGAGTATTTACCAAGGGCCAAAAAGAGAAAGAGGAAGTTGTTTTTAGCCCTTTGCCAAATAAGAAGCAGGTCGGGCACATCAGCAAGGATCTACAGTAGGAAACAGAAAAATTAGATTAGGATGATTTAAGGACATTATTATTAAAAGTACTGTTTTAAAAGGTATGGGTGTGGGAACACGGTACCTCAAGATGCAGGATGCTGGGCATCTGATGCAAGGACAGAAGGCTTCTTTGAAGGGGAGGAAACAGCTGAGGGATGGGTCAGTGCCAGGATCTCAGCCATGCGGCAGGGCAGATGACACCCCTAACAATGACCGGGGCCACTGGACTCTCTTCATCCACAAAATCAGATAATATTTGCTTCCTGCCTGGCTTTCTGAATGAGTCAGGGTAGGGTGGAAGAGGAGGGGAAAGAAACAAGAGTCCTGAGACAGACTCCCAACCTACGGGTAAGAGTCCTTTGATATTCCAGTAGTCACTGGTCTCACAAACTTGACCATTAATTAAAGGTCTTTTGTTTTTACTGAGTGTAGACTTTAGGATTTCAAAACTTTCTTATGTGATTTTTTTTTTTTTTTTTTTTTTTTTTTGGGTGGAGGGGACCAGAGATCGAACCCAGGGGCACTTAACCACTGAACTACATCCCCAGCCCTTTTTAATATTTTACTCAGAGTCTCACTAAGTTGCTTAGGGCCTTGATAAGTTGCTGAGGCTGGCTTTGAACTCATGATCATTCTGCCTCGGCCTTCCAAAATGCTGGGATTCTTATGTGATTTAGAGTTAAGGTTAGAAATGTTTTAGGGACACCGAAGGTATTTATGATGTTGTTCCTGGTATGAATTGTCGTTTTCTTACAACAGTCCTTGATGCTTTTGAGAGTAGAAGGACCTTCAAGATGTGGGGTCTAGATGGAGGAAGTTAGGTCGTTGGGTGTGCGCCTTTGAAAGTTGTATTGGAAACCTGGCCCCTTCTTTTTTTTGTTTTTTGTTTTTCCTTCCTTGCTACCATGAGGTGATCAGCTTCCTCTGCCATGTATTTCCTTTCCACAGGCCCAAAAGCAGTGAGGCTGATTGACCGTGGACTGAAAGTTTCAAAACAGTGAGTCAAGGGAGAAACCTTTGCTCTTTTGAACTTGGTTATCTCAGGCATTTTGTTTCAGTAACAGAAAGCTGATATTAATGTCACATGACACATGTACACATGCCATTCTTATTTATTTTTGAAGTGTGTTGATGAACGTTAGGTTAGCTATACCCCTCAGTTTGTGGTACATTCTTATCACTGGTCCACATGAGGTTACTAACTCATTCATTCATTCCTTATTACCCCCTTTCTTTCTGTCTCATTGGATTATTCTTCTAATTTTTAATATGCATCCTCTTGCTTGAATGTAAAGTTATGTAAGTTATTAAAATGTAAGTTGTTATTGTATGTCCATCCGTGTGATTCTATGTACATATGGACTGCTGTTTCTAACTTATCTCATGAAATGCTTTCACTTAAGGGAAGAATATCATATTAATGATAATAACTACTTAATGAATAATATAGGAATGGCTTTTGCTACATTTGGACTATCCATTCTCTCACGATGGGCAATGACCTTCACCTGCTCACCATCTCAGTCCACACCTTAGTCGTGGATATCCTTGCCCAGTTCCAAGGTTGTTAGGATCCCATAGCATCTGACATCTGACATTAACCAGCTTTCTAGTTCTTGCCACTTTAATTGGTGTAAAGTGACATTTCATTGTTGCTCTAATTTGTAGTCCTGTGATTACTAATTTTGAGCATCTCTTCACATACTTCACAGCCAGTTGAGTTTCCCTTTCTGAGAATTGTATGCTTCTATCCTTTGCCCATCTTCAAACCAGTGTTCCTGTTTTATTTTTTTTGAAATACTGACTTGTAGGAATTCCTTGTATACTCCAGATAGAATTTTTGGGGGGTGGAGAACAGGGGGGTTGAGATATTGTAAATATATTCTCTTTTCTCTTTCTGACTTTATTAACTTTGTGATGTCCTTTGAGGAATGGAACATATTTAATTTATATGCAAGCCTTTTTAGTTTTTGGTTTTATGACTTCTGCTCTGAAAGTTTTGATTTTCTTCATGTTGGAAGCCACGTAGATATTCTCCTTCAGTTTCATTTGTGCTTAACTTTATGAAGTTGCCTTTACATTAGTCTTTGCTCTGTGTACTTACCACTCTGTGCAAGGTGAAAGTGGAGAACCGACTTTGCTTTTCTCCACGGAATGGGCTAGTTTCCCCATCCTGGCTCTCTCGCTAGGACTGGTGGGCGGTCTCTGGCCTATAGCAGGCGCACACACATGGCTGGACGCCCACCATTTTTAAGAGCACTTCTGTCCCATTGTCCATTTAGTTCTCATCCCCCATCAGCCTGTCCTCACGGTTACACCTGTACTGCCCTTTTTTACTATGACCCATTTCACTGCACATACTTTGACATACATTCTTCCATCTGTCCATCCATTTCAAAGTAACATGAAAACATCACACTCCCCCATGTCCATCAAGCTGCATAAGCTCGAGTTCAATATTTATTTATAGTTTTTCTTTTAATGAAACACATGAGTGTTGGGCATACATTTTGACAAACACATCTTTCTGTGTAATGCAAACCCTTATCAAGAGACAGAACATCACCGTCACCTCAGGAACATTTTATCTTCTTTCCTAGGCAATTCTTTTTTTTTTTTAACTTTATTTTTAATACTAATAGAAAAATTCCCTGCTTCTCTCTTTGAAACTTATTTTTTCAAGGTCGATTTAAATGTTTGTGAAGTTTCACTTTTCCATATAAAATTTCAAATGACTTTACTAAACTCCTCTCAATTCTAACTGGTATTTTGAATGAGATTACATTGAATTTATAGATTAATTTGGGGAACATCTGATGCCTTTATGATTTTAAAATCCTATTGATTTTTAGAAACCAATCTTGTATTTTCCTGACTTGCTGAATTTTCTTTTTCATCTGTCTGCAAGAGAGTTTTCTCTCTTTTCTTGGAAAATCTTAATTCTCTTATTTTTTCTTTTCCTGGAGTGTTAGCCAGTACTATCTTTAAATAGTGGTAGAGTTAATGAGACTTCCTTTTCTTGCTTCCAATTTTATAGGGAAAACACCTAGCATTTACTAAATATAGTATTGCTAAAGGTTTTGGGGATAGTACCTTATAAAAAGTTAAGGAAGTTGACTATATCCCTAGTTTGATAAGAATAATTTAAAAAAATAACTACTAAGTAGATATTGAATCTTATCAAATGGTATTTCTGCATCAATGGAGAGGATTGTACTTTTTAAACATTTTTTAAATTCGTTCTAATTAGTTGTACATGACAGTAGAATGCATATATACATTTCAATAGATCATACATAAATGGAGTGTAATCTCTCATTTTTCTGATTATACATATTGTAGGATCATATTTTTATCCTTAAGTCCAATGCTGTTGAAAATTTCTTTTTATAGATTAATCTGATTTTTGAAATTTTACTGTTTTTTTTTTATACTGGAATAGCCTACACAAAATCATTTTAGTTTTTCTTTTTTTTTTTTGGTACTGGGGATTGAACCCAGGGGCACTCAGCCACTGAGCCACATCCCCAGCCCTATTTTGCATTTTATTTAGAGACAGGGTCTCACTGAGTCGCTTCGGGCCTCGCTAAGTTGCTGAGGCTGGCTTTGAACTCGCAATCCTCCTGCGTCAGCCTCCCAAGTGCTGGGATTACAGGCGTGTGCCACCGCACCTGGCTTGTTTTAGTTTTTCAATTGCAAAAATAAGAATAAAAAGTTTCAGAGACTAACGCAACCATCTCTGCCTACTCGCTGTCTGCCTTCAGCGATGGTTTGTTTTGCCTCACTCCCCGCTCCTTCACCACCCCACACTGGGTCATCTGAAGCACATTCCAGCTATTTTATCTCATCATCAAAAAATACATCAGGATGTATCTCCCCAAGATAAAATCTTTAAAACCACAGGATCACTATACCATTATGATGCATTTATGTTTAATCACGTCAATTAAATTTTATTTTGAAATTTTGATTTATACAGAATGTGATGTGGGCCTATAATTTTAACTTCTTATATGTATTTAGTTTTAAAGTGATTGTTTTTGTCCTGGTTTCACTTTCCCTTTCTCTTGGAAAATGTATATAGTTTAGGAAATGGAAAATCTGTGGAATTTTGGCAGAATTCATCTCTAAATCAATTTGAACTTAATCATTTTATTTTTTTGGAGGCTGTAATTCAGATTCCAAACCTAAAGTATTTATTGACCCATTCAATTTTCTCTACGTATTCTTGCACTAATTTTGACCCTTCATATTTTCTATTTCTTCTTAGGTCTCAGTTAATAATAGGTAGTTGTTCACCATATTCCCTTTTGAATCTTTGTTCTGTTATAGCTGCTTGCTGTCTTTTCCCTATATTTTATTTATTTGTACATTTCCTTTCTCTTTATTGGTGAGTTTTTCCAGAGGTCTTTTCAAGCCCATTCAAAAGAATCAGACTGAAGGATGAATAATACACCTCACCAAGGTATTTATCTACTTTTATATTCCCTCTCTCTTGCAGCATCTCTGCTTGCTTTCTTATTTGAATTTATTCTGAGAAAGTGAATTTAGGGTGGATTTTTCCATGTCAAAGCTCTTGAAAGCTTTTATATTTTTATTATGTCCTCATATTTGAAAAACAATAAAATTCTAGGCCTGAAATTATTTTTCCTTCAATAATTTAAAATTACACTATACTCTTACAATAAGATATTAATAATCAATTTAAAAGAAATTGCTATTATCATCTTGCTCTCATTGTTCTTGAATATTTTAGAATTACCCTGATACGTGCTACTTCATAGATCTTTTTCCCTCCCATTTTTGAAGTTCTAATCATTTTTTTCTGAGCTTTATAGTATTTAAAAATTTTATTACCAAGTGAATAGGTGTGGAGTTTTCCTTATTTCTTCTAATGGGTCTTGGAATAGCCTTTTCATTCTGAAAAAAAGTCTATCTTCATTAGTTTTGGAAAATTTATCTTCAATTATTGCTTTAAATACTTTCTCCTTTCCATTTCCCATCCCATTCTTTCTGGAATTCTATGATCTGGATGCCAGTACTTCTGTTTTTATCCTCCATGTCTGTTAACATTTCATTTTTCATTAATTGTATTTTCTCTTTATTCTTTTCTGATGCTTTTAGCAAAAGTTTCTTACTCTGATCCTCCAATTCACAAAGTTTTTCTTTAGCTCTATTCCATACTATTATTTATGCTCTGTATTGTGTTCTTCATTTCAACTACACATTTTTAAAATCTAATATGCTGCTTGGATCTTAAGATTCATTATTCTTATTTGACAAGTATTTTTCCTGCATCTCCTTGAGCATAGTTTTCACACTAATGTTATATTTTATTTCCATTTATTTGAATGGTTCCGGTTCAAGTACTGGATGATTCTGAGTTTCTGTCTTTATTAGACTTTCATTAGGTTCGTATGCTCACTATTCTGTAGAACTTCTCTGCCTGATAACATTTATTGGAAAAGAACAAATATAAGACTTTAGCCTATTTTGAGATTAAAAAGAGAAAGAGAAGCACTGAGCCCCAGAGTATAAAATCATAGACACAATAAAAATATTTGGTATCGTTCCCTTGCACTGCCTCTTCCCTGGGTGACATCCATGGTCAGAGTTTCTACTTTGAATTAAATTCTTCAGGAGAAGCAGCACAGGGTTGAGTCATTTTTCACAGACGGTGATTCTGCTAGGAGTGGGACTTTGGAGGAGTCATGAATGCAAAAGGGCCAGGGACACCCTCCAAATTGTGCAGGTGGTCCTTACTCTTGGGACGAGGGGAGCAGACATTGCCACCCACCTCCACCCCCTATCTGTGCACCCAGGTCTGAGGCAGGGGTGCCTGTCCTGATGCACCATGTGGCCATATGTTCAGTAATGGCCTTCCAAGTGTACCTGGTCACCTGCTCCTGCATTCAGCATCTCATCGCCCCAGCCTGCATCTGTTCAACTTTGATTTTATTTTGTCAGCACCAGGGGTCAGGATTGAAGGCAGCTGGTAGCTTGGAGCAGCAGTGAAGAACTTTCCTCCACTCCACCTCCTCCCTGCTGCCTCTCGCAGCTTTTGTCTCAGGATGACCAGCTCAAGAAATCTTTCAGTCTCCCCAGGAGATTCACATGCATTTTTATTAGCCTCCCCCCCAATCCATATTTCTTTTCGGTCTCTTCATATTCTCTAGGATGCAATTTAGGAGAAAGGTCAGCAGATTGTTATCTTCATAGGACCAAAAGCCTAAATGAAAACATTATGTGACTGTTACTTTGAAAAATTTTCAACAATTTCTTTGAATTTTAAGGCAACTGAAAGAGAACCAGGATGTCTACCAGTGTGGGCTGGTTGGGATCGTGCAGGTAGAGGTGGAGGGGCTAAGATCAAAGGACCACCTGCCCAGATGACAGGTCTCAGAAGACCATGACTCCACCCCCATCCAATCAATCACCTGCTCTAACATCAGGTTTCCTTGTGTGTGAGTTGGGAATAATGACACTCTCCCTTACATGGTTGTTGTGCTGATCAAATGTGATAATATCTATGGAAAGTTCTCTGTACACTGCTACACACCGGAAGAAAGAAGCAGCAATATTTAACATGAACCAAAGAGCATTTGAAATGATGTTAACTCTCCTGAGACAGGATGTTCTTTGGCTGGGAAGGCAGTAATCCCTCCCCTTGGTGACCTCAGTGAATTTCAGACAGATCTTCAAAGCGGATCAGGTGTCTGCAGGGTAGAGTGGTGAAAATGTTCCAAGTTCTCTGACCTCCCTCTGCTGGAGAGAAGGTTGGCATCAAGGACAGAAGCTTTCAATTGCATTGAACATGGCCTGGACGGGTTCCAAGTGGGTAATTGCTTTATGTTCACCTACAATTTCCCCTTCAGCTTCGTAGGGAGAGAGCATCCCTCACTTCCTGGGCCAACGGGCTCTTTGGTGTTGCGAGGCATATGGTGAACAGCTGCCCCGTCACCCACCTCGGCAGACGGTGTTTTAGTAATGAAGTTGGGACTCAGAATGGGCAAGGAGGTACCGCATTTCTTTGATTAGCGTGCAGGACAAAGGTGGCTTCTCTTTGAACGGAAGGGAGGACATCCTAGGTGTTTTTTTCCTTGTTCCCATCAGAGACGGGAGTGAAGGGAGCAGATTCTTTGAGAGCTGGCTTTCAGGGGTGCTCTGATATGAATCTAATTGAGAAAAATACGTTAACTTTAATCAGATCAATAACCACAACAGTTATTCTTTGTTTATGAAAAATACGTAGTCTTAGAAAAGTGGGATAGAAAACAAAATCTGGTCAATGAGTCGTGTCTTTTGCAAAATGCTGCAAGTTGTGTGTGTCTATGTAAGAAAATAACCTCCAGCAGGGTGGGGCCTGGGATGAGGGGTTTCCCATGACTTCAGGTCAGAGATTTATTTCTTAGGTCTCAGATGTACTGATCTATCTGCCTCTCTTCCCCGCCTCCCCCACTGGAGAATGGAGGGATTTTGGTCTAGGTGCTGAACTTTCCTG
This sequence comes from Glaucomys volans, assembly GCA_020662805.1. Taxonomy (NCBI): domain Eukaryota; kingdom Metazoa; phylum Chordata; class Mammalia; order Rodentia; family Sciuridae; genus Glaucomys; species Glaucomys volans. The sequence continues at coordinate 1,147,650 of JAJEJO010005186.1, read as the reverse complement.
AGTGTCAGGTCCTCTCATTTCTAAAGCAGTGATGATATTGGTGTCTTACCTCATGGGACTCCTGTGAGGAAAAAGGAGATAATATTTCTGGCACATGAAAAGGGATTAATAAATACGATAATTATTATTATGTTGTTATTATTTATCTTTCAGGTCTCAACTTTAAAATAACTCTCTTCCTATAATTTCTGCCCTTCCTATAGCATGAGGTTGGGCGGCTGGCTGTGCCTTAGTGGTCTCTGAAAAAAGAACATTTTGGGCGAAAATATATGCCATGTTTTATGCATTATTTTAATTGTTCTTCATGTGCAAATTATATCCCATTTTATAAATGAAGGAACTTAGGTGCAGAGAATTTGCATAACACATATGTTTGGATTTGAAGGTAGATAATGTTATTCCAAAGTTCATGATTTAAACTGTAGCATCTGTCTTGTTTAATGGTACTGATTTATGCCATTGTCCCTTCTCCAACAGTAAGCTCTGCGTGGCACCAGCTCTCATCCTTTCTAAAGCCACCACCAATTTACGTTGTGGTCTCCCTGTTTGTGATGCCCTCAACTTTCTTACCTTTGGACTTCCCTGTTCCATCCTAACCAGTAACGTCTTTGTCTGTGTTCCTGACCTCCAGCCTAATCTCTATTTCAAGGCCTGTTTGCATCAGCGTTGCCCTTGCTGACAACCTAAATTTGCTCTCAATCTCTGACAGTCTGCCACACCATGTGCATCGGTCAAAAATTTTGATTGCAAGCAGTAGAGACAGTCTTTGACAATTTTCAGCAAAGAGGGCATACGTTGGTAGGATCTGAAGGGCTCCAGTATTTAATGGAAACATCAGGCTCAGGCTCAGGAAATGAGAAGGAACCAAGGCTAACTTTGCAACCTCTACCAGTCCCAATGCTGTGTCTGGGGTTCAGAATTCAAAGCCTGGAGCCTGAGTGACTTAGCTTAGGTCTTAATGCCTACTTCCTGAGGTGGGGGTATGGGAGGAGCCAGGATCATTCACTTCTATAATGGAGGATGGTAGTGGAAGGCAGACACTTAGGAATCACCATGTTCCAGGCAACATGCACCCAGGTGGAAGGTTATTTCTTCACAGGGAAAGAGACTGGGGGCTAGACCGCAACAGATTTGCAATTGCCACTGCACACATTTCCTTTGTTAACTCTGGATCACCCTCAGTCTGTGCAATGCCCCAGTCCCAATTTCCCAAAATCAGAACGTCTCTCAAAATGCGCTCCTGGTCCACTAAAATACCATGCAGCTTTCCTGTGTCTTTGTGTCCTTTTGATTTCTACATCACAGTCCTCTTTTAAGGCTTGCCTGGTTCTCTGAGCTGGGCACAGGTCTTAAAAATTGGGGGCAGAGAGCTAAGCATGGGAGCACATGCCTATAATCCCAGCTACTCAGGAAACTGAGGCAGGAGGATCACAAGTTCCAGGCCAGTCTGGGGAATTTATCAAGAACCTGTTTCAAATAAAAATAGAAAAAAAAAAAAAAAGAAGGCTGAGGCTGGGTCTTGGTGGTTGAACATGCTTAGCTAGTGTGCACCAGGCCATGAGACCCTGGTTCATTCCCTAGTACTCCAGAAGAAGAGGGATCAGAGAACGCCTCTGAACAGTCACAGAGGTCCAGCTTATTTATAGCATGCTCGCTCTCTGGGCTCTAGCCAAGCACGCCTCCCTGGCTTCGCTCACCCAAAGGCATTTCCCCAGATGTGCTCCCACATTCTGGATCCTTGATACCATTTACCTCCGTCTCCACTTCCTCCCCCTGGAGGAATGCGTTGACTTCTCTTGATGCATTTGCCTCTTGTTCAACTCCCTCCGAGTCCTCCAGTTCTTCAAATTTGCCCATATTTCTTTCCCACACCTCAGTTTTCAGGAATGCCTGGGCAACACCCTACTTCTGGCTGGTGGTCTTCACCTCTGCCTGCAGCTCTGTGGACCTAGGCCCATTCAGGAGTCTTATGTGGCTTCTGGCCAACCCGCTGTCCTGAGGTTCCTCATCCAAATCCATTTGGATTGAACGCTGAGCCAGACATGGCCACGCTGGTTTAGTCCTTTGGGAGTTTTCAGAATTCATGCTGATTGTGGCAGCATGGCCTCTGACTAGTGAGAGCCAAGATCCAAATTTGTCATATTTTTAAGTCACAGGCACTTCTCTGTCCTCAATTCTAACAGATGGCCCACTCTCCCTCTTCCTTGGAATGTTCCTCGGGAGCACCTCGATTCTGGTGGAAGACTTCGGACTTTTCCCTTGGGTGCCAGTCCTGCTTTGGTAATAAAGCTCTCTCAGGATTAGAAGCTTATCTTTTGTTTGAGTTCTGACATTGACCTTGAGCCTAGCGGGTGTGACACAGTTTCCTGGTGCTGCCTCTGTGTCTGTTGGTGACAAAGACCAGGCAGATGTTTAAAATGCTCGAGGAAGAAGTGACAGTGGCCTGTGGACAGCTTGGGAGAACACAACCTGCAGGCTCGATGTTGTGTAATGACCCCCAAACTGCACAAGGTGGACTCCTGGGACCTCTCAGCCTGGCTGGGTTTCCTCCTGAGCTCTGGTTACAGGCTTCACTTCTCAGCCTGGTCTGTGAGGGGCTCAGCATTTCTTTCGAGCACCCTGAGATCTGGCCCAGTACTGCCGTGGACCCCATTTCTTTCTTTCTTTTTTTTTTTTTGGTTTTGGGGATTGAACCCAGGGGCACTCCACCACTGAGCCACATCCCCAGCCCTATTTTGTATTTTATTTAGATACAGGGTCTCACTGAGTTGCTTAGGGCCTCGCTAAATTGCTGAGGCTGGCTTTGAACTCGCGATCCTCCTGCCTCAGCCTCCCAAGTGCTGGGATTACAGGCGTGCACCACCACGCCCGGCTATGGACCCCATTTCTCCCGTCTGCCCTGCTGCTCTACCATGGGCTGCTCCTGCCCATGCCTTTGCCTTCATTGTGAGTGTTCTTCCTCAGCATGCCTGGGAGAAACGAGCTGCGGCCCAGTGCGGGGTTTTGTCTTGTGCCCTTGATATCTGCCCTGTCATGCTGATGACAAGGTCATCTGATGTGGACCATGTTCCCAGAGAGGTCACGTTCACGTGTTTGCTCTTCTAAACCTGCTCCACTCTCAGGTCCCCTCCTGCGGTCATCACCCTGTTTTCTCAGCAAATGGTCTTTCTTTGTGCTTTTCTGAGATGACAGAAGCCATCTGGCAGTTTTTTCTCCCCTACCTGCTCCTCAAAATCTCTGCCTTCACTCCCTCCTATTAGAGGATTAGAGGAGAGGAGAAGTCCCCACGCCTGGGCTCACTGCTGGCCTGAATAAGCAGTGCTGGTCCCATCTCCTCATTCAGAATGATGTCCTATCAGGCATTCTGCTCTTCCTGGCCATTTTTAATCTCTCTCTCCCTCTCTGTGGGATCCTTCCCATCTGCAGCTTGGTCCATTGCCTCCCAAGGAACGGTCCTCTGTTCTCTTCTTGCCAAACGTCTTGAGTGTGTGGGCTCCACCCACGTCCTCTGCCTCCTTCCCACTTCTTCACTCCAAATGCCCAGCAGTCTGGTTTCTATTGTCAGTAGATTCTGAAGTTTCTTTCTCAAAGTTAACTTCCTAAATGCCATACACAGAGTTTTGTTCTCAGATTTTATCCTTTGTCCTTTCAACAGCATTGGTCCTGTTAGAATAGTTGATCCTCTTTCTTGGTTGGGATTATTTTCATTTTATATGACCATCTTACTTTTTATTGAGCATCTGAAGTACCATTTATCTTTTCCTATGAGTTCCCATATTCTTTCTGGCTGGTTATAAGTTCCTTGAGGCCCGCAGCTGTGTCCAAGACAGATATGCATTATCATTCTGAGCAAATAGCAGCTTGCCATGTACCTAATAGGTGTATAATGAATATTTTCTAAATGAAGAAATAACACTATTTAGAGTCATTCACTTATTCAACTCACTCATTCATTTATTCAAGATGCTTCTGGTGTCCATGCTATAGATTCTGTTAAATACTGTGATGCAAAGATTCATAAGATGTGCATAATTCCTGCTTCCGGGGAATTTATAGTTGGTGGGGAATATGCACAGGCAAATACGCAATTATATCACAAAATGATGAGTGCACTTCACTGGAAGTGGGGTGTGGGTCAGGGAAGGGTTTCTGGAATCAAGACAAAAGGAAGAAAGAAGCAGCAGGTGTTCCTGCAAAGGGAACATCCTGTTCAAAGGTCAGAGAACATGACGCTTTTGAGGAGCTGATGGAGAGAAAATCAGAGCCACAGACTTCAGGGAGCGAAGGAGATGAAGCAGACAGCCAGATGGGCTGTGTCCAGGTTAAATAAGGCATTTGAACTCCTTCCCCATTTTGAAGCATTTTGCTACTGTTGACTATGTAATCTTGACACCTTTTTGAGTGGCAGATGGCAACGGCCTAACAGATGGGGAAACTGAGGTCTGCAGAACTAAATGCACTGCTTACCAGCAAACTGAAAAAGCATCACCTCGGGTGCCATTTCCTTTCTCATTTACCATCTTAGCAACTAGAACAAACTGGGCAGAAATAAAGTCAAAGAAATAAAGTCATAATTTAAAAAAGACCATTAGGGAGTTGAGGATGCAAAGAAGCCTTAATGAGTTATATTCAAGGAAAACGGAGTCCTTGGTTGTGTGCATCACTGGAACAATGGTGGGAAGGGAAGAATCCATCATAAAAAAAGGTAGAGAGGAAATGAGTTCATTTTCCATGAATTTCATGCCTAGTTACAGAAAATGTCAGGACTTCCTGTCAAGTCTACCTTGAGTTTTTCATACAGACACAGGGAGAGAATGTCAAAACTGGACATGGGGCAAAAGAGCTAAGAAATTCCCTGAGAATAGCATTTAATTTGTTTTATTTGTTCTAATTGGTTATACATGACAGTAGAATGCATTTTGACACATTGTATACAAATGGAGCATAACTTCTCATTCCTCTGTCTGTACATGATGCTGAATCACACCAACAGTGTAATCATACATGTATATAGGGTGATAATCCCATCCCCATCATCCCACCCTCCCTCTCCTTTACTCCCCCTTTATTTTTATTTCAATTTTTTTGAAATGGGGTACAAAATGGGGTACAACTTTTCATTCTATAGTTGTGTGTGATGTAGACTCATACCATTCATGTAATCATACATCTACATGGGGTAATGATGTCCATCTCATTCCACCCTTTTTCATACCTTTGCCCCTCCCCTTCTCATTTCCCCCTACATAATCTAAAGTTCCTCCATTCTTCTCTCACCCCCCCATACCCCAACCCAAATATATATAATCATCCACTTATCAGGGAAAACATTTGGCCTTTGGTTTTGTGGGTTTGGCTTATTTCATTTAGCGTGATATTCTCTAGTTCCATCCACTTACCTGCAAATGCTATACTTTCATTCTTCTTTAAGGCTGAGTAATATTCCATTGTGTATAAGTACCACATTTTCTTTATCCATTCATCTGTTGAAGGGCATCTAGATTGGTTTCATACTTTAGCTATTGTGAATTGAGCTGCCATAAACATTGATGTGGCTGCTTTACTGCATACTGAGTATGCTGATTTTAATTCCTTTGGGTATAAACTGAGGAGTCGGATAGCTGGGTCAATGGTGGTTCCATTCCAACTTTTCTTAGGAATCTCCATATTGCTTTCCATAATGGTTGCACCAATCCGCAGTCCCACCAGCAATGTATGAATGTACCTTTTCCCCACATCCTTGCCAATACTTATTATTGCTTGTATTGAGAATAGTGTTTTCCCAAAGTGAAAGGCAGATGTCTTCTGCAAGTGCAATACAGTGGCTTGATGATGGCTGGAGAAGGGCAGTGAGCTGAACAAATCCTCAGCTGGGTGCATGGGGCCTTCCTTAATACCAGGCAATGTCCCGTTGAAGGTGGCATGTCAATGGAGGATCTATAGAAATCCAAGGCACGGTGACTTTTCAACACACATACTAAAGGTGTTCCCTGAAGGCTGGGGGAAGAGCAGTAAGAGTAGACGGTTTCCCTACACATCTCAGGTCTGTAATGAATCCATTGCTGCAAGCACTCCCAAAACTGGAGAGAAGACAGTGGGGCGAGAATGACAGGTACAGATAGTCAGGGCTAGAGGGAAGAAAGAGCTCTGGTGGCCAGGCTGCAGGGACCTGTCATGGTTAAGAACATTGGTGACTGAGATATAAAGCATATAAAGATCTCCAGATCATCTTTCATACTTATAGCCCCAAAGGAAATCTCTAATCCCATCTAAATCTAATTGCATACTGAATCTAATTAAAGCTGAAACAATGACTGGTTCCATACAGATTATATGGAAAAAGCCCCTTACAATAGTGGCCTGAGAGAGAAGGGATGCACTGTTGACCAGGAGTAAATATTTAAGTCCCATTATTTTTTCCACATGTGTCTGTCAGGGAAGAATCTTGGGACACATGAAGAGGCAAGACCATATAGTAAGTAATCAAGAGAAAAAGAGTCCATAGAAACAGACCCTCATGTGGCAAAATGTTGAAATCATCAAAAACACTTCAAAATGATTACAGTAAACCTATTACGGGGTCTAATACAAAAGATGAACAACATGCACGAATTTGTGGGGAACTGCAGATCCCTGTCTTCTGGAATGTAGGCTGTGTTCTCTGAGGTGTCCCTTTTGCTCCTCAGGAAATGGTCTGATTTTTCATGAGTAGCTTTCTAAGCCTTCTTTAAGTCCACAGAAGTTTTATGTACTTTTTCTGTGCATTTTAATACAAATGATGGTGATTTTATCAGTAAAAAGTATTTTTAAAACTTCATGAGTTTTATATGAATCTCACTGGGAGTGCACTCCATTATACATCTGCAAATTTCTTTGGGACAGACTTTTTCCACTTTGAGTGCTGCAAGTCATGGTGTTTTGCAACAATGCTTAAAAGGTCCTCTGAGGATTTTTGTTTGCTTAGCTCAGAAAATATAGGGGACATCATAACTATTTCTGAAGTTTTAACAAGAGCTCTTTTAGCTACAAGATGATTTGATTTTTACCTGGATGCCACATTGTACTGGCAGTGCCCTGAATTAGGTTTTCACCTTTAGTCCAATTTTAGCAAAAGAACCTTTGACCAACTAGAAAAACTGGGAATTAAAAAGTATCTGCAGAATAAGTCTCTCTAGTCATTAAAATGTCCCAGAAGGAACAATAACCTAGTATCTGTGAGCTCATACCCAGTATGGCTCCTGCGAACACTATTCACAACTCAGAGGAATCAGGGCTGCTTGGTGAAGTTGATTCCAAGTTTAGAGCAAGAAATGCACAAGATGATCTTGAACATGATGTTGTCAGAAAACTGGCAAACTATCAAATATCAAAGAAACTAATGGGTCACATGCTCAAGAGTGCCGAGAACTTGGAGTCCTTGCACGTGGTTGATGGGAATGTAAGTTTCAACTGCTGTGAGAAATAGTTTGGCAATTCTTCAAAAAGTTAAATGTAGAATTAATATATGACCCAGCAATTCTGCTTCTAGGTACTTACACAAAAGAGTCCAAGATAGGAAATTAAACCGATATATGTATGAAAATGTTCACTGCAGTACTAGCCATAAGGTGGAACCCGTGTCTATGGACCGATAAATGTATATGCAAAATGTGGTTTAAACAAACAATGAAATATTATTCTGCATAAAAGGAGTAAACATAGATGGTACATGAGACAATAAAGATGAACCTGGAAAACATTGCTATGTGAATTGCAGCTACCATAGAAGACTAATATTATATGGTTACACTGATATGAAATAGATAAATTCATAGAGTTACAATGTAGATTAGGAGTTACTAGATGCAGGGGAGGGGAAGCTGAATTATTTAATGGTTATGGGATGATGTTTGGAGTGATAAAAAAGTTTTGGGAATAGATAATGGTGATGGTTGCACAACATTATGGACATAATTGATACCATTGAATTATGTACTTAACGTGGCTAAAATGGCAAATTTTATGTTGTATTTTATCATGATGCAAAATATTCTTAAAAATAATGGGTCATGTCAAGGAATAATGAAGGGACTCTCACTTGCCTACCTTGGGACAAATTGATTATTAGAGACAGTATTTTCACACACACACACACACACACACACAGATATAATAATAACTATACTTAGCTGAAACACCTCAAAAATGAAAAAAAAATATTGGTCCCCATTGGGCATTTCTAGGGCATGACTTATTATTCTGAATGTTGATAAATCATGGGAAACAAACAACTATCTTGCCTTTTCTGTTATAACTTTAAGAAAATAAATGGTCAATAAGGCTTAATCCTTCCTTTCAGAATTGCTGTTCAGAGCTGCAAAGGTAATGGATTTAGAAGACAAACATTTGCAACTCCTATTGAGATAAAGGGTCAACCATAGATGAACAATTTATTAGGTGAATGGTTAATGAGAAGAGTTACAATGAAGGATCTATATTTATGGTTTGGATCTGGAATGTTCCCTGGAGTCTCATGGGTTGAAGGCTTGTTCCCCAAGACAGTGATTTTAGGCATGGAGCTTTGGAAAGTGATTGGATCATGAGGGCTCAGACCTCATCAGTAGATTAGTCCATTGATAGCTGAATGCAGTGCTGGGAAGTGTTGGAAACCAGTCTGGTGGGGCATGGTTGGAGGAAGGAGGTCACTGGGAGTGTGTCCTTGGGGACTATATTTTGTCCCTGGTCCTTCTCTCTCTCCCCTCTCTCTGTTTCCTGGCTGCCATAGTGGAGCCACTTTACTCAGCCACACTTGTCCACCATGATGCTCTGCTTCACCTTGGACTCAGAGCAATGAGCTCACTGCCCATGGACGAAAATCTCCACAACCATGAGAAAAAATAAAATTTTCCTTCTCTGAGTTGTTTTTCTCAGGTATTTTGGTCACAGTGGCAAAAACCTGATACACTGCTTAATACTATCAATTCCATTGATTGATCTTAGCATCACTAAAAGCAGGTCACCCAAACATCATGTTCCTGATGATATTATGCAGTAAGAAATTTATAGACTGGTTAAGAATGGCTTTCATGTTAAGAATAACTTCCACCTAAACAGTTTAACTTGAATCTAATCAAACCCCCAGTTTTAACTCTCAGTTTATAGAAAACATGGAGGATAGAAGAACAAGTTAAACAGCACCATGAGGAAGCAGTCAGCCAAGTTCAGAGTACAGGACCTCTCAGAGAACCCAATCTTTCTACTTAGCCTGGAAAATCAGGTAGAAGAGGGAAAAGGGAGGGAAGAATATTACAAAATAAAACAGGAACCAATGCAATGTTTAGATCCTTGTTTAGATCCTGAATAGAACAGCTAATTTTAAGTTGGCATATTTGAGCTAATCAGGAAATTTAAATGTGTTATCATTATTCAATGGCATTAATAAACACTAATTTTTGTTTGATTTAATAATGGCATGGTAGTTACATATGCGTAGAAAAATAGGTAAGGTAATGTTCTTATAATAGATCAGTATAAGAGAATTTGGGGTAGGCTGATATGATGACGTGGTTTTAAAAACAAAATAAACTGCAAATTTGGGGAGAGAGAGGAAACGAGATTGGTGAAATGTTGACAGTAGAGAATGGTGCATTCGTTGGGATTCACTATCCTATTCTACCTTGTGAGTGTTCAAACATAACAAATTTTTTTTTTCACGTGCCTTTCTTGAATAAGAAAGTACAACCCAAAAGTAACAAGCGGGTCTGCAGTCCCACTTTCCCTTGATCGCAAGACATGGCAAAGGTAATTTGGAGTGGTCTCAGCACAGGGCACAGCAGGAAGGAACAGTGACACAGAACATCTCTGCTTGCAAACACAGAAATACTGTGAGCAGTGGCTTTGAGGAGCTGAGATCAGGTTGGATTCAAAGACATGGCCTGCATGCAGACAGTTGGATCACACCAGCAAGGGACTTCCTGTTCCCTTCGTGCTTCTGGCCTGCCAGTTCCTTCTCTGTGCCAACAGCTCTGTCTCTCACAAGCTGGAGGCCGATTCTTCATTCAGTGCGTTAATTTTAAATGGAATGAAAACCCAAGTCATAATGTTTGGTTCACTTCACAGGCAACAGGCGCTGTCTGCCTCATTAATGATTCACATGGCAGCTGGTAATGTCTTGCAGCTGGTTGACCAGTTTAATGATGCCCAAATTTGGCTATATCCTCCTCCTGCTCTGACCAATGCAGGCATCACTTTTGCTCAGAGTGAGCTGAGCTCGGTGCTTAGTGAATAAGAACGTAGATTATCAGGAAGAAGGAATAATCTCTCTGCACTGGTGCTAACTCGAGTGCAAAGGCCATAATTATTTTGTTGGGTCTGACTCAAAGCCTGCAAGGCCCAGAATGCATCTATCTGATGTTGAAAGAGAATGTTAGGTACCTGATGTGGTACCTCAGAAGGAGTTAAGAGACCCCTATACTGGAGACTTTCCTAAAAGAAGATCTCAGAGGTGCTAGGTAGCCAAGAAAAGAACCAAGAACATTTTTCTTCCTAGAAATACACACAGGACCCAGAATTGAAAGTTAAAGTAAAATAGTTTTGAAATCCAATCATCAAAGTGCTTGAAACCTCCACAGTGATGTGGTGTTAATATGAAGTGCAAGATCTGGGAAGACTTGAACTCAGGAGCAAGAGTGAGGAACGCCTCCCCTTTTTTTGTTTTTTTAAACTATGGCCAATCACGGTACTGAAGGGCAGGCAGAATGGAGTGAAGATGGCCATGAAGTCAACACGATGAGTTGAATGAGCCACTTTGTGCTATCGGTGTGATTTGGACAAGTCTCTTAACCTGTTGACATTAAATTTTCTCATGTATAAAACAGAGCATTAAAAAGATCAAATAATGATTCTAAAAATGGTAGCTATTGTCATTTGGGAAGTCTCAGCTATTAGCATTGTTTTTTCTTTGTTGGTTCTAAAGAGTTTATGCATAGCTCTTCTGTTATTTGGGAAACTCCCCCTGTGATATTGGTATTGTCATTTTGCTATTATCAGGAAGGAATCTAAGGCTCAGAATCTGCCCTGGGTTATTGCCAAGAAGCAGGCGAGCAGAGACCAATTCAGTTCTTCTGACGTCTGTCTTCTGAACCTCAGTGCTTACTCTGCCCCGATCACCAAGTCCCCGGCCTCCACTGCTCTCAATTTCCTTTTTGCCCAGCAGCATCCCCGAGGTTCCTGCCCAGCTCTCCTGGATGGCTTTGCAGAGCAGCGCAGCATTGACCACAGTATAGACTGGCTTCCCAACAGAAGGTACCACCAAATAAGAACAGAACTGCAACATGGGCCCCCTCTGTCCGGCTGCTCCACCTTCCTGAGGCCCCGATTCAGAAGACGCTTGATCTTCGAGGCTGTGGAGGCTGATGTTCAGTTGGTGCTTGCGCTTCATTTGCCTTACCTGATGCATGCCGTGCCTGTTCTATGACCCGAGTCATTCATTTTTTAGCACTAGAGGCTGCAAGGCCAGCAGGGGAGAGGAGATTGTCAGGAATCATGCCCCCGCCCCTGGCCTCGGTTCACACAGACACACGGACAGACAGGCGCACAGGCACGCATGGGAGCCTCAGCCCCGCTCCCGCTGGAGCAAGACTCCCCGGCGCCAGAACAGACACTATTTCACTTGGAAGAAGTGTTCCATTTCTACCCTTCTAAAACCTTGTCAGAGTAAGAAAAACAGAAGCTGTGACTTTTCAACGCCATCTGCTGAGTTAGATTGAGCATCGGCGCCGCGTTGCGCGTCTGTTGTGCGGAAACAGGCCGCGCTGGGATGGAGGAGCTGCGGCTCGTGGGGCTCGCAGGAGAGGAAGCATTTCGGAGGTCGCCTTGCTGGAGGAATGCCAGCGATTAGCCGCCCTTCCCTCCACTGTCGCAGATCCCTTTGGCTGCACGCGTCCTGATATGCGTCCTGAGATGTCCGCGTGCGTGCAGTCTCAGACGCCGCCCTGTCCAGGCAAAGCCAGGTTCAGTTAGGGGAGGTTAGCAGTCTCTGCGCATGACCATGTGGGGCACACAGCTAACTCCTCTCTCCAACTTCGGACAGCTTTCCTTCGTTTTCACAGCGCCAGTTGAGCCCAGCTAGCTGCAAAGAGACAGGTTGTCCCAGGGAAAACTGAGGATGGAGCAGCCTCGCGGGCCACTTGCCACAGCAGGCAGGTCCCAGCCTAGGAGGAGGCAGCAACATCCGCCTGGTGCATTGAGCAGGCAGCAGTGTGTGCTTAACTTGGTCCCGGTACTTTGGTGCTGGGGAGGCAGAAGAGGAAGTTGGCTCAAGCCAGGCCTCCCTCTCCACGCCTGGCCCTTGTGCCTGGTTAACTATGAACTTTCACTCAGATTATACCTCTGTGTCCCTCCTCTGGCTCCATCATGATCCAGTGCTGCAAATCTAGAGCTGGTTTATGACACCCTGACACCTAGCCTGAGCCACAGAACCTAATCCATCTCTGACAACAGAGTGGCGGTGTAGTGGCTTAGTAAAGTGTGGACTCAGGCCAGTGGACTACATTTCCCATAATTCCTCACCCCTTGTTTCCTGTTAGGGTAAGTCACACATAAGATTCTTGTGTGAGATTTGGAGTGAGATGATGGAGCTGTACCCATTTAGTAACTCATATACCTTGTTGCTGATCTGCTGATTCACCTTGTTAGCTCCAAGCAGCAGCTGGGCCTGCATTGCTCTTCCTGCCTCTGGCTCTTTCACCTTCTCTGTTAGGCCACTGTTTGTTGCCTTGTAGTTTCTACAGGACACCACCAAGGGTAGAGGCAACAAGGACTTCCAGACTATTATCATGGGCTGTGGGTTCTCTCTATGCTATGGTTTAGATATTAGGTGTCACCCAAAAGCTCATATGTGAGACAATTCAAGAAGGTTTACAGGTGAGATGATTGGGTTATGAGAGTCTTAACCTAATCAGTGCATTGAACCCCTGGTAGGCATTAACTGAGTGTTGACTATGGGTAGACAGGGTGTTGCTGGAGGAGGTGGATCACTGGGGGTGTGGCTTTGGAGTATATAGCTTGCCAGTCCAGCTGTCTCTCTGCTTCCTGAATGCTGTCATGTTCCCCACTGCTTTCCTCTGCCACACACTTCGCTCATGATGTTCACCCTCACATCAGGTCCCATAGATGTGGTCCATCTAAGGGTTGAGATCTCTCAGACTGTGAGCTCCCAAATAAACTTTTCCCCCTTAAAATTGTTCAGGTATTTTGGTTGCAGCAGCAAAAAAGCTGAGTAAAACACCCTTGTTCCTTCTCCACCTTTCTGATGACCTGCCCAATAGCCTTCGAGCTCTGGCATTTGTACAAGAGGCTGTTTAGCTAGGTCTCACAACCCTACAAAGTCAAATCCCTATAATAAAGTTACTCATCCATCCATCCATCTGTCCTTGTGTCTGTGCACTTATCTACCTCTCCGTCAGCCTCCCTGTCTGTGTATCTGTCTACCAAAATCTCCTGCTGGTTCTGCTTTTCTTGCTGAACCTGACTGATACTGGGATAGCGCTGTGAACCTTAGGAGTCCCAGAGGGCTGAATCCCCTTGAGATTACAGACTGGGGACTCAGGATAGAGTACTTGAGACCAGACTCAGAACATTTCCTACAGTCAGCTCCGGGAGATGATCTCCATCCTTACACATTCCCCACTCACAGGAAGTCATGTTTGCTCTGCAGTGAATGTCTTAGCACTGCAAAGGCCTCTTCCAGCTACTATCAAGTGTCCCCCCTGGAATGTATCTATACCATCTCAATTTTTAGTCAACTCTTGGTTATGTGCTAATAACCCCTGGAATAATAATTTTGCCTCTTCCTTTCTAATTTTTTAACTTCTGATTTTTTTCTTTTATAATTGTGCTAACACCTTCTGTACAATAAATCACATAAGAAAGGTTGAAAAAAGCCGTCTTGGTTCAACTGCTCCTCTCTGCCGCAGTTGACTGCTGGGAGCTCTCTGGGAGCAGGAACTGGGTGCTGCCTACTCCCATCACAAAAGATAGAGCCTGGAAACACTAGTGCTTCTGACTAATTTGCCCCAAGTCCCTTGTCATAGGATGTATAGTGTGTTTTGCATTTTGAGGTCTGATGTGTAGCTGGATGCCTCCTGGTAATTTCTCAGCACAAAATAATGACAGCTTGAATGAAATTCAATGGTTACTATTTTTTTTCCAACCCTTGGTTATTGTTTTGTACCAGCTCATTACTTCCCCTAGTTGGAACTGGTAGCAGAAACAGAAGGGGTGAAATACCACCAAGGGGACCATTCTTTCAGTGTTCATAGCAGGTGTCTCCATTAGGTTTTTCCTAAGAGCCACATCCAGGTGTATCAAATTAGTTAAGAGGGCCATGGGTTCATTTGCATGTGATCTGCACATCGTTTCTTAGTACTTAGATAAACAGTGCTGGCACTTTTCAGGAGATTCCTGGTTTCAATTTTGTTGCTTCACACCAGAATCTCTGTGATTGCACACCTGGAAGACATTTCATGTGAGGAAGAGAGAAGAGAGGGACGTGGAAGATTCCACGCTGTTGTGCTCTGGGGTCTGTTAAAGTGGAGGACTTAGGGTGGGAAGGGAATCTGTGAATATTGGGAATCTGAAAGATTAATCATGGTGAAAGTGAGGCTGCTGCTGTTGGTGGCGATGGTGACGATGATAACCATTTGGGTCTGACATGCTGTGAAGCCCTCTGTGACCTCACAGGTCCACAGCGCCCTCATGATTCACCCAATCTCTACATAAATGTAAATGCTGGTTTAATTCACTCTTCTACCATCTATGTGGAGAAAGAAGTAAAGTCTGTTCATGCCAAGTCTTGCTGAATAAAATAACACTGTATTCAAAGGATTCTTCTAGTATCCTTTAGGGAAAATCCAGTCATTCTGCCCCGAGTCCCCAAGAAGAAGAAAAAAACAACCCACTCACCTGTCCTCACTCTTCCCATCCATCCCTCCTCGATGCCATCGGATCCAGAGCTGTTAAGAGGTTTATTTTCCTTGCCAACAGCCCGCAGGCTTAAAAACACAAGCGAGCTCTTTCCTTTGGCTGAGTTAAAAGAACATCTCCATCTGATTTCCTTAGGGACTTGATACAGTTTTCTCTAACTTTTTCTTCTCCTCTCCCTACCTCTGCCTCTGTCTTTTCTCTGCATCTGCCTTCCCTCCCAGGTTCAGTTTCCCCTCCCCCTCCCTCCTGCATCCTGCACAAAATGACAGGGAACTCAGTCCAAGCAGAGCAGGAGGTGGTGGGGTGGCAGCACCGAGGGAGAGCATTGCGGTGGGTGATCCTGATGCACAGGGCTGCAGGAGGTGGCGAATGTCATGCTAAGGAAGCTGGAGGCCTGTAACGATGGCCACAAAATCCTGTGATTACACAGTCCATAAAACCTGCCCTGCTGTAGCTGGATCCCATGCCAAGAGGATTAAGTGAGTTTTGTTAAGACCCTTAAAGAAATAGTGAGTGGCAGCAGCTACTGGGGCGGTAGATTTGTTGGAGTAAAACGAGACTGCGCTGCTGCCTGGCTTGGTTGGAGAGAGGAGAGGGCCAATTATCCAGATCTGCATGAAGGCCCGGGCCTGGGAAGGACATGAAGCTAGGATGCCAGGGTGCGGTGGGATTAATTGGCTGGTCTTTCGGTTTCAGAGCGAAGCTGCTTTGTAGGAGACCCTGGGGAATCTACAAAACAACCATTTATTTTTTTCTGTTTGACTTGCGTTTATTGTTCTTGCTCTAAGGAGCTCAGAGTGCTTTCTCTACCCCACAGCATTCACTTGATCTTGTGCTTTATCCCACACAGGAGCTGAGGATGGGTGTGGCAGATGCCAGGCATTCTGGATCAGCCTTTAAAGAAGCGGTGTTCAGTCCCTGTGAATTCATCTCTAATCCAGTGCATCCTTTTATCTTTTCAGAGGGTAGAAATGTCTGGCAACCTCATTTTATTGATGGGCAAAATCAGCAATAGCAAAAGGGACATTTGTAACTCCTCACTAGTCCCTGCCCCTTCCAAGTCACCTAGTGACGTATTCATATGATTATGCATTTTGGACGTTGTTTATTTTTTCTTTGGCAATTGGTTAAGATCACTGTCTCTTTCAATGCAAAACTCTCCTCACTATCTCATTGGCATGTCTGTGGGCAATTGGAATCCAGCTGAGGGGAAACCAAAGTGCCCTATATTGAGTTTGAGCTTGGTGGCTGTGCTATTGGCCATCATCAGCACTGCTCAGCATAGTTGTTATTACTCACGTCCCCAATATAGGAAGTGCTTCCAGGAATATTTCTGCCACTCATTATGTTGACTCACTAGTGTCCAAAGTTCAGGGCTGGAAGTCATGTCATGCCACTAAGGAGTCCTGTGGCAAATGGTGAGCAGAGAAGAAGCAAGGCTTGGAATGTACAGAGTTAGAAGTTAGTCTACGGGAGGGTCATTTAAACTGCGAAAGAAACTTGATTGAAGTTTTTCCAAATGCATAAGCAATTCTAAAAGTTTACATGACATTGCTATTACAAATTGCAAAGCTGAATCTTTTCTAAATTAGCAACAATAAAAACAAAGGTGCATCAGTTATGCTGAGAAACACTAGATTATCTTTCTGTTCTTTCTATAGAAACTGCTATAAAACCATTGCCATGGAAAGGTGATTATATGTTAAGTAGTATATGAAAAGAGAAACAAGTAGGGTTGTGTCAGGCAGTGAGTAAAGGTGTTAGGTTGTTTAAAATTGTTTTTGATGTCGGTGGTATTTATTGGCTTTAAAATGTATAGTTAATTGTGATTTGTTTTCTCATTCTAAACAATTTTTGTTTTTATATCTAATTTTGAATTTTAGCTTTGTGTTCTCTTCTTGGGCATTCCCATGTTGTAGGAGCATCAGACTCTATAGTTCCTAAATCTGCTCCTGGGTGTTCAGGTTGTCCTGGCTCCTGGTGGCTCTCTCCTGTCCAGAGCAGGCTCTCTCTGCCTGACTGAAAGTCTGGTGATCAAGCCATAGGTGACCCCATGAAGGACCCTCTCAGTCTCTTGTTGTGGCACTTCACACACACAACTAAAACCCGACACTAGCTGGTTGTCCTGAGGCTTCCCCTACTCATCATTAAAAGTTCAGCCATGTGAGACTTAATGGAAAGATCCTTGGGATAATCGTATTGTAGTTAAAAATCGGATACTACCTAATTGTGTGAATTTAACCAAGTCAGTGTATCTTTTTTGACCCTCATTTATTCATCTCTCATCTGGGCATAATTATGACTGTCCATTCTCTCTTATAGGGTGATAGTGGGTACTACTGGGGTTACAGGAGAGGTTAAAGTTCTGTGAGCAGTACAGAGTACTTTGCAAATAGAAGGCATTATGTTTTAGTTATGAAGTCAAAGCCCCGTCTTCCAAGATTTTAGGTACTTAGACTAGAATTCCAAGGGAGGCAGTACTTTCTGCGTTTGTCCTCTTGACAATCAGAGCCACTCTGTGCAAAAGGCATGGCACCTTGACCGTGGCATGTGTGACAGGGCACGCAACCATATCTCTTAGATGTTGGAGGTTATTAGAGGATTTGGTGTATAAGAAGGGGCTTAATTCAGTTCATATCCTCAGGGGCTGCTCCTTTGAGGTGACTTCCTCCCTGTGCTTGGGATCCTCTGATGTTTCTAATTGACTTGAAAGTATCTTGTCTCTCCTTGGAAATGTCACTAGCCCATTTCAAGTGCACTTCCAGGCAATCAGGATCAATACATCACTAGGTTAAGCATATTAGATCGTGATTGACAGCCCAAATGAGTGGATGCTTCAGCTGCTGTAGAATCAGTTTCAAGCTGAGGACCTGCTAAAGCCCATTCATACCTGTGAGAAGGTAGCAATGACCTAGAAAGCAAGGCCTTGAGAAGACATATAGCCTGAAGATAGAAACAGTGAATATCACAGCTGGTCTCCAGGTTTAACCTGTTGATAGGGGTTGGAGTTCAAGGTCATTTCCAACTAAATAGCTATTTTCTGGGCATCTATTTTGTTCCAGATGTTGTTATACCTGGTGGGATATACTTAAGATCAAGCTTGGCCTTCCCTGTAATGAGCATACAGAGTAGTAGGGGTTAAACACACGTGCAGTTCACTCAAGTCAGCTGGGCCGTGGCTGCAACATCAGTAGAAAAGCTTCTAAGAGCCAAGGAGGGAGGCTTGGTGTCCTATCTGTTTGATTTTTGGATTTTTTCATTTGGACATTGAGAAAAGCTTTTTTGAAAAGAGACTTACCTTTAGCAGAGTTAACCCTGACTGCAGCTCAGTCCATGGACGACTCTGTTTCTTTCCTTTAACCATTGGCTGCTCGTTTCCCATCATGGGTTGGCGCCATGCCTGCCCATGCCCAGGGTGAAAAGCGTTCACTCCCTAACTGCAAGGAGAACATGCTCTGGTGTTGGGGTGTTTCACGTTGGCAGACAGCACTGCCGGCTCTCCGGGGTAGGACTGCGCTCCAGAGGGCAGGGTTTGAAGCTCGTCTGCAGCCCCTTTCCACTCAGTTCTAATGAGTCTGCGCATTATAGGGAGAACTCTAGGGGCCATGTCTGTGGACATGGGCCACCATGGCCTGACCCACATGAGTACACTGCTGTGGCCACCTCCTGTGGCCTAGTCACTGGGTAAACTGGAGCCTCCTGCAGCATGCTAATGTGTGGGGCTTTGTCCTAGGAGGTGAGAGGCAGTGGGCGCATGAGCACACATGAGAAGATGCCATCCAAGCCTGTGGAGAGAAGGCAGAGCTGAGCGGAGGAGCTTCACTGGCTGGACTCAGAGACCGAGATTGGGTCCCACCTCAGCCACAGGGAACTGTTGTTTCCTCTGGTCTGACCCAGATCGGTCCGAGGCTGTGCCCTCCCCAGTTCTCCCTACACAGTGTCAATAGGCTGTGTTGTTTGTGTGTGTTTTTCTGGACATGTCTACCTGCAGGTCACAGCCTGGGCTCTTCCTGGATGGACAGGAGGGTAAGTGGGTAAGAGGGGGACAGGCTCCCCAGCTTGTTCCAGGGACTGCCTTCCTGTACTTCATCCTCCCTGCCTCTGCTGATTCCTCCAGTCTCCCCTTGGCTGACTGTGGGCCCAGCCTGCTGTGGCCGCTCTGCCCATTACTCCCTGTATGAACCCTGGGTCCTATGAGGCCTCTGGTTTCTCTGATGTCTGAGTTTTTGGTGAGTTCATGCCCCAATTTTAGTCTTTCAATGTGGAGTGTGGAATAGGGGACATCTAGAGATGGGAGACCCTGAATGTCACAAAGAAAAAAGGGCACTTGAACAGGTCTTAAAGAAACTAATGAATGTGTGCCCTTAGCTTGGTCCTTTCAAGTAGCATGCTCCTAATAAATCCTGTTACTATTATTGGTAATAGTAGCAATAATATTATCATTGCTGTTTATTATTTCATTTTCATTATTTAACAATTATCCTATCTTTGCAAGAGAGCAGTACTTTTTAATTTTAATATGCATATAGATCATGCTAAAATGAAGATTTTTTTGTCCAGAAGCTATGAACTTCTGAATTAAAATTTTTTTTTTCAAATGATGCTGATATTCATGGTCCATGGACCACAGTTTGAGTAACGAAGGCCCAGGGGACCTCCAAGATGGTGGCAGACTAGGGCTAGAGTCTTGAGGAAAGAGAAGAGGATTGGGAATGTTTCAACTCCAAGCACCTCTGCAGTCAGGAGCAGAGACCCGGGACGATGCTGCTGGAGACTTTGCCATGTTCCTAAGACTGACACCTGATTTCTGGGGAGAGAGCAGAAATGGTTACATGAAAAGGCCGCAGAGATCGTTCTGCATCCGTGTTGGAGGAGAGGAACCTTGGTCATTTCCAGGTGGTCACAGCAGGTCTACAAGGACCTGAATCTGAGTTGGTGCAAAGGCATAAAGAGTCCCGGGTGGGAGGAGCTTCCTTCACAGCTCATGTCCCTGCGATCATTCTGGTCCACTTGGACTCCTGGGAGATGGGGGCTCCAGCAGGAGGGACATCTCTGGGTCTTCTCGGTGTCTTCAACAGCAGAGCCTCTGTAGGCACCGACGTTCTCTCGCTTAATCTGCACAAGGATTCTAAGTGGGCCTTGCTCTATTTCAAGACCCTCCCACCACCTAACATTCTTTGTGCTTCTCCTGTTTACTCTGTTCATTGTCTCTCCCAAGAACTACAGGCTCCAGGCAAACCTGTTCGTCTCTCCCAGCCCCTAGCAAAGTGCCTCATGGGTCATGGTTGCTCAGTGTGTATTTGTCAAACAAGTGAATGGTTGGAGAAGAAAAAGTAAAAACTGGTGGATTAATTTGCCCTCAGTTGTGCAGACAGTGAGTGCCGTAGTCAAAGCCTGCCTACTTTACTCCGAAGCTCTTAGCGATCACAGCTCCATTGCCCGTAAAGTTAGTTGACAAAATGCTAGGTGTGGAGTCTTTGGCTAATAAATCCCCGAGTGCCTGTGGGCACCACCTGGGTAATTGAACATTGGTATCAATGACCCCGTAGAGGTCACAATAGAGCTGACTGAGAAACCAGTCCCAGGCATCCCAGTTTGTGCTTCCAGCTAAGGGGAAGGGAAGATGCTTCTAGAATAAACACCCTGTTACACCAGGCTGGAGGTTAGGCCGGCTCAGATGAGTTTTCTGTGTGATGCCACATCATCACTTCTTTAATGATGGTTGTTACTTGCTCAGCCCTAGTAGAGAATTTACTTATTCACTGTTCTTTTGGGGTCCCAAAGAAAGCCCTATTAGACATGTTTGTGCTGCAAGAGCAGGAATCTCTAGGGGGAGCAGCCAGGCAGTCCTCCTAAGCCACACAGACTCCTCAAACAGAAAATGTCTTGTTTTCTGTGCTTGAGACCACAGCTGGGTGCTGATGGAGGTCCTTCTGCTGACCAGTGTATACATCTTTAAATATCATGAGAGCCTTAGGATAGGAACTTTGACAGAACAGTGGAAAACAAAGTCAACAATTTGCTAAACCTAGCTCTTGCTAAAGATTTAACTTCTTGGCATCTCCTGACACAAGATGAGATGCACACACAGGGCTGGGTAACCTCTATTGAGCAAGGTGGTCAACTCCTGCTATGCCACTAGGCCAAGGAGCCACAGGACATCTGGTGTACATCCCTCCTCACCCAGGCTCACAGGTATAAAATTGCGAGTGACTCCACCAGCCATTGGACACATTCCCGAATGCCCTTGGGCATAACCCAGGCCCAGTGGGCATAGAGCCAGAAATGAGATCATAATTGATGAAAATAAATTGTGCTGTGCCTCGAGATAGTTATTACTGGGGAAGGAAGGAGGAAAGCAATGCTATTTTGTGCCAGCAAACTGGAACTTTCTATTTTGGTTTTTTAAAAATAGCTTATTCTGAGATGGAAGTCTCAACTGATGAAAAGTCACCGTCAGAGGATTACCTCAACTTTTATCATATAATCAAGACAGGACTTCTCCTAATTGGTTCACTGTATATCTCCTGTGCCCCCAGATAGAATGCTAATTTTTAATGGTTTTATCCAATGAAAAGTAAGACCTGTTATTCCTATAATGTCCCTTAAACTAAAAGCCCTTCAAATTATCCTATTGGGAAATTTTTGCATCAAACTGATTTTGTAAGTGGAGAGGAAGGACTTTTAAATTCACGTTACCTAACACGGTTTCCTATGGCTTAATGTCTGAATGAAGGGGTTAATTTTTAGGACCCTTTCCCAAAGTGTTGTAAATGAGGAAATAAGAGCAAGAAGAGCAACTTCTTCCAAGTTTAGCATGATGGGTAGCTCACACTTTCCCTTCAGCTCTTGAGTTCGTTTTGTAACAAAGGGTTGAGGAATTTTCTGCAGGAGGTACATACATCAACACAATGTTGGGTTTGGAGATTTCCAAACCCAAATGAGGGCCCAGCTCCATCAGGAATAACGAATGTCCAAGCTGTTTCAGACCATAATTTATTTCTGTTCCCAGAGTTCATCACATGATCCGCCACTGCTGCTCATTTTCTGAAAATAATTTCTCTAGATGTCCATGGGCTTCCAGCTCTCATCACCCAGAACAGTAAAGAATAGTCACATCCCCTCACATAATTCATCCCAGTGTCCACAAATCTCTCCAGGTCTCCAAAAACAAAGCAGAATGCAAAATGCAGAATACAATTGTTCATCAGCACATGGGCATGTCTCCAAGTGCATAATAGAAAATGTGAATAAAGGAGAAAATTGTGGGCTTGGGACTTTTAGCTAGTGGCTTTGATTTTACTCTTGCCTCACTTAAACAAAATGGGCTTTGGCTGCAGATAGATTCCCCTTGTTTCTAATATGAAATCCCCATTGTACCTTGTCAAATGCGGACTGCTCTAAAATCAGACTTCGGGGTGCATCTGTTGTCTTGGGAAATATCACAAGAGGACATAAAAGAGACCTAGTATCCTGTTTGAAGGCCAGAAACAGTAAGGAAAGTTTATACCTTGCAAGATGAGCATGTCCAACAACCATATCAGGCGTGTTTGCCTCAAAGTCACTGGTGTTTGTGGTCAGTGCCAAAATGATGGGAAAGAGGCGAGAGGCCCAGCAGCTGAATGTCATGGCCTGAGTCAAGGCGATGACATGTTCCCTGCGATTGCTCTCAGCTAGATATTGTGTGAGGAAAAACCAGACAGGGAAATTCATGGTGAAACATTTGCCAGTCTCATCAAACTCAGTACAGCAAGTCCCGTGGAGAAGAGCAGTCTGATGTACTCTTCTTTAGGGAAAGTCGATCCAATGCAGCCAGGGGATATCAGAGAAATAGAGTCATTATTTGGGAACTTGTTCAGTGCCATTTGCTCCCCCACCAAATTCCTGCCTGTCCAGTCCCTCCTCTCATCTGAAGCCAGTTATATGTCATGACTAAGAAGTGACCACTGACTTTTACCTCCCCCACCTTCCTCCACAACTGCCTCTTTCCATGGCTCCCTCCCCACCAGTCCTTTCCTTCAGTGACAGTCTTGTGCTTGTATCCCCCAAGCAGCACATCATTTTGTAATTATTTACCCACTTCCGTCCCATATTTGACTATAACATGGTTATCTTTCTAAAAAATGCCTTTTATTTTACTTACTTATCTTTATGTGCTGTTGAGCATCGAACCCAGTGCCTCACACGTGCTAGGCAGCACTCCACCCTGAGCCACCACCCCAGCCTTGACAGTTTTCTTTGCGACTGTGTTCAATACACTGCTGAAGGTGGCGCAGGGCTTCATGTAAACTCACTGAATGTGTAGATTTGTAATGAAGAGAAAGTCCACTTTCAAATAATCTGTGAAAAACAGGTAACGCACACATTTAGTTAGTCTCTAAGGTATCTTTTATAAATTGAAATCTCTGTGTTAATCATTATCCATACATAGGGTCCCTTGGTTCGTTTTTTATTTGTAAGCTTGGTGATTTTAGGCATAATTTTAAATATCATTTTCTTCCATTCATATTTCTAGTGGAGTACTAACAATATGTTGAATTTGAATTGAATTAAGTGCTTTTTTTAAAAATTATTTTTTTAGTTGTAAATGGACACACTATCTTTTTGTGTGTTTGTGTGGTGCTGAGGATTGAACCCAGTGCCTCACGGAGAGGAGGCAGGTGCTCCACCGCTGAGCCACAGAACGTTTCTCCCCTTGGAGGCAAATGGTTTTACCTGCTCTGAGTTGCACTTGTTCTTTCCATGGTGTTTGGAACACTCCCTTGTCCCCTGGAATGGACTGTTGGCTAAATTATGCTCTTTGCTGAAAATCATAACTTATTAAAGTGCTGCCTTCCCCTTTAGTAAGTTGCTTCCACAAAATTCTAAAGTTCTGAAGGCCTACCAGGCTGGGCATTTCTTGACTTAGGAGTGTCAGCAAGTGAGGAACTGTGAGCGCGATTTGAATAATTTACGTGCACAACCAAGCGAGGTGAAGGCATTTGTTTTGCACCCAATTATCTGCTGACTGGCCCACGCTCCTCTTTCCTGCATGAGGCCGGGTGCTGGGTGGTCTAGAGACAGTGAGGCCTGGGTTCAGGGAGACCAAGGTCGGTGGACTCTTCATGACCTGCTCCAATGTATCCTAAGGCCTCTTTCTTCTTCTTTTACTTCAGATGCCCTGAAAGAAATGGAAAAAAATTTAAAAAGTCTCCGCTCCCTCTCTGTGATGGAGTGGTCCTTCTGCGCATGCTCTGAAATTAAGGGGTTACAGATGTGCCTCAGAGCAGTGGCTGCTGTGTATCTATGATGGGTGGGAAATTAATTTCTCATCTGTGGTGTGGGTCCTCCATTTCCCCAGAAGCCTGCCTCAGAGAGAACCATTCTCCCGATGGCTGTGCTCCTGGCTACCTTTGCCTTTTCCTCTCTGCCTTTGTTTCTCTCTCTCCTTTTCCCTCTGCCTTTGTGGTCAGCTGTGCAGAAAATGCTTTCTTGGTGGTGTCCTAGGGCTCATCACAGGGTTGGCCAGTGGTCGCTGAGGACCTGAGATCCTCAGGTTTTACTCTGGTATTCCCAGCTCTGTCTCCTCCACAATCTCTAAAATATTATTTTGGATTTTATTTTCAAACAGTAGATGGTTTTTGACAATGGGAGGAGATGCATATGGTGGCTTTTGGGAAAGTGCTTGGCATTGACGGTATTACTGGTCCTCCCTGCTGTCGTGACCTTGTGGCCCTGGTGTGTGAGGGCTTCTTTCCACCCTGGAGCTGTAGATGTGGGGTAGGAGGAGGACGTACCTGGGATGGATAAGAGGCTACAGTGCTGTGTCCAGTGTTGCAATTCCAACTCGCTTCCCATTGGATATTCCAAGGTAATATAACCCAATTATATCATTTAACTTTTATGTCTTTCATGATGTATTCAGATCTCACTTCCGTTTTTGCCTGGAAAGAACCAGCATTGGTGTGATGCCCTGCCCTGCTCAGAACACTTCCATATATTCCATTTCAAGACAGCCCTGAGGGTGGGAATGGCTGGTAAAATCCTTCATCCTGTGTCCGCTTTCTATAGCTATATGTAACATACTACATCAAAATTAAGTCAACGTTTGAGCTAGTTTTTGTCATTCTACTCCACAGGAAGGAAAACTTGCACCCAGAGAGTTGAAGTGACTTGCTTTAGGTTCCTGGATAGAAGTTGAAGAATTCAGTCCTCAAGATCATACTGCCCATATCCTTTATTTAAAAAATGAACCTCTTTATTTTGAGATACATGTAGATTCGCATGTACTTGTAAGAAATAATACAGAGAGATCTACTGTACCCTTGACCCAGTTTTCTGAAACTATAGTGCAACACCTCAACTAGGGTATTAACCTTATGCAATCAAGACGCAGAGCACCCCATCAACTGAAGGATTCCACTAATTCCAACAAAAGGAATCCACTAATCTGTTCTTTCCAGTTCTATCATTTTGTTATTTCAAGGATGTTATAGCCAGACACAGTGGTGCATGCCTGAAATTCCAGCTACTTGGGAGGCTGAGGCAGGAGGATCATGGGTTCCAAGGCCAGCCTCGGCAACTTAGTGAGACCCTGTCTCAAAACAAAATAAAAATAGGGCTGGGGGCAGAGTGACCCTGGGTTCCAAAATAGTGAAAAAAAGAATAGCAGTATGTAGATAAGCACTCCGCACGACTCTCTGAAGGTCCCCACGGTGGCTGCAACACGGCCAGCCTGTTCCCTTATTGCTGAGAGGTGCTCCGTGGTGTGGCTGAATCTCCACAGTGTGTCTAGCCAGTCACCCACTGAAGGACATTTGGGTTGTTTCTAGTTTATTTATATTACAAATAAAGCTGTTATAAACATTTCTCTAGGTTTTCATGTGAACATATGTTTTCGTTTCTCTGGGATCGATGCCCAGGAGTACGGTTTCTGGGTTGTGGAAGAGTGGCGGCTTGAGTGTTTTAAGGAAGCACCAGGCCGCTTTCCAGAGCGCCTGCCCATTTGCGCTCCAGCCAGCAACGCTCTGGAGAGCCTTTGCCTCCCGTCCTCGCCAGCCTTTGGTGTTGGCCCTGTTTTTAATGTTCGTCTTGCTGATGTGAGTGCAAGGAGCTCATCGTGATTTCAATGTGCGTTCCTCTTGGGGCTCATGATGCCGGGTATCTTCTCATGAGCTTCTTTATCTTGTTCTTTAAAGAAATGTCTCTCATGCCGGGCGCTGTGGCGCACGCCTGTAATCCCAGCACTTGGGAGGCTGAGGCAGGAGGATCGCGAGTTCAAAGCCAGCCTCAGCAACTTAGTGAGGCCCTAAGCAACTCAGTGAGACTCTGTCTCTAATTAAAATACAAAATATGACTGGGGATGTGGCTCAGTGGCCAAGTGCCCCTGGGTTCAATCCCTGGTTCCAAAAAAAAAAAAAAGAAAAAAGAAATGTCTCTCATATCTTTTCCTTATTATTTAACACATTGTTTTTTCTCTTGAATTGGGAGTTCCTTGCACTTTCTAGATAGAATATGCTCTTCATACTGGATGGGTGGTCTGCACATATTTTCTCCCAGTTTACCTTGCCTTTTTATTCTCTGAACACGGAGTTTCATTTTGATGATGTCCAATTTCTCAGTTTTTCCTTTCCTGTGCTGTAGGAAAGCACAGGAAAGTGCTTTTTGTTGTCCAATCTAAAAACTCTTCATCTAACCTCATGTTCTGAAGATGTCCCTACATTGTTTTGTAAAGTTTGTGTGAAGACTTTAGTTTGTCATCTTACATTTAAGTCAATGAATTAAATACTTTGAGTATTTATACCTATGACTAAAGTATTTTGAGTTAACTGCTGTATAAAGTGTGAGACCTGCGTTAGGCTTCTTTTGTTGGGCTTTGTTTATGCCAATAAATGGCCAATTAATTGGGCAAAGCTTGTTGAAAGGGTTTGTTTTCCTCCATTGAATTAATTTTGCACCTTTGTCAAAAATAAGCTGGACATATTGGTATGGGCATGTATCTGGTCTTCTGTTATGTTCCATTGATTTCTATATTTCTATTCTGCACTAAGACCTCACAATCTTGAATTATAGTTGAATACTATGTCTTAGAGTCGGGTGGAATGATTCCTCTCACTTTATTCTTATTCAAAGATAGTTTTAGCTATTCTTATTCTTTCAC
This sequence comes from Glaucomys volans, assembly GCA_020662805.1. Classification (NCBI taxonomy): domain Eukaryota; kingdom Metazoa; phylum Chordata; class Mammalia; order Rodentia; family Sciuridae; genus Glaucomys; species Glaucomys volans. The sequence continues at coordinate 1,120,547 of JAJEJO010005186.1, read as the reverse complement.
TTTTACATACAAATTTTTTGATAAGCTTGTCTATACATAAAAAATATTTTGCTGAGATTTTGATAGATGCAAAGGTAATAGCGGAATCTAAAAAGTCTAATTTTACAACACATAATGAGGTAATGGATTGTCAATCAATGCACAGTCTATGACTTGAAAGATTAATGGGGAATGTTAAAATGCAGAGATCCATTTTATACCACTGATCCCACTAAACCTGTGTATCTATTTAGGAAAGATTTTCATCTTCTCTGTGTCTAGACTATCAATGCATGAGCACAGTGTATCTTTCCATTTACTTAGATCTTTGATTTCTTTTATCAGAATTTTCAGTTTTTATTATATAAATCTAGTTCACGTTTGGTTAATTTTTTGAATGGCCATACATATATTGTATTCTTAATTTTGATGGATACATGTTCAGTGTTAGTATATCAAAATATAATTTATTTTGTGTGTTTATCTGTATTTTCTAACTTGCTGAACTCATTTATTATTCTAGGAGTTAAAATTTTTTTAATACTTCTTGGGATTTTTCTTTGTAGACAGTCATTTGCAAATAGAGACAATTCTGTTTCATTTTTTCCCCAGTCTGATTTAAGTTCAATTTTTTTTAAAAGTAAAAATCATTCATAGATGATGCCATTTTTTATTGCATCATGTCATCAGACAAAAGTCTGAGATCTCATATTTAGTGGTACTAAAACTGATCAATGGGATCAGTGGGATAAAATGAATTCCTGCCTTATAAAATCCCCCATTAATCTTTCATGTCACAGATTGTGCATTGATTGACAATTCATTATCTCATTAGGGATTACAAAATTAGAATTTTTAAAATTTCATCATCACCTTGCATCTATTAATGTGTTCTGTAAGGAGGGACCGGTTCTCATCAACCATGTGTATCCCTGAGTGTGGTTCGCACAGGAAGGGCGGGACAATTTCTTAATTCTTCCTCATTAATTACCAATCTTTAGAGGAAAGTGCTGTGCCCTTGAAATGCTCAGTGGTCCAATGGTGACCAGGGGTTTTTTAGTATTGGTTTGAAGCCATAGGTTTTTATATTTGATATGTTGGAATCAAATACAGTTTTATTCTTTTATAATGGTTGATTTTTTCCAATAGAAGCCAGTGGAAGTTGCTTCAAGTTGGTTTTGCTCTTCTTTGGCAGAACTCATTAGTTTCATAAAAATTATTTCTATTGTGGTAAAACATATATAACAAATTTTGCTGTTTTAAACTATTTTAAGTGTACAATTCAATGCACTAGTTACACACACAATATTGTGCAACCATCATCACTATGTTTCCAAAACAGTTTGTCACCCCTGCAGTTAGTCAGTAATTCCCCATCTTCCTCCTACCCCAGCCTCTACTGTCATCTAACATCCCTCTGTATAAGTTTGTCCAGTCTAGATATTTCATATTGGGGAATCATAACAGGATTTGCCCTTTTATGTCTGCTTAGTTCACTTAGCATGTTTTTGAAGTTCATCAATGTTATGTCATAAGTTCATTCTTTGTTTCTGGCTGAATGATATTCCTCTATGTGGGAATCACATTTGTTTATTATCTGTTGTTGGACACTCTGGGACACTTTCATCTGCTATGAGTAGTGTTGCTATAAATCTGGGGACTCACATATCTGTTCGAGTCCCTGCTTTCAATTACTTTGGGTCTATACCTAGGAGTGGCGTTGCTAAGCCATTCATAATTCTATAACATTTCAGGGGCCAGCCACCAAACTGTTTTCCATAGTGGCCTCAGTATTTCACACTCCCACAGGCATTTCCAAAGGTCCCTATTGCCACACCCTCTCAACAACACTTGTTGTTTTTCACTTTTCAAAAATTACAGTGGTGCTAATACATATAAATTAGGATATTATTGTGGTTTGATTTGCATTCCCTAGTGAATAATGATATTGAACATTCTTTTATTTGCTTATTTTCCATTTTTACGTATTTTTAGAGACACATCAGGGGTCTCAAATTCTTTGACCATTTTAAAACAGGATTGGATCGTCTCTTTGTTGATGAGTTGCAGGAGTTCTTCACATATTCTGCATCTTGAACCCTCGTCAGACACATGATTTGACAAAATAGTCTCACATTCTGTGAGCGGTTGCTTTTAGAAACTTTCTTCATAATGTCCTTTGATGCTGGGCTCAGTGGTACATGCCTGTAATCTCTTCCAAACCAAAGGCTGATGTGGGAGGATGGCAAGTTCAAGGCCAGAAACTTAGTGAGACCCTGTCTCAAAATAAAAAATAAATAGGACTGGGGATGTGACTCAGTGGTAGAGCACCCTTGGGGTCAACCCCTAGTATCACAAAAATAATAATGTTCTTTGATGCATATAATTTATAAAATTTTGATGAAGGCCAACTTAACTTTTTGTTGCTCATACTTTTAGGGTCATACCTGGGAATCATAGCTAAATCCATGTTCATGAACACTTACCCTCTGTTTCCTCTAAGGATTTATGATTTTAACTCTTATATTTAGTATGTTTAGCAATTTTGAGTCGATTTTTGTATATGGTGTGAGGTAGTGTGTCAAGATTAATTCATTGGCATGTAGAAGTCACCATTGATTGAAGAGATTTCTTTCCCCATTGAACGGTTTGTGTACTCTTGCCAAAATAAATTGTCTATAGATTATAGGTTTATTTCTGGACTCTCAGGTCTATTCTGTTGCCTTATGTCTACCCATATGCCAGTACCACACTGTTTTGGTTACTGTAGCTTTGTAATAAATTTTAAAATCAGAAGTAAAGTATTCTTAACTTTGTTCTTCTTTTTTCAAGATTTTTGACTCTTTGTGATTCCTTGCAATTCTGTATGAATTTGAAGACAGGGTTCTTCAATGTCTTCAAAACACCTGTTGCAATTTTCACAAGGATGTATCGAACAATATTAAACATTCAAATTAATGAACATGGGAGATATTTTTCTACTAATTTAGGCTTTCTTTAAATTCTTACAGCAATGCTTGGTAGTTTTCAGTGTACCAATCTTTCACTGCCCTGGTTAAATTCATTCCTAGGTATTTTATTCTTTTGGATACTCTTGCAATGATTCATTTTTAAGTTTCCTTTTTGGATTGCTTGTGTATAAACACATGGTACACTCAGACATGGGGAATGCAAAATGGTGCAACCATTATAGAAAGCAGTATGGAGATTACTCTGAAAACTTGGAAGGAAGCAACCATTTGATCCAGCTAACCCACTCCTGGGTTTATACTCAAAAGACTTAAAATCAAAATACTACAGTGACGCAGCCACATCAATGTTTATAGCAGCTCAATTCATAATAGCTAAGCTATGGAACCAACCTAGGTGCCCTTCAACAGATGAATGGATAAAGAAACTGTGGTATATATACACAATGGAGTATTACTTGCCTTCAAGGAAGAACGGAATTCTGGCATTTTCTGGTAAATGGATGGAGTTGGAGAAGGTCATTCTAAGTGAAATAAGCCAAAGCCCCCAAACCAAAGGCTGAATATTTTCTCTGATATGCAGAAGCTAATTCACAATGAGGAAGGGGAGTGCTAGGGAAGAATAGAGTTACTTTATATTAGGTAGAGGGGAGTGAAGGGAGGGGAAGCAATGTAGGGGTAGGAAGGATAGTGGAGTGAAACAGATATTATTACCTCATGTACATATATGACTGCCTGACTGATGTGATCCTGCAATATGTACAATCAGAAAAATGAGAAGTTACACTCCACATATGGATGATTTAGCAAAATGTATAAATGCATTCTACTGTCATGTACAACTAATTAGAACAAATAAAAAATTATTTTTAAAAAATATGATGGACTTTTTTGTGTTGATCTTGAAACAAATGAGAATAGAAAGTGGATTTTTCACATCTTCATTTATGTATCCAGGATTCATTCGGTGTTCTCTACAGGTTCATGAATGAATCGGATTAATACATTTAATCACAGGTATTTTGTGTTTGTCTGTATTTTGCAATTTTGTTGAGTTCTTTTATTGGCTCTAGTAGCTTTCTTTTAGGTTCTCTGGCTGTTCTCTATGTAGGATCATGTACCATAATGTATGGGAAATATACCATTAATTTTTACTGTCCAATCTGGATACTTTTGCTTGCCTTTCTTACCTGTTCGTTCCGGCTTGAACTTCCAGTACAACATTGAATAGACATGGTGAAACTGGCCATCCTTTGCTGTGCAGAAACTTTTGAAATAACCCAATTAATAAATGGGCTTCTTAAAAGAAGTAGAAATGGCCAACAACTATATGAAAAAATACTCAACATATTTAGCCATCAGGGAAATGCAAATTAAAACTATGCTGAGGGTCCATCTCAGTCCAGATAGAAATGCAGCCCTCGAGAATATAATAACAATAAATGCTGACAAGGATGCTGGGGGTGGGGGGGCTCTTATACAGTGTTGGTAGAAATGTGAATTTGTACAGCCACTATGGAAATCAGGGAGTTTCCTCCAAAAGCTGAACATAGAACTACCATATGATCCAGCGATACCACTCCTTGGTATTTCTCCAAAGGAATTAAAGTCAGCATACTTCAGAGATTACATGCATACCCATGTTTATCACAGCACAATTCACAACAGCCAAGTTATGGAATCTGCCTTGGTGTCCGTCATCAGATGAATGAATAAAGAAAATGTGGTGCATATGCACAACGGAATTTTATTCAGTCATAAAGAAGAATGAAATTGTGTCCTTTGCAGGAAAATAGGGATGGAACTGGAGACCCTAATTTTGAGTGAAATAAGCCAGACTCAGGGAGAAAAGTATGATTTCCTTCATATGTAGAAGACAGAGGGGAAAAAGGCATGAAAGTAGAAGTGTGACCATTCAGATAGAGAGAGGGGTCGGGGAGGAGGAGGGTAACTGGGACCCGGGGAGTGAGAGCGATCAGATAATGTGTTTATGTCCATGTGAGATTGCCACAGTGACATTGGCCATCCTGTTAGTTGAGATGCACCAATCAGAAAGAAAGAAGGGAAGGCCGGCGGGAGGGAGGGACATTCTGACCTTGGGGGAAAGCTTTGCCTTTTCTTATTGAATATGATATTAGCTGCAGGGTCTTCCCCCACCCCAGCCCCTTTGTTTCACTGAGGGAATTTCTTTTTATTGCTAGTTTTCTGAATATTGCTATCACGAAAGGGTGAATTGTGTTAAATGCTTTTTATGCATCTGGTGTTTGCAAACGATGTGTTTCCTCACTCTCAGTTTTCTGCATATTTTGCACTGCACTGCTTAATTTCCTGTGTTGAACCCTGTTGCATCCTGTGATAAGCAATGCTTGTCATTTAGTTGGGATATATTAGTTAGCTTCTGAAATATGCAGTTTTATCTCTTTTTTTCCTGATCAGTAAAGTTTTTGGTCATTATTTCTATTTTTCAGTCCTTCCCTCTTTGCCTCTACTTCTGGGACCCCGATCACATGAATTCTGGATAGTCTGTTATAGTGTGCAGTTCCCGTGGTCTCTATTCTTTCTTCTTTTCAGCCTATTTTCTCTCTGCTCATATGATGTAATTTCTTTTGTTCTATTTTCCAGTTCATCGATTCTTTCCTCTGCCTCATCCATTACATGGTTGAAATTTTAAACCTAGCTATGTTCTCAAATTTTCTTTTGGTTCTTCTTTGTATCTCCCCTTTATTTATTTAGATTTCATATTTTCCCATTTTTTTTAAGTGTGTTTGTCATTGCCAATTGAAGCATTTCTGTGATGATGACTTTGAAATCTTTGAGAGGACTGGGGCTGTGGCTCACTGGTAGAGTATTTGCCCGGCACATGCAATGCCCAGAGTTCACGTCCCAGGACTGCAATAAATAAATCAATAAATAGTTTTCCTCGGATCATTCTAACATCTCTGTTATCTCAGTGGTGGCATCTATTAATTATTCTTTTCATTTCATTCAGCTTGAGATCTTTCTGTTTCTTGGTATGTGATTTTTTAATTTAAACCTGGACCTTTGGGACATTATGCTTTGTGACTCTAGATCTCATTTAAATCTTGGTTTTAATTGATTTCCTATGATGTCCTTGGAGGAGGAAGGGGGTTCATTAACTCTTGACTGCCATGTGGGCAGAGAAGTTCAAGCTCCTCATTCAATCTCAAGTGACCCGGATGAGGAGGCTCCTTGGTAAAGCTGGCCAGGGGAGCGCATCCTGGCTCACTTCTGAACCTCCTCCTCCGGTGTGAAAAATAGAAGCCCTAGTCACTACTCCTCATGTGGCCTCTGACATCATGTGTGACCTTTTAAACCCTGGGGGTGGCACATGTCTTGAGTCTCCACAAGCTTCCTCTGACACTCCTCCAGTAGGGAAGTGGGGGGTTTTGTTGGCGGACGTGGAAGCCCAGGCTCCTCACAGTGTCTGCGTGGACACTGTAGATGGACAGGTGTTGGGGGGACTCATTACTAACCAAACAAGAGGGTGGAGGTCCTGCCCACTCTGGCTCCCTGCCTTGGGTGAGGGTGTGAGCTTTCCACGTCTGACATACATGAGGCAAAAAAGAAAACCCAGGAGCTCACCAGTACCTCATTCCTCCCTCCCTGAGTTCCCTATACAGTCCGCTTTCTTTTCTGTCCCTGTTGGACTCTTCTTATGTTTATTTTATATGTAATTTCTAGGATGTTGAGATATATTTATTAGGAGGGATAAGTTAAAGTACATTTATCTTCTGAGAACTGTTCATACAATTGTAACAAAACTGAAATCTTCCATGTACTTAAAGTATGATCCTCATTTACTTCTTTTCCAGGCTAGTAGCTCCTTATTAAGTACCTGGATCAGTGTTTTCAAAACTACAGGCTGTGACCCATTAGTGAGTCATAAAATCAATGTGATAGGTCACGACCAACATTAAAAATGAAATAGAAAGTAATAGACTAGAAAATAAAAAACTATATTGTATATAGAAAAGGTAAGAATTGTTGCATTATATTTTTTGATTGTGTGTGTGTGTGAGAGAGAAATTGAGAGAGAATGCGAATGAATTCTGGGTTGCCAAGTAAAAGCTCTAACTGTGGGTCAGAGCTGTGGGTTTAACTGTGGGTTTAGCTGATGATAACAGAGAAGAGTGAGAAGGAGAGGGGATGTTACTTAAACTGGTCTTGATGGGGGCCATTGCTGGCCCCCATTTCCCACCCGTAAGCTGTGGGGTGGGAAATGGGGCACCCACTGAGTATAGCTGGGTCAGGGGACTGAGTATCAACTATCTGTCTATCACACTGAAGGCTCCTGTTTTCCCTTTCAAAGTGCTCCTTCCCCAGCTAGCCTGGCTTTCTTAGCTGAGTTGGGGGATTCTTGCCTGGAGGTTAAACACAGGAGGAGGGCTCAGTGTCATTTGCCATTGAACCTGGATGCCCTGAACCTGAGGGATTTCTTCCAGACCCTGACCTTGGCACCCAGTGGGTTTTTATAGGGAATGTTCGGATGAGACTCCTTTGTACCACAGAAATGTTTTTTTTTTTTCCCCAAGTAAATTCTCTCAGGAAAAGTAAGTAGCCACGTGCCGTCCTCACTTCAGTCCCAAATGTGTTCATCTGAGTTAAAATTAAGGTCTGTGTTGGTGGCTTTTGTGCCCTGCTGGCCCTGATTGAGGAAGAGATGGAGCTGGTGGAGACGGCACACAGCTCTCCTGGGGAATCCGTGGTGCTCTTCCTTGGTGGCGAGGAAAATAAGATGCTTCCCAACAAAATAGTAGCAGGTTGACCATCAGGACCTGTCACAGGTGAGCCCCGGAGGTGGCTGTGGAGGGACTGCACACACCAGGCAAATCCTAAATGTCCACAACATCTGGAAAATCACTTGGACTTGTCATATCACTGCACCTTGGGAGACTCCATGTAACTCATTATCTCATGCCAGATGGGTTGTGCGTGTCCTGGAGATTGTGTGTGTGTGTGTGTATGTGTGTGTGTGTGTGTGTGTGTTTATGCACCTCTTTGGGGCCAGCTCAGTGCTAAGCACTTTTCCATGGGTACTGTATGAACTCTAGAATAACCTGGTGGCCAAGTATTACCTGACCCATTTCACAGATAAGAATGATGAGGCTCAGAGAAGCCCAGGGACTTGGCCAAATTTCTTAGCTTGCAAGGGGCAAAGTCAGAATTTACCTTGAGGTAAACTGGGGCTGGGTCAAACAGACCTCCCATCCTGCTACAGTTGCTTTGTGAAATGGGACCAGGAGGGAGTAAGAACAACCTCTAGGAGAATTCAGAGGCCCAACTGTGTTTGAAAGGTCTGCAGGACCCACTGTTGACTTATAGTCTTGGAAAAAGGTTTTATGACATAGAATTCTTTCTGCAGTCTATTTAGAGAAAATGTATCTTCTTCCCTAAAACATTTTATTGGTTAAAAAGAGACCACCATGAAATCTACCAAAGCATAAAACAAAATGTGAAATAAGACAGGGGGCATAAGCTGCTTCGTCAAACACCAGGGCGGTGGGGGGCACTTGCAGAAGCCTTGTAGATTAAATAAAGGAGCACACAGCTGTCACTGGTTAAGCCTTTAACAAATATTTGGGACAGTGATGCTGTTATGGAAACTTATTGCCAGTGATAAGAGAACCAGTAGAGATAAATTCCGGTTAATAAAGCCTGTCATTTTATCAGTGAAGCGGAACATACTTTGAATAAGAGGCTCATGATGGGGAATTCATTCCAGCAACTTCTCTTCAACATCTGGGCCAGGTGGCATGGTCTAAACCCACACACCGCCTGATGCTCTCATTTCTGTTCTCCTCCAGTGCTAAGCCACCAAACGGAACCCAACAGACACCTCAACAATCCTACCCAGCATCAAAAATAGCAAAGTGATTACCGAGCAGATTAGCAGGGGCAGAGCTAGGGCGGAAAGTGCGGACTGAGCAACCCAGGTAGAAGCCTCAATAATTGACTGCATGCTAGCTCTGAGTGGGTTTGAAGGAGTCTCTGGGGACAGTATTTTATAAGGTAACACAATTGCCTGAATCAGCTAGACTGGCTTTCTTAGCTGAGTTGGGGGATTCTGGAAAGATTTGAACTTCTAAATAAGGTGTGCTATTCACTGTGCAGTGGTTTAATTAAAAATGAAAAAAATCATATACTATAACCTTATAGAAAAAATGCTTTAAAAATTCTAACGCCACCTGGATCATTACTGCAAAGAAGAACTCCGAATCTCATTACCGGCTGGGTGTTTACATATGTTATCACAGAAACTTGGAGAGCGAGTGGAGACAGACCTCGGCATTTCTTATGCAACCTGCAGTCGGTCTTGTCTTCCCAGTTTCTCAGATGCAAACACAATGTCATTATAGAGGTAACTCAATTTACACAGATGTATTCCTGGAAACCAGATGTGCTGCATGAAAACCAAATTGTTGTGGATCAAATTATGTTTATATCCTCAGGGAACTTGTTATTTAAGCATCTGTGCAGCTTGCAATGACTTAAGAGATTGGCATTTATAGGCCAACCTGTGAGCTCCACCAAGTGAGTGTGTCCGTATTGTCAGGGTCATGGAAGGCTGGACTGTTGGGAGAAAATAAGTGTCAGTGACTTCATACAACCAAGATTTATTTCTTGTCCTCCTCAGCGCCTGATGCTTGTTGGATGGCCGTCCTGTGTGAATGTCTGCCGGGGACCTGGGGACTCAGAGACTCAGTTTCCTCCTCGCAACTCCAACCCTTCAGTGTCACATGACCTCAAATAGATCTGCCTCTGCAGGAAAGGCCATAAGGTGAGTGTCTATAAATTGAGAACGCTTTGGTGAACACAGTCTGGCACCCTGGCATTCAGCACTGTGAAGCTTCATTTGTGGGTTTTAGAAGCTTCAGCTCAATGGGAAACTCACTGGATTTCAGAGCTCTCTCATGGTACATCACATGTTCCATGATACTTTTTGTACACAAATATAATTCTTTAAAAGTAATGATAAAGATAATTTCTAAAAGGATATTTGGGTCATCAGATTTAGGAACTAGAGGAAGAAAATCTATTGATAGGATTGCAGCCCTCAAAAGGAATCTTGGCCCACCACAGAGGTCTCTGGGCCAGATCAATGGTCCCACAATGCTGTTCTCTGGTTTCCTTTGCTTTGACTATCTAGAAACTATGATAGTTAATTTTAGGTGTCAATTCAATTGGTTAATGAACAGACAGGTAGCTGGTAAAACCTCATCTCTAGGTGTGTCTGTGAGGGAGTTTCTGGAATCAGTAGACTGAGTAAAGGAGATGTGGGCTCTGGGACTTTGACCAGCAGCTTCCCAGTTTCTTGGGTCTTTGGCTCAAACTAAGCTGCTCACTGGCTTCCCTGGTCCTCCAGCCACCAGATGTCACACAGTGGGATTTCTCTGCCTCTGCCATTATTTGAGCCAAGTCCTGTTATAAATTCCTTCTCCTGTGTCTCTATACAGCCACGCACCCCTTGAGAATGGGATTCTATCTGAGAAACGTGTCATTAGTCAGTCGTGTTGTGCAAATATCCTGGGGTCTATTGGTGTAAGTGAAGAGGGCTGTGGCTTCACTGGATGGTATAATCTTATAGGACCTCCATTGCATACGCCATTCTTTGTTGACTAAAACATCATGACTGTGTGTTTATTGGTTCTGTTTCTCTGGAAATTCCTGACTGCTATGGTAACGTCCTGGATGTGGTCTTAGGTTATTCCTCCAGCTCTGGTCCTCTTACTTGTGGTTGGCCTGCATGTTACTGGCTTGGTCTCAGACCTCCACCCAGCCCTGACCCGTGTCTTCATTACACTAACTTGCTAACATGACCTTCCAGTGCCTGACCACTGCCTATATTCTGTCCATATCCTGACTCCCAGGTGGTCTATGCTGCCATATTCCCTAAAGTGGGCTCCATGACACTCTAGCAACTCCCCCCATTTTCCTCCATGATCAGTCTTCTTTGTTTACTGATTATTTCTAAAATTACACAAATATTTCATTGTTTATTTCAGCTTGGAACAAAGAAAGAAAACCTCTCTTAGCTCCAGTTCTCATTATAGTTACTCTCTATTACCTCCTCCCCATTGTTGCAAAATGTTTTGATTCTTTAATCACTTTAATTTCTCGCCTCCTAGTCTTGCCTGAATATACCCCAATCAGGTCTTCAGTCCTACTGTTCTGCTGAAATTGTTCCTTCCAAAGGCACCCTTGATTTCCATGTTGCTTAGTAATGGCTATTCTCAGTCTTCATCTTGTAATCTTGATAGCATTTGACCCAGAGCCAATCATTTTCTTCTTTGAAGTTCTTTCTCCTCTTGGTTTCCAAGACACCGTGATTGGCTGGGTTTCTTCCTACCTTTCCAAGTGCTGCTTCTCAGTCCAAACCAACCCCCTCCCTGCCCCACCTGCTCCCTACCCACAGCTCCACCCCTTGCTTCTGCCTTCTTTAAATTTTTTTTCCTTCTCTCATCCATATTTGAACGCCCAGGACTTAGCCTTGGATTGCTTTATTTCTATTTATAGTCTCTCAATAGGGAATCTAGTCCAGATTCAAGGTTTCAAATAACATCTCTCTGCTGAGATCATCCAGATTCATTTCTTGAACCTGGATGTTTTCCCTGACCCAGACAAGCATATACTATGGCTTTCTTGAGGTTGCTGCTTGGATATCTGGTAGAGATTATAAACTTTATCTCCCAAATTAGGCTCTAGATCTTTCTCCAAATCAGCTTCTCTTATACCTTGCTCAATTTCAGTTAATGCAACTTCATTCTCTAAATTTCTGGGATAATACAAAAACAAAAAAGAAACTTCATATGCAACCTTAATTTCTCTTTCTCTTCTGACCCTCATCTGATCCATCAGCAAATCCTGAAAAATTCTTCAAATGTTTGACTGCTTCTCACCATCCTCATTGTGTCTTAAATATATTATTCTAGTAACTTCCTAACTTGTTCCCTGTCTATTCCCAGTCTATTCTTATCAGAGCAACTGGAGGAAATTGTGAAGATGTATGACAGATCATGCTGCTCATCCGCCCCTCAGGTTCATTGGCGTTCATCTCCTCCAACTGAACCCCAAAGCCCTCATGCTCCCCTCCAAGGTCCTAGGTGACCTGGCTCTTGGTTATTCTTCTCTCCCACCCTTGCTCTTCTCACTCTGGTCACATTGCTACACTGCTGTTCTTTAACAAACTGGGCCGTCTTCCTCTGCTAGCTGTTGACCTGGTTTCCTCTGCCTGGCTTGGCACCTTAGTTACATGGCGCCATTTTTCATTTCCTTCAGAACTTTGGTCTAATGCACCATCTCAGTGGGGCCCTCCCAGATCACCTTATATAAAATTGCAACTTTCCCTCTGACATTTCTTTTCCTCTAGCATGATTTTTTTTCTCCTTACCATGATCATTTTAAACATATTTTATTATTAAACATATCTATTTTATCTTCCCCATCAGAATATAAGCTCCACAAGGGTAAGATAGCTGGATGGTTTGTTTACAAGTGCATCTCTTATGGCTAAACTAATGCTTGACATACAATAAGAGCTCAATAAACATTTGCTGAATGAAAAAAATAAGGGACTGTATTCCCAAAGTTAACTTGAAATTCTGTAATTTAGCACAGTGTTCACATTTTCCCATGGAAACAGTGCTATTGAAGATAGGTAGGTCCTGGAGCATTTGCTAAACTTTCATGCAAGTTCTACAGTATGTCTGAAGTGGAAAGGCAGTTGAGGTAGCACACAGTGTCTCTTGGCTTGCTGTTGCCTGTGAGACACACCTGGAAATGATGGAACCCAATAATAATTATAAGGGTTGGAAAGAGGAATTACAGAATCCAATGAAAATACAGAAAGAAAGGAGCAGTGATTCTGTGATCAGAGGCAACTTTACACAAGTGACACTGCAACTGGGTCTCTGAGTGAATGTAGGTATGCCGCAGAGAGGAAGGGGTTGTGTCAACAGGCAGAAGGAACAGCAAATCGGACTGCACAGGGGACGGCACAGGTATGGACATATACGGTATTTTCATGGGAAGGACAACTTCTCTATGATTGGCAACGTTGGTGAAATAGGCAGGGGGGTCCAAGTGGTGAAAATGCTGTGAACCATGTTAGGAGCTGAGATTTATCCCTTTGGTGCAAGGAAAGGGGTTTTTTTAATTGAATGAACCCCTGGAGGCTGGTAAAGAAACAAAAACTCATTTCTACTCACAAATTTTCTTAATGTTTATGGCTCATCAATGGGGGTTTTCAAATTTTGTTTTCTGTGCAATTCCAAAATTGACTGGGCTGCTTCAAAGCTGAGTTTGTTCCTGGGCTCCAAAACCCGACAGGCTTTTAATTCACTGTGATGAGCAGCATGCTCCCTTCTTAAATGTCTGACTTCTGAAGGTCCAAATTAGAATTTGCTAATCTTGACCGAAATATTACCTTTATGATTTCCGTACACAGTGGGGCCAAGTATTGCCGTGTGATTTTGGAGCCAGGCCACCCAATAAAGTGAAAGCTGACCTTTGGGAAGAGCCTGGTGACCTGGTTGAAAGCACAGAGGGTTTGCTTACAGGAATGCAGGGGTCGCAGTCCTGGGAGAGACGGGTCATGGGAGAGAGGAGGAATCAGAATTCAGAGTTATCTCGAGCCTGAAACCTGAATGCTGGGTCTTCGCCAGGAATAAAAAAGTTATATTTAGAAAAGCTTAATGTCATGAGTTTACATTCAAAAATTTAATTTTGTGAGTCAAGATTGAAGAGGCCTGAGCTGGCAGCTAATGTGAGGCTTATGAGCACCGGGTCCCGTTCTGACGGCTCCCTCTGCTAAATCACCTCTCTCACAACGTCCACGTGAGGGAAGGACAAGTATTTTTCCAGCCTGAAGATGAGGGGACAGCATCAAAATCTCCCCAGTAATGCACATGCACCAAGTGTAGAGCTGGGACTTGAAATGTCCTTGGTGGCCTTTGTGTTATACTCCGTAGCAACAATTCATGTGAAAAAGATGTATTTTCCCCCTCAGAAGTTTAGAATTTTAGGGCTTACAGGAAACCGAGAGATCATGCTGTCCAGTGATTTTTTAAAAATTTATTTATTTTGATTCATTGAACACAAATGGAGTACAGCTGCTATTTCTCTGGTTGTACACGAAGTAGAGTCACACCCTCTGTGCATTCATACAGGGCAATGATGTCCGTCTCATTCTGTTATTATTCTTACCCCCACCCCGACCCCACCCCTCCCTTCCCTCTATGCAATCTGTCCTTCGTCCATTCTTGCCTCCCTTCCACCCTGCCGTGCTCCAAGGATTCTTAGCACCTTGTGTCCTCCTCAAAGAGCAGTGTGCAATAAGCAGGCAGGGATCCAACAGGGCGGGACCCAATCGGCACATTTCCAAGGGTTCCATTTTCCTTGCTGGGGATCCATATAAGTTCTCACTTGAAAACAGATCTCCTATGACTTTTTTTTTTTCCTCTTTTTGCAATACTAGGGACTGAACCCAGGGATACCCTACCACTGAGCTACATACCCATTTTTATTTATTTTTAAATTTTGAGACAGATCCTCACTAAGTTGCTGAGGCTGGCCTTGAACTTGTGATCCTCCTGCCTCAGCCTCCTGAGTAGCTGGGGTTGCTGGTGTATGCCACTACGCCTGGTGAGTTCATATCACTTAGAAGCATGAAAATCGTTGCTCCTGTATCTGATGTTCTGGTGGCATGGATCTGATGTCATGGCTTATGGAGTGAGTGGGATATGAGTGGCCCTAAGGAAGGGAGTCAGGATACTGTGAGGTCTGGAAACATGAGAATCACTAAATTGATTAAGGGTATACAACTCAGAAGGGAGATTTGAGGGAGAAACTTAATACTTACATTAAAATATGAAGGGCTGTTACATCTAGGAAGGAAAAGATTTGGGCTCAAAAATGCTTTGGTCTAAAGATAAACAGAAAAGGGGGGCTATCAAAGAAATTTCAGAAATGGAAAATGCGTCTTGCATGGGAGTGAGGTCGCTGCATCAGATACATTCAAGTCGGGTGTGAGCCTTGTGGGGTGCTTAGAGTGGGCTTTCCCCTGGCTGGAGGACTTGGAGCTGGCTTCTAAGACCCCTTCAAACTCTAATAATGCATGACTCTAAGGTATTTTCAGTCTAAAGGATAAGCCATTAAGTCTTTATACTCCATTTGGTGTTACAAATACCACTTTAGATTATATTCTTTATCCAAGGTCATTTACTGTCACCCTTTATATAAATCAATAGATGAAATGATTTTAGCTATTCGCAGATGATCCAATAATGTATCAATTCTAAACATAGAATACACATTAGATTTGGTTCACAGATCACAGTTTTAGTACTGAGGTCCACAGAGATTGGTCAAATCCTTTATTGTACACATGACCAAACTGAGGCTATAAGGCACTATACCTGGTTGACCTTGCCTATCCCCTTATAGGGACTCTCTTCCCCTGTGGCCTCAACCCTGTTTCCAAATCCAGTATGAACAAAGGCAGGGCACCTAGTAACAGTTATTGACTCGGCTGGTGAGGCTTAAAATTTGTCAAGTAATGTGAAGTATAATTTACGAAGCACCAATTCTGTACTAAGCACCATTATGGTTGTTTTCCAAGTGGTACGAAACTCAGTTGTGTGAGCAAGGTGGGTGTCCTCACCTTTCAGGTGAGGGAGGGGAGGCTTAGAGAAGTCCTGTGATAGACCCCAGGGTGCACAGCTGGTTAAGGTGGCGGTCTTCAGATTCAAACCCACAGGTGTCTGACCCCAAAGCTTGTGCTTTCCGCTGCCATTCGGGACCCTGCCTGTACCTGCAGCCTCCCCTGCAGCACTGGGCTTGCTCACCAGATGAAAGCTTCTTGGAATGGTGTCCTCCTGCATCATGCCTGATCTCACTACTTGCGGTGGATCCTGGCTCTGGAACATCCAACCTGCTCCCAGGGCCAGTCTTGGCAGCCAGGCCATCACCATACCGCTGGGGTTATGATTTCCACATCGTTTCCACCTTGAACTAGAACAGGTGACACAACTTTCTCAACAGGCTCTTGAGTTCTAAGCCCCCCGTGGGGCACTTCCCTTTCTGCATCCTTCCTTTTCCCTGCAGAGCTGCACAGAAGACACGTGCTTACTTTAAAACTCAACCTCACAGAGTAATAGAAGGTGAAGGAGCCGTAGAGACACTTTTCTGGCGTTGACTCTCGCTTAGATGGCCTCTAAGCATATTCCGAGCTTAAGGTTCTTTTGTAAATCACAGTATTTTCCACTGGGTATGATCTCAGACTCTAGGGCCAAGCATTCCTCATTCATGAAAGGTTTTGAAAAGCATTTGTTCTGGATCACTTGGGGTGTTCTGTTCACTATGAACACTCAGTTATGTGTGTATTGGAACTCCTTGTCTTCCATCTCCAATTGCTTCTCTTGAATCATTTTTGTAAATGATTGCTATTCAATTTTCTATTTATTTATACGTCAAACTACTTAAAACTTAATTGTAGATTGTTTCATATATACAAAAGAAAATATGTGTTTTTAAGTCATGGAGCATAATAACAAATGCCAATAGACCCACTAATTAGCTTCAGAAAAATTCTTTTTCTTCTTGTTTTGGTGCTACTAGGGACTGAATCTGGGGCCCCACGCAGGCTAGGCAAGTGATCTACCACCAAGCTGTGTCCCAGCCCTTTATGTTTTATTTTGGGATAGGATTTTGGTAAGTTGCCCAGGCTGACCTTGAACTCATAAACTTGTGATCCTCCTGCATCAGCCTCCTGAGTAGCTGGGATGCCAGTCATGTCCCACCATGCCTAGCCCACTGAGGTATACTATACCTTTTTCTATTCTCTCATTTTCAAATTACCTATGTATTTATGTTTAAAGTAAGTTTCTCATATCAGTGTATAGGTGGGTACTATTGTTTTAATCCACTTTGCCAATCTCTGTCTTTTAATCGATACATTTAGAACTTTCATGTTTAAGGTAATTATTTATATGCGAGGGTCTAAGTTTGCTCTTCTGTTATTATATATATTTTGTTTCCTCTGTTTCTTGTGGTTGAGGTATTCTGTAGCTGTCAATTAAGTCAAGGTGGTTCACACAGTAATTCAGTTCTTCCTTACCTTTTCATTTTTCCTGAGCTTTCTTCTGCATTTTTCTTTGCATTTCAATGTGAATTTTGAAATTCAAAAGTCTTTGACAAACTGATGATATTTTAATTGAGATTGTAGGAATCTATGTATAAATAGAGAACAACAGATATTTTCATCATAATGACTATTCTTACCTATGTTTATGGTCTAATTATTTTCCTGTAGTTCCCTTTATTATCTTTCATTTTTGGATTCTCATTGGTCTGTGAAAACATCATTTACATTTTGATAGTTTTATTTCTAGACACCTTGCATATTTATGGTATTTAAAATAAGATATTTAGCCGGGCGTGATGGCACACGCCTGTAATCCCAGCACTTGGGAGGCTGAGGCAGGAGGATCACAAGTTCAAAGCCAGCCTCAGCAACTTAGCGAGGCCCTAAGCAACTCAGTGAGACCCTGTCTCTAAATAAAATACAAAATAGGACTGGGGATGGGGCTCAGTGGTGGAGTGCCCCTGGATTCAATCCCCAGTACCAAAAAATAAAAAAATAAAAAATAAAATAAGATATTTAAAAATATTTTTCTTTTTATTGCTCTTATAGGGAAGTATAATATTTGTATGTCAACTTTAGAGTAGCCACTGTGAATTTTTATTAATTCTAGTCTGCAAATCCATTTGGGTTTTCTATGCATAAATTGTACCATTGTGGATAATTATAGTTTTGTTTCTATCATTCGAATCTTTATGACTTTTATTTTCCTTAATACTAGCATACTGGTTAGGCTTTCTTCTTGTTCTGAATACAAGTTCTTTTATTAGGAAATGTGTCCTGTTTTATAGAAAATTATTCTAACATATTCCCACTGAAGCAATGTTTCTGGAAAAATTCTGGTTAGAGATTGATCAAACCCTTTAGGGTACAGATGATCAGGCTGAAGCTAAGAGGCTCTCTGCTTGACTGGCCTTGGTTAGTTCCTAATAAGAGTATAAGGAATGTCTTTCCCTGTGGACTCAACACTGTTTCCAAATACAATATGAGCAAGGCCAGGACACCTAGCAACAGTTTTTGACTCCTCTGGTGAGGCTTAAAATTTATTGAGTACAATTTATTAAGTACCAATTCTGTACCAAGCACTATTATGGATATTTTGCAAACAACATGAAAATTATGTGAGCGATATTACTTGATTTAGGAAGTCTTCTATTTCTCCTCTAAGATTTTTGTAGTGAATGCATGTTGATTTTTGTTAAAAGCTTTTTTGTATTTATTGAGATCATCACATGGCTTTTCTCTTATAAGCAGTTAATGTGGTGATTACATTAAAACACAGTATAATGTTTGGACTCTCATTGTAGTCCTGAAATAAACATAATCGTTTGGTAAATATATGTATTATTAAAAAATGCACATGTGGTTTCAATATGCAGTACTTAACACTTTCTTTACTATTTTTGGAAATATATTTGTCAATGAAATTGATATCAATTTCCTTTTCTCATGTTGTTCATGTCTATTTTCAGAATTAAATTCATACTGGTCTACCAAAATGAACTCTGAGAGTTTACTATATGTTAGGATTTATAAGGATCAGCGATATTACACAGAATAAAACAGATTAAAATCCTTGACCTTATGCACCTTACATTTTATTGCTCCTTGTATATTAGAATTTGTCTATAAAACAGTTTGGGACTGGTGTTTTCTTTGTGGAATATTTAAGACTTGTGAGTTCAATATCTTTTAAGGTCATTGTTTTTCTATTTTTTTGAGTCAATTTTCATAAGTTCTATTTATCCAGAAATTCGTTAATTTCCCCAACATTTTATAAAACGTTGGTATAAATTAGTTAATAATAATTAATATATTTTACTCCATTGCTGTGTCAGGAACTGTATCTCTTTTTCATTTAAATATTAATTTCTGTCTTGTGTTTTGTTATTTTTCTATCACTATGACAAAATATCAGAGATAAGCAACTTAAAGTATGAAAGATTTATTTTGGCTCACAGTTCCCAAGGCCTCAGTCCATGGTCAGTGGCCCCAATGTTTCTGGGCCTGTGGTGAGGCAGAAGATCATGGCAGGGACAGTGTGGCAGAGAATAGTGGCTTACCTTGTGGTAGTCAGGAAGGAGTGGGGGTGGTGGTGGGAGAGGCCAGGGAGGACAGGGACTCTTCCAGGACATACCATGTACTCTTCCATGGCTAGGACAGGACCATGTACTCTTCCAGGACATACCCCCTCTGACTTACTCTTTCAAACTAGGCATCACCTCCTACAGTATCCACCAATTCCAAATAGTCCATTCAATTATGAACCCATTGATGGGTTAATCCATCAATAAGATTAGAGCCTTCATGATTCAATCACATCACAAAAACTCCAACTCTGAACATTGCTGCATTGAGACCCAAGCATTCAATACATGGATGGGCCTTTTGGGGACATTTCGGATCCAAACTGTAATATTGTGCCACTTGCCCAAAGGCTCATGCCCCTCTCACAATGCAAAATGCAATCAGTTCATCTTTAAAATGTCCCCATAGTCTTAAAAGTTCTAGAATTGCTCAAAAGTCCAAGTCTAAAGTCTTTTCTGACTCAAGGCAAAGCGTTAGCTGCGAATCCCTGCAGAAATAAAATATAAGTTATATGCTTTTAAGATACAACAGCACAGGGTAAATGTTCCCATTCCAAAAGGAAGAAAAAGGATAATACCAAGAAGGAATCTGACTCAAGAGTCATGAAAAACAGGGCGGACATTAAATTCTGTAGCTCCATGTTTGGAACTCAGGGCATGTGGCAGTAGGGTAGAAGTTCCAAAGGCCCCATGTAACCCTGCTCCTATACCTTGTCAGCTGTGGCCCACATGGCCCCTCCTTGGGCTGGCCCTACTAGTTGCCTATGGCTTTCTTCAGAGATGTTACACATTTCTAGCATTTCTAATTTCCTGCAGTCTCATTGCAGCTACAGCTTCATTCTTACAGTTTCATATCTTGCCCTCTCAGGGGCTGCCTTCAGGGATTCCAATCTTTCCACACATCACCTAAATTCCCAGGCCTTCCTTTGAAATCTTGGTGTAGGCCTCCATGATCCTGTAACTTCTGCATCCTGTGTGCATATAAGACCAACACTGGGTGGATGATGTCAGAGTCTGCTCCTGGCTTGATCAGAGTAGCTGGGCCCACCTGGACCATCACTGCAGCGACTTGTGTTTCTCAATGTCCAGGCATGGTGAAATGAATCCTGAGGAAACAGCTTTACAGGCAGCCCTGTGTGAGCAGAGCACCCAACACTCTATACTCAAAGCAAAGTCTTTCCAACAAGTTTACACTTTTATACCCTCGCACCTGTGAGAGATGCTGTCTGACGAATTCTTGAGATGCCCCTGAGGGCAAGCTTTCCTTTTGTCACAGTGCATAATACTTGGCTTCTTTATAATAATACTAATCTCTTTAGTAACCATATCTTTCTGAGCCCCAACTTTACACGGGTTTCTTTTCTGGCCAAACTGCAATTTAAAAAAAAAAAAATCTTCCTGCTCTGCCCTTTGCTCTAATATTCACAGTAAATCTGGTGAATAGAAGTCAGCCATACCTATGTAACTTCTGACTGATATGCTGCCTTGAAGTTTCCTCTTCCAGATAAATCAGTCCATTACCTTTAAATTCAGCCTCCAACAAAGTCTCAGGGCATAGAGGAAATATAGACAAGTTCTTTGAATGAATGGCTTCTGCTCCAATTCCCAGTAGAATCCTCATTCCCACATAAAACTTTGTGAGCACAGTCTTTACTGTTGGCATTCCTATTAGGATTCTGGTTTTCTGAGCTCACACCACAATCATCCATTAAGCTCCACTTACAATGTTCTAGGTTTTCTCTATCCTGATTCTCTAAATATTTCCAAACTCCTTCTGCAAACCAATTCCAAAGGTTTTATCAGGTATAGTCACAGCAGTGACCTCATTTCTTGATGCCAGCTTTCTATGCTGTCAACTTTTTGTATTGTGACAAATACCTGAGATTAACAACTTACAGGAAGAAAGATTTATTTTGGCTCATTTCAGAGGTTTCAGTTCATGGCCACTTGACTCCATTGTTTCTAGGCCTCTGATGATGCAGAACATCATGGCAAGGAGAAAAGCTGCTCACCTCATGGTGACCAGAAAGAGGGGGTTATGGAGGGAGGCAGGGACAAGGGATAAGATACATCTTATAATCCCAGTGACCTATTTTATATCCATAGCTTTTTCCTTATCTTGAACTTCAAACTTCTATTTTGTGAATTTTTGCATGAGTAACATATTTATATAGTTAATATTTAAAAGATAAAGAAGGATCTACAGTAAAAAAATCTGTCTTATTTCCATCTTCTCACTATTGTGTCATTCTCTAATAACTATTCTTAACAATTTTATCTTCCCAGATAAGTATGCACAATATTTAACTAAACATAAGTGTATAACAGTATAAATTTTCAGTAGTTAACTATTTACTTTCATAAGCAAGTAGTTATAAATTTGTAGTATAATATACAGGCCTTACGTCTCCTAATCTCTTGCACTTATTATGGAGATTGGAGATTATTGGAGTATATGGAGATTATTCCATAACTGGAAGTAATAAATTTCTTCATTTTATTTTATGGATGCAAATTATAATCACACATGAATACATATAATTTATTTTACCAATATTTTGGTGAAGGACATAAGATTTTATCCATTTTTGCTGCTACAAACCACACTGAAATAAGTTTGTACATGAATCATTTTGCACATGTACAGAGGTATCTTAGAATAAATTTCTAAGAATAAAATTATTTAATACCATGGTTTAGGGAATATATTTTATTTTGTTCATTTGAGGTAGGCTATATGTCATATGATATAAAATTCAAAAGAAACAAGGGAGTAATTGGGAAAGGGAAGGATAATTCTTTTTTATTGTCCCTTTACTGAGTTTCTCTTCCCAGAGGCAACCAATTCTGCTTCCAGAGAGATTCTGTGCATATGTAAGTATAGATGCATATACAGGATAATTTCTCTTTTGCTTCAGACCGAGTTCCAGTCTTTGGAAATCAGAAAGTTTCTGCTCATTTGTTGGTTAAAAGAGAATCACCAGGCTTAGCAAACCCATTTGTGTTAGTGGATATTCTTTCTGTCTCTGTTTTCAGGCTCAGCCTTGCACAAGCATCCTTACAGAACTAGCTCATCAGCACCAATGAGGTCTCACCATTGACTTTCACTATGCCCTTCTGTATCCTGCAGGGATCTTGTATTTTCCTTGTCCTAACACTTTAAACATGGTCTCATTTGAATTGTTGGCCATTCCATGGATACAGAGGAATCATTCTGGGGGCATTCCATACCTTACTATTCATAGGATTTCTGAGATGGCTATATTAAAATTTCCCAATAACAGTAAATTTTTTTTCTTCTGGTGCTTCTTTCTATTTCTCTCTCTCTCTTCCTCCATAATTCCTTCTTTTTTTCTTTATATATTTTAAACAATTTAATTGGGTATTATGTGTTTCTAGAGAAGTTATTTACCTTGAGGCAATGGTTCTTCTCTTTTTCTTTAGTAATGGCTTTGCTTTCAAGTCTTTATTTACCTGATAAGAACACAGTTATACTATTCTTCTTTTGGTTAATATCTGCTTCTTTTAACAATTTTTTCACATTTTTACATTCTTCATGGTTTTTTTTTTGGGGGGGTCTTTATGTCTCTTACATAAACCAGACAAATTTTTAAAAAGTTCTGACAATCTATGCCTTTTAAATAGTCTATTTTTATCTTTCTAATTACTGATATATTTAGATTTTTAAAATTTTTTTACACACTGTATTTTGATTCATTGTACACAAATGGGGTACATCTTCGTTTCTGTGGTTGTGCACAATGTAGATTCATACCATTCATGTAATCATACATGTACATAGGGTAATGATGCCTGTCTCATTCCACTATTTTTCATACCCACCCTCTAAAGTTCCTCCATTCTGCTCTCACCCCCCACCCCATTATATATCATTATATATCATCATCCACTTATCAGGGAAAACATTCAGCCTTTGGTTTTTGGGGCTTGGCTTATTTCACTTAGCTTGATAGTCTCCAATTCCATCCATTTATCTGCAAATGCCATAATATTATTATTCTTTATGGCTGAATAATATTCCATTGTGTATATACCACAGTTTCTTTATTCATTCATCTGTTGAAGGGCATCTAGGTTGGTTCCATAGTTCAGTTATTGTGAATTGAGCTGCTATAAACATTGATGTGGCTACCTTACTGTAGTATGCTAACTTTAAGTCCTGTGGGTATGAACCAAGGAGTGAGATAACTGGGTCAAATGGTGGTTCCATTCCAAGTTTTCTGAGGAATCTCCATACTGCTTTCCAGAGTGGCTGCACCAATTCGCAACTCCACCAGCAATGTATGAGTGTGCCTTTTTCCCCACATCCACGCCAACATCGATTATTGCTATTTTGACTCTATTATGCTTTTTCTTTGTTTTGCTTTTGCTGTTTTCTTTTTCCTTTTTTCTTATTTTTATTGGATGTACTTTTTCTCTGTACTAGTGGGGAAGATATTTATTCCTGTTTTCTTTTTCTCTGGTGGATACCTTTGGAATTTTTAAAATGGGCAGTTAACATGTATAAATTTAATATTTTATCTTCCTTCCAAATAACATGGACCTTAGAATGGTTGAATTCCAGTCATCTCTGACCTCCTCCATGCTCCCGTCACTCTTTCTTATCAGTATCATAGACTAGGCACTTTATAATTATTTTATAGAGTCAGCTTCAATTTCAGTTTGTCCACACGTTCATATTTTGTTTCCTCCACAGCACTCTCTCTATGGAGCAGTTTCTTTTGCTATTTTCTTCCTTCTAAAAACACATCCTTGTCAGTTTTCTTTAGTAAGAGTCCCTTTCTCCGTGGTCGTTTTAGAGATTCCTTTCTCCGACTCTTCACATCCACTAACGCAGTCACTTCACTTGACACACACCTGATCACCAGCGCCTGGCATCAGCTTTGTCATTGTCTTCCCTCTCCTTCCCAGTGACTCTCACTGATGGTGGCTTTTTACATCAGAGTTTCCTGAGATGTATTGGGAATGCATATTCACTGTAATTAACTCTGGGGGGGGGTTACGAAGCCTGAAGGGAAGGATCCCCCACCGCAGCAGAGTTTGTGTTTACAATGTATGTTTGTATCTGGATTTTCTCTTGAACGTGCCTGCCTCTTTCATTGTTGTTGTCATGCATTGCTGAAGGAAGGATGAGTTCCGAGAGTGACTTTGTCACTGTGAATGTCCCAGAGTGTACCTACACAGACCTGGATGGTACTGGTCAGCCACTGGATGTGGCTCTTGGTGGATCAGGAGACACAGCAACACAGGACTGGGAGGCTCTGCCAGTGAAACAGCAGATGGCTTTGCATGCACTTAACTTTGTTTTTTCAGTAAATAGTGAAACTGGTCTGGAAAATCAGGATCAGGTCAGAGCTGGTACCTGAGCAGAGGGGGTGTGTGGCTCCTTTTATAGATTTTAGGTTTCCTTTCTTCCCATGCCCTGTCCTCCTCTTTTCTTGCCTACAAGACTAAAAGGACAGGAAGAGAGCCACCCAGGGGGCTCCTCTCCCTATTTTCCATATCTTCCCAGAAAGGCAGGCAGGGAGCCACCCAGGGGGTACTCATTAACAGTTCCTTGTTGGGAGCAAGAATTCCCTGGAGGCAGGCAACCTTGGACAGGGGTGAGGAGGAGGGGAAGTGCTCTGGGAGTGTTAGCATTCCATTTCCCTTGAACCAGCCCCATCTTCCCACCCAGTCATCTGTCATCTACACTGACATCCTTTTGCCCTTTTCTCCATCCAAGTGCTCTCTAAAGTCCCAAGAGAGCGGCACAGCAATACCCTGGCCAGCACCTCGGTAGTCCTTCATCATCATCAGGACGTGTGTCCTGTCCACAGCTGTACATGCTCTACATTTATGTGACTGTCCCTGTACTGAGTTTACCCCAGCAACACCACAGACGTAGAAATGACGTCCCCAGGTGATAGGAATTTTTCAGTTCCATCACAATCTATGGGACCACCGTCCTGCATGTGATTCATTGCTGACTGAAGCGTCACTGTGTGGAGTGTGATCCTATTTGCTGGGAAAGAGTGAGAAGCGAGCCGCAGGGAGGAACAGGAATGTGGCCTCCCTCGGTGAGCCCCTCCCAGTGGGCAGTTCTTTCCTGTGCCTCCGCCTGGCTCTTTCCTCTGGTCCCAGAGTCGGGGCTCCCCTGTTTCCATGGTTTCAGAGGTTGGTTTGGCTTTGGGGGTGAGGTCTCAGGCACTCCGGGACCTCTGCCTTGCCCTCTGGGCCACAGTGCTTCCTTTCCCTGTTACCTCCTCTGTCCTCTCTGTGGTGAGGGGTCAAGGTGAGAGGTGGTCAAGACTGGCTGTCCACGTTGTTTTTATTTTCAGTTGTTTCCCCTCCCCTGAGTATTGCAATGTCCCTTTGCTTCTCCCAAACATCGCTAGCCAGAGGTTTACCAACCAGCATTTCCTGGATAATTGCTTTTAAGGATTTTATTCAAGAACTGAGAAGCTAGCTGTGTTACCTCCTAGAATTTCCTTCATCTCAGTCCAAATTTCTTGTTAATTAACATATATACGCTTGATTATTTACAGCTGGTTTTTTTTTTTTTTTTTTTTTGCGGTGCTGGGGATTGAACTCAGGGCCTTGTGCTTACAAGGCAAGTACTTTACCGACTGAGCTATATCCCCAGCCCTGGGGGTTTTTTGTTATTTTTTTTTTCTTTTCTTTTTTGGTGATTGAACCCAGGGGTATCCAACTACTAAGCCACCTCTCCAGCCCTATAAAAAAAAAATTTTAGACACAGGGTCTTGCTAAATTGCTCAGGCCTCAGCAAGTTGCAGAGGCTAGGTTTGAACTTGAGATCCTCCTGCCTCAGCCCCCCAAGCCACTGGGATTACAGTGTGCACCACCCCACCTGGCAGCTTGTTTTGTTTGTTTGTTTGGGCTTTTTTTGTTTTTTGTTTTTTTGAGTAGAATTTATTCAACTGGAAAGAAAAGGGAGAGGGTTCTTACAGAGCAAGAGAAGACCCAATTGCAGGTTTGCTTAGTTGACAATGGAAGGTTAAAAGAAATTGTTGAAGGAATTATTATTGCGAGTTTAGAAAGAGACTTCTGGAGTCAAAAGTTCCCTTTGCCAGGTTTACATGGACATCCCCTTGCAATGTTTAAAATCAGTCAAAATGAAGTCATCAGTCTGAAACAAGAACTCATGCAGAAGGCGAAGAATTTAAATGTGTTGGCTATTTCTTATTTTAAGATCTGCTCTGCGTCTTCCTGGGAGCCCCCTTCCTCCTTTCCCCTGACTACTCAAAGGTGATAGTGTGTTGGCCAAGGTCAGGTCACCCAGGTCTGCTTTGGTCTATGTGTCTCTGTGGCAGAGAGGGCAGAATTTAACCCCAAATTCATACTTGTCCTTTCACATTGTTGAGTTGTCACTATAAAAGAGATTTGCAGCTGATTTTATTTCCCTGCTTTTCAGCACCTGGGGGGAGGCCCCGTGATAAGACCAATGGAATGAAAACAAAGGAATGATGTCATTTCAAGGCCAGGGATACTAAGAAAGGGTGTGACTCTTATTTTTCCATTTGCCAGAGTAGTGCAAAGGGCCATCAGACTCTAGGGGAATAACAGCCGCAAAATGCAAGGAACTTGGATGTTTTAATCACCAAATGGAGACAGCAGCTCACCCAGCAGGCGTACCCAGGCTGGGATTGATGTAAGTGAGAAAGACACTTTGTAAGGCTGCTGAATTTTGGGATTGGTTTGTTAGCGCTGCTGGCATTACCCTAATTTATGTAATCTAGGTGTTCATTCTGAAAAGACCTAACCCTTTTTTTTTCCTGATCAGAAATACCAGGGACTGATTCTGGATGGTCCATGTGGCCTGAGTCTAAAAGCAAGGCCTTCTGTCATGTTTAGTGCTCATCTATTTCCGAACCCTCGAATGGAGTTTCTTTGTGACATGTGGCTTTATATAGTGACACGTACCTTTTTAAGGTTTTGTTTGATTTTATTTTTTATCTGTTTCTCGGAAGATGGTTCACTAATGTAATAATTGAGATTATTCATATATAATCTACAACATTTCTGTGTAAGAGCATGCTATTATCTTCTCTTGCTCTGAAGACATTTTACAAAATGCTTTTAAAAACCCCAGAACTCCTAGGTGTTTTATGTCTGTTATATTTTTCTTGCCATAAAGTTCCTTTTATTTAACTTCTCCCTGAGATTTGATACATCATCTAGTGCTACATTTTGAATCCTGCAATGTTTCCCTCCAAGGATTGTGATGAAGTGTGATGTTCTTCTCAGTTCTGAAAAGCAAGAACCGTGGATCTCTAGCAGAGATCGCTCTATCCATTCAGCAGTAGGAGGTTATGAGAATTTCAGGACAGGGTGTTCTATTAGTCATGTGTGGGTTTTAGCTGGAATTGGATATAAGCAGAAAGTTTCATCAAATTGAACAGATTCCAGGGCTGAAAGTTAGAACAAGTCAGGAGGAAGAGAAAATGGAAGCCACTGTGTGTTGCAGAGGTAGAGGGCCCTTGGATTCTTT
Organism: Glaucomys volans; assembly: GCA_020662805.1. Lineage (NCBI taxonomy): Eukaryota > Metazoa > Chordata > Mammalia > Rodentia > Sciuridae > Glaucomys > Glaucomys volans. The sequence goes on along the minus strand of JAJEJO010005186.1, from coordinate 1,092,842 downwards.
CTGACACTGCTCACATCCGGCTGAGCGTCCTAGAAGATGAAAGGGGGAATGGATCAGGTAACAGCAGCCAGAAAATTTCTTTTATGCCTTTCCACGGTGGCTGAATCGGCCTGGGCTATTGTTCCTGGCACTGAGACTTAGCAGGTGCAAACAGAGGAGAGTGGGAGACTCATCCCCAGAATGACAGGGCACTGGCGGAACTTGGCACAGACAGACTTAGAAGGCTAGTGGTTCTGCTGTGCCCTGGCAGTTTGTCTTGGCAGGACTCCCTGCAGCAACTAGAATGACCTGTGCATTCCCTAGATCTGATGTAGCGGGGATCTGCGTTCTCTCTGTCTCCAGGTTTATGAAGGATCTCCTGCTCTTCCATTTTAAAGGTTCAAGGTTTGACTCATGAATCTCTCCCAGGGCAGCATTTCCCACTGGTTTGGCAATGCACGGGGTTAATTAAAGCTACAGACAAAGGTAGTCCTTTTAGATCTTCCTTACAGCTGGGCTGGGAGGCCACAGGCCAGTTTGAACACAAGCTTGGGGGCCCTGCCAACTGGCATGGAATCAAAGACTTCTGTGGCCTCAGCTTTGCTTCCTTTTGGTCTTGTCCAAGGTTTTCTGGCCCCCTGGTTGTAGGAGAGGCAAGAGGTCTGAGTGATCCTGACCCAGTCAGGTTCAGTCCTAGGAATGAAGCACAAAGGATCAGCAGCATCCTGATTGTTTTTCCTGAAACACGCAGGGGGTGAAGGAGGGGCCAGCTGTCTCAGACCTCCCCTGAAGCCCCCAGTGCAGCTGGATTTCCCCCTCCTTTGTGGAAGCCCAGCCTATCATTATTAGATCATACTGCTCCAGGCCCTGTGAAAAGCATAATGTGGGGCAAACAATACAGTAAAGAAGAATGGAGAAGCAACTGCATTTTCTTTTCTTTCATTCTCTTTGCAGAAAGTCTGCAAGTGTTATGCTAAAATCTGCCTATTAATTTGGGTTTAAATAGCCCCTTTTCTCTAATCCAGATGCAACCCTGTGCCCCTCTGAACAGGGTTGGTGATTCTCTGTTGTGTCTTGGGAGTAATAAGAAGATTCTACTGGAAAGAATGCAGGCAAATCAGCCCAGCTGAGATTACATAAAAGGAGAAAGAAAATTGGAGAAAGAATGTAATAAACCTCAATATCTAGTTGAGTGTGATTTTTTAACAAAAGGCTCTTGCATTTAGCTCAATGACTTAAGATCTTCAGATAGTAGCTAAATGCATTTTATTCAAACTTTTCCAGCCCTGGGCAGAAACCATTTCAGTAGGCAAGGTAATTCTTCTGGAAAGGCATAAGCTGTTAAAATCTTAGGCTTACGGGTGGATTTCAGCTCCTTGGTGATTTACAGCAAGAACTTCAGAGGCTTGGGCCCTGCTAATGAGTGGCTGGCATCTTGTGGGGAAGTTCCACTTCCCAGATCTATGAGAGAGGCCATTCATCTTGAAAGATCTGGTGAATTTTTTATTTATCCTTTTATTTTAACTACGCCACAGCACCACTGTTCTTGAATTCCACAGCCTGTCAATTCATTTTGTGTTTATCTTAGCCCCTGCTTTGCTTCTCTGGTGGTGCTCATAGCTCCTTCTCTCCTGCTCTTTGATATTTTGACCTTGTAGAGAAGCATTTCCCAAACATGGTCTCACAAAACTATGAGCTGCTGCTCAACAAAAACCTTCATTGTCTATTTAGATTAAGATCTAATGCACAGCACACACCTCTCTTGAAAATTTGCAATGCAGTTTTTAATGGGCACGGAAGGAAAGTCATTTACATTTGTTTAAATGAATATATGTATAGTTATTCCTTTAATATCAAAGTGTCTATTAGCTTCCTAGGAATGACTAGTTTTTAGAATTTGCTTTGGGCATTTTTACTCTAAAGTCACAAGCTGCAAAATTTGTTTAGGCCATCCACATGCAAGTTATTGAGAAATGGCCATGGATTATCAAACCTCTGAGAATGCTTACTTTTGAAGGTAAATGATGATGAATCATGTGAGAACAAATGAAAGGAATCAAGCATTTGGTAAAGCAGACTGGCTAGAATATGCTGGACTGGCTGCTGTCCACTGCGAAGAGGTGCTGAAACAGGGATACGCTTGGCGCTATTAAAAATGGATCCCTGATTGAGCCCTTCAAAAGGCACTGCTCGCAGATTGCTGCTGGGTTGCCTACATACGAATCCTGTGCAGTGCAACCACACAAGAGACAATGTGGGAAGCAGCACACAGTGGACAGGGAATGGACAGGCACAGGGTTACTGATCCCAGGAATTGGATCTGTGAGCCTGGGAAGCCATTTAATCTCTCCATGCCTTATTTGTCAAATAAGATGACTGAATGAGATGCAAGTGCAATCCAAGTTCTAAGAATCATAATCCATAATCAGTTTCCAAGTAGGTCTTTATGTGAGCAGAGGCGAAATCAAACTGATGCTGTTTGCCCTAGGCTCTAGGAATTCTCTGGTTCCCTTTTCATTCTTAGGAGGTGTTCCAGAACCATATGCACTACACTAGCTGGCAAGAGTATTATAGCCTGTGTCAGTGACAAACTACAATTTTGGGGAAGCCCTGGAGACAGGGTGGGTATAAACAGTTTGGAAATTTCAGTTACTTCTTTTAAGATCCTCCTTCTCTCCCTCCTCTTCCACCTCCTCCTCCTCCTCCTCCTTCTACTGTTTCTCCTCCTCCTCCTCTTTTTTTTGTTCCAAGGATTTAACCCAGGGGCACTTAACAACCGAGTCAAACCCCAACCTTTTTATTTTTAATTTTGAAACAGGGTCTCACTAAATTGCTGAGGCTGGCTTTGAACTTGTGACCTTCCTACCTCAACCTCCCGAGCTGCTGGGATTACAGGTGTGTGCCACTGTGCCCAGCAAGAAGTTTTTCCTCCTAAGGAGGCAGCTTTAAATCATATGCTTAGCAAATCTTAATAAATACTTATGTTCTAGGCTCTTTCCTAGGCATCTGGAGAGTTGTTGTAGAGTGGAGGCAAAAGAGAAAAAATGTCCTATCCTACTTTCCTGGAATTCATATTTTAGTGGAAAAGACAAACAATAAATAATAAGTTATAAAATATGTTAGAAGCTGATAAGTACCATGGATAAAGGCGAGGGTTGGGGCATGGAGAATGACAACAATAAATATGGTACTTAGTGTAAGCATCACCAAGAGAGGGACTTTCATGCAAAGATCCGAAGGAGATGAAGGAGTGAACCTCATGCTTATCTGGGAGAAAAAAGATGCAGGCAGAAGACACACCCAGGACATAGGAAATGTGTGCCTGGCAGGTTCCAGGAATAGGAAGGGAACCTGCAACTCTGCAGTGGTGTGGGTAAGCAGGTGTGGTGCCGAAGGGGAGCCTGGGCTCTTGGACCCAGTCGGAAGATCACCATTGCACCAACTTAAAGCGATACTGACGGCCAACAGCAGCATGGCCTGGTCCCAGGTTTCTCCTTGTAGGAAACCTCCTATGAAACTCCCTGCCTGGCCTGAGATATTCAGTGAGCACCTGCAAGTCAGAATACCCTCTCCCCCAAGAAAGCATCCAGCTTTTGCATCTGTAACAGCTTCCCTGTAATTTATGCAATCTCTGGTGAGTTTAAATGCTGACTCTATCATTATCTGAGTTTATTACCATTGCCATTTGCATATGTTTGATGGGGTGGGGGATGAGGCAGGAAACCTATGGACACATTCCAACTTGGAAGTCTGCATGGCTCTTCTTGCCCTCAGTCCTCCCCAACCTTCTGCCTTCCTTAGGGCCTGGCCCACGGCCAGCTGCACATAAAGCTATGAAATAGCTGGTGTTCTCAGTAGCCCTTTGCCTGTCCCGGGTCTGCTCACTTCCTTGTCCCTACCATGCATCTCACAGCATTCCTGAGTTACAAGGACCCAGGGCAGTGCAGTGAACCTGCCTCCCTCCCCTTGCCCAAGAACCAATACTGGTTCCCAACCAGGTGCTGATAAATGTGCTCATACCAACACAAGTCTGGTGGTCGCCTCTTACAGGGTTGGGTTCTGCTTTTTTCCTTGGGGGGTATGGCAGTATTGAGGAGAATTCTTAATATTCTCCTCAAAATTATTAAACATGATCCTAAAAATTATTAAACATGATAGCCACTTACTCAGAGTGTCAACCCTGCCCCTGCTGCCCCGCCATGCTCCAGCTCAGCTCTACCTGCGGTCTCTAACTCACCTTTCTGTACAGCAGTGTGCTGCCTTTTGTTGGCGGGTGGGTGGTAGTGTTGGAGACCTTCTGTAGATAGTAAAATACATAGTGAAACGCTTGTGTGAGCCTCTGAATTCCTACTGGGACCCAAAAAGCAGCCCAAGTCACAGGGAGGGTGTAAAGAAATGTTGCCCAGTGACCAGCAACTTGGTTGATTTCACAAGTTTGTGTTTTCCATGTTACTTGCATTTTGAAATAGTGTGCACAGGTGCCCCCAGTTGATTCAATTTCAACCCTCATCATGATTTATAGTCCCATCTGATCACATCCACATCACTTTGCTGTTTGCCCTTGTCTGCTGAGCTGCAGTCTATGACTGGGGAGCCAGAGCCCGGCATTTTAAGAATTCAGCACGAACAAACATGTCTGTCTTTCTCTTTCTCCCCCAAATTTATTGCAATCAACAAAGAGCCTAATCTATATTTCTTTGAAAAGCAATGCTTCTAACCTACAAGGAATATTAAACTCAATGAAGAGATGGCAGTTACTCTATAGGCAAAATCCCTGGAAAAGCTCAACTGAGTGGAAGGGGATGTTATGACCCACTTGTGATCTTTATATATGGACTTTTTTTTTTTTCAGTGCTGGGGATTGAACCCAGGACCTTGTGCTTGCAAGGCAAGCACTCTACCAACTGAGCTGTATCCCCCCCACTTGTGATCTTGTGTCCCCATGTTCTTGCCCTCACTACCACCACCATCAGCAGCAGCACCATAGTAACTTAACAACACCACCACCAGTTATTGAATATTTATTATTCAGTCAGTTATCCTGACATATATGATGAGAATAGACCCTTTAGCTTCTGTCAACCACCTTAGGAATACAGTTATTATCTTCCTGTTACAGATTTTAGAAACACAGATTTTGAGAGGCTAGAAACTTGCTCAAGGTCCAGGTCAACCCAACAGCCAAAGTCTACGTGATCACAAAATGGTAGATAGTTCAAATGCATGTGCATGTGCACAGGTAAAGAGAGATGTCTAGATAGTACTTAGGCGGGATGCCGAAGGCCCCTTGTCTAGCAGGACACTGGGTAGCACTGGCCTACCTGTGCCAGGGGAGGATGCCCACTGCTGGAGGATGGCAACGATGGTCTCCCTGGTGCCCAGGAACGGAAGTTCAAATGCTGTTGCCCACTGCAACTTGGTAGTGCAGTTGCCCAAGAAAACCCAACAGAGCCAACACTGAAGAGAACAAGACTGCACTGACAGAGGGCACAGCCATCAGCTCTGACAGAGCCTGGCTGGCGGGTCCCCCAGGCAGCTGGCACAGGACGGCACGTGTGTGCACACTGGTCTTAGACTGCAGTCAAAGGACCCACTCCCTCCCCTGTACAGCCTGAAATACTGAGAGAGGGGTGAGCCTTGGGCCACTGGCTTAGGAGCTTAAGCAGAACAAAGCAACATATGTTGAACTTGAAAGAGGGAGAGAGCCCCATTCAAGTGATAAGCTTCACACAGGCTGTGTGGGCCCTTTTTCTCCTGGTGAGGAAGGACTCCAGCCCCAAGGCCATTCTTACTCAGCTGAGAGGGGGCCGAGGACCGAGTGCAGGAGCCTGTCCTTCCCAGGGCTTCTCTGGGTGGTGTCTTCAGATGGGATTCTGTCACCTGTTAACCATTCAGGAGCTACTCAAATGAGACATCTCCACATCACCCTTAGCCTGACCTCTCCTCTCTCTTTGTTGGGTCCTCTTCTCTGTCTTTTGCACCCAATAGTGACATTTGATTGGCTGCTGGGGAGGTGCTTAGAGACAAGGGTTGCAAAGATTTGTGTGTTAGTGAATCCAAACTCCGCCTCCTCTGGGAAGCCTCCCTCTCACCAAGTATAGTGCTCCCTCCTCTGTGCCCAGTTCCATTCAAGTTTCTAGTTCCATTCAAGGTACTGTTCATATCATTGGTAGTAGGTGCTGGTGCTATGCGTTTGCATAGACCTAACAGCTCTTATCTCTTTGTTTCTAAGTCTCTAATATTGATTGAGCCATTTTTCTTCCCAATGGCCCTATAAGGTAGGTACTATTACTGTCCCCTTATTCACATGAGGATCTGAGGCCCAGAGAGCTCAGGAACTTGCTCAAGGTCAACCAGCTAGTAAGAGGCAGAGCTAAGATGAGAGACTAAGGCAATCTAGTGCCAGCTTCTGGGCCTCAGTCACAGCCCCCTCGTGGTTGTCCTTTGTTCACAGGGTCATAACCTCAGAGGCAGGTGTGAATCCTGTGCAGGTCTTTGTCCTCAGCTCTGTGCACGATGTCTGGCACAATCAGGACTCTGGGAAGGGAGTGAGTGAAAGATGGATGGTCATCAGGGAGTGACTGAGGGGCAGCTCGGGGACCCCAGGTTGGCCTCATTGCTTTAGGACCCTTGATTGATGCCTGAAGCCTCATCTCAGGACAGAGGTGGTGGGGAGAGGCAGGGGAGGGGTGCAGAGAGGCCTTGTCTAACTTGTTTCACTCTAATAAATTGCATCTTCTTTGACACCCTTCCTGCTTCTCGAAGAGAAGGGGATCAGGGCAGTGTTGGCATCTACTCTGTAGGCTTCTAGAAACCTGCCTGGTTTTGTCCCCGTTTGAGTGGTATTTGCCATATCCTCCTCTGTTCTGTTAGCATCTCCACTGTGAAACCTGCCATCCTGTCACAACAGTCTGTCTGTCTGTCTCCTCTCCCTCCCTGCCACCTTGACTGGGAGGACTTTTTTTTCCTTCAGTTTTTTTATTTTTGTCGAAATGACCTTGAATATTGTGGAAATGACCTTGTGCGGTCAACGTGTTCCTAACATCGAGCTCAGGGCCTGGACTACCACGGGCCTGCAGCCATGCTTCTGACCTACAGGATGCATGACCATTGCTGGCCCTGTGAGGCTCGTGGGCCAGGAAAGCACGGGAAGGAAGTCACCAGCCTTCCAAACAAAGCAGGGGAGGAACCTCTGGCTGGGGGAGCCAAGAATCCTTTAGCAACTGGCTTCTCACCCCCTCTTCTCTCTCCCTCCAGCCCCTGTCACTTGATAAGTGATGCAGACTGACTCTGCTCTCAGGCTGGTTAGGAGAGGCTGAGGACGTGGTTGGCCTGTGTGGGGGAAGGGAGTCGGAGGAAACCTAAAACAATAAAGATGATTTAATTTATATCTGATTGCAGCAACCAGCTGGCTGTGCCATCAATTATTATACCCTCGCAGTTATTAAAGAGCACCTCTGTCACGGGCACCTTATTAGCTAGGGATTTATAGAGCAAGAGTCACAGAGGGAATGTTGGTATTTCACTCACAGCCTGGCCTCGGATGTTGCGGTTTGTCTCTCAGCCCCACCTCCTCTCATCTCTCCTCATTCTTAGGTTCAACTTTGAGGACATTTTGCTTCTAAACTCTGCAGGATGGTAAATAATTTTACTCATGGGTGCTTTGATCCATGTGTGTCTATTTCCACACCCATGGCTATAAGATCCCTGCTTTCTAGACAGAAAGTATCCTGAATGGATTCAAATATTTCTAGAGTTTTCTGTGTAATAAATCACCTCCTTTGATGGGGCCTCTGGTTTCAGTTGGCTTGTGAAGGGAGAAAGCTTGGCATTGGATTTCATTTGAGCTAAGGGTCGGTTTCAGCACAGCCCTGGAATCTGAGTTCTTGCTTTCATTGGCCTGTGTTCCATCTTCCCCTCCTGGAAGCCCTACAGCAACGGGATTCCAGCCTCCCTTAAGGAGACCTCCAGTTTCCTCACCCCCATCTCTATGCTTAATTCAGATGAGTGAGATTCTCTGGAATGCCTTGACATTAAAGGCGCATCTCTTTTTTAACACAATTGAACGCTTTACTCATTCCTCGAAGCAATTTATTCCTAATTATAACCAATTATTATGTGTGATGCCAGGAAATAAAAAACAAATTGCATTTTTAAATTTAAAACCTGTGTAGGGGAAAGCAACGATATGGAGCGATCGTGTCAATTCTTTCCTTTGAAGATAACATTTTTAAAGAACTAAAAGAGTTTCCACATTTTGATCCCTTGAAGTACCGAAGTGACAACACAGGCAGGAAGAGATGACACAAGGAAAGTGGCAATTTAGTTATTTACCCAGAAATGCAGAGTTAGGTGTTATTAATGAGCGGCTAGATCACACTTGACATTTTACAAAGTGACTTACAATCGCACCTGCACGTGGGCACTTACGCACGTGCTGGGGACCTGCGTGGAGACGGCAAGAAGGGAAGAGACAGAACTAGGTCTCCTCCCCTGGGGCAGAATCTCCCAGAACTAGAGCCTTGGAGAGGACAGAATAGAAAAGTACAGGCATGCAATGGGGCGATCAGGAATAAAATCCACGCATGAGATACAACCCGACAAGGTCGTGGGCATAATTGTCAGCACCATCCATTTCTACAGCATATGCATCTACGTCCATCCTTTCACAACTCCTCGCTGGGTCTCCATGGCTGCCGATGCCTGATCTCAAGGTTGAGGGAGTCAACCTTTCTTTGGAAGTAACATCCCAAGCAGCATCGGATCTTGGAGCTTTAGATTTTAATGCTTTCCCTTGGCCACTGAGCTTTGTGACACTCTAACAGAAGCCAGACAGGTGGGTGGTGGGTTTGGCTCCTTACTAATCACTCTGGAGAGTTTGGATGTGTTCCTTTCACAAAGGAGTGTCAAAGCCTACTAAGGCTGAAAGGATCCTGGAGGCTGTGGATCCAATCCTCTTCCTAAAAAGAGGGAAGTAGAGTCAGGAAGGGGCCAGATCTGTGAAAGGTTCCAGGACCTCTCTGTGCCTGAAGTCAGAGCTGCCCATCCCTGCAGGCACTTGCTGAACTTGCAGGGTGCCCGGCTGGCATCGCTGACGGTGGTGATGATGGTGATGGGGAGGGTGCTTCCCCTTCACCCTTCCTTTCCGTGGAAGTGGCCCTCAGTTATGACCAGAAGTGCCCTGGAGTTGCAATTTACACCCCTACTTAGTTTCTTTGATACAGATAAATCACAGGCACTGCTCCTCCCCAATGCCGTCCAGCTGCACACAGTGTGCAGAATGTGCTGCAGAGCTCAAGGTGGAGATCTGGTTCATTTAGGAAATAGTCCTTGCCTCCTCCCTCTTCATGCATTGGAAATGCAACAGGGAATGAGACCCAAGTCCCCACCCTCATGGATCTTGTTTCTTTGTCAGAGAGATGGAATCCACGGCAACCACTGGCTGGAGACAAGGAGCAGCTGCTCTGTGTGGGAGGCGTTGGTCCCTGTGGTCCACATCGCTCCTGGCGTTCACTCCAGCTGTCCCCGGTCTATCCACGTCTCTGATTTCAGTTCCCTGCCTGGCATCTGTGAGATTTTACATTTGTGCCCTCTGCACCACAGCTTTACCATCTAAAAGTAAGAACCTGCCAGCTCTCGACAGTGGGAACAAGCATGATTTCAGGCCTCTGAATGCCAGGCAGCCAACTAGAGTTGCTGGTGCTTAGGGGATAAAATAAATCAGATTTCACCATCAGGACAGACTAAGCGGGAATAGTGCAGGTCATACTGGAGGGACATCAGAGGTGCAGAAGTTGGGGGAGGAGGAAGGGCAACTTTAATCGGAGAGAGTGATTATGGAATCTAATTAGCTTCTCATTTTCATTTGCAGAAGGAACATTCAATTCACTTAAAGCCACTCTACAGGTCCTTCTGCTCTCATCTGTACCCAGGGGAAAACAAATTCCCGTGTAATAGGGCATTTGGACGGCAGCATATCACAGCAGAGAGAGCACAGGCTTAACGAGACGAGGCCTGGGTCCCAGGCTGGGCTCTGCCTCTCAGAGTCCTGTGACCCTGGCACATTGCCCTGCCCCTTGGGGACCCTGGGCTCATCTGCTAAATATGAAAATAAAATTAAATAATTTAAAAGATCTTTTAAATTCCATATTACTGTATTTATTTTTGAAAATCACATCTATACTCTGGCTTAATAAGGTTTGCAGTTACAATTTTAGAATTACCGTAGCTCTGCAGAGAAGCATGAGAGCTTTGCAGTCAGAAAAACTGGATTCTGGTGGTGATTCTACCCACCTACCTTTGGGTCACTTACTTAATAATCCCACTTTCTAATCTTCAATCTATGAAACCAAGTTGATAATAGGAGTATTTGCTTTGTAGAACTGCTCGTGGGTTAAACGGGCTGATGTATTCGAAGTCCGCTGCATGGCATTTGGGACATGGTAAGAGGCAATAAATATTTAGCTGTTATTATGCAGTAGTCTCGTTTACTGCAAATTTTTAGATTAAGTTGGCTATTTTATCTATGTTTTAAAAATAGATGGTGCGGGGGGGGGTTCTCTTTTTTTAAATAAAAATTGCCTGGATGACAGGCCTGGAGAAGTTTAATGGCGGGGAGCTAAGTAATGGAGTGAGACTGAGATAGCTCCACGGAAATAAAGCATTTAATGTGGGAATAAATGAAGTTGCCACCCAGAACTAACAGCCAGAGTCCTGGCTGGGCTGTAATTAATGAACACGAAGGCCAAGATTTATAAGGATATCTTAAGGAGTAACTATGCTGCCTGGAGCTCTGGGTTTTACGCCTAGGCTGAAGCAAGATCAATGGGAAACCCATTAGGCCAAGACTTAATGGGTGGGAATGAGGCTTCCGCAGCACTGGGGCTTGCACATGGTGCCACCAGGATGGCTGGGGCGAAGGCCATGGAATAAGTTGTTGAGCACTTGGAGACAGAGCATAGGAATGATGGGAAGCATCTCTTTCCCTGTGTTAGAAAATGCGGAAAAGAGACAGTGAGCCCAGATGTCTCAAGGGGTCTCTGGGAGCACTGGCGGCAGACCAGAGAAGTTTCTTTCTTGAAGACTTGGGGCTGGGAGTGGTAGCGCATGCCTGTACTCCCAGCGGCTGGGGAAGCTGAGGCAGCAGAACTGTGAATTCAAAGCCAGACTCAGCAAAAGCAAGGTACTCAGCAACTTAGTGAGACCTGTCTCTAAATAAAATACAAAATAGGGCTGGGGATGTGGCTCAGTGGTTAAGTGCCCCTGGGTTCAATGCCTGGTACCAAAAAAAGAGAAGACTTTGGGGGGCAGAACTTCACTGAGCACTGCACATCCCGTGCTAGGAGCTTGGTCTCCTGAGGATGCTTGTTTTAGGCATCTGAGAAGGTGTAGCAACAAACTGCAGGCCTCTGCTGGTGGCTTTGGTCATCAACAGGGATATCTAGCCTTGGCTCAAAGTGCATTCCACCATTGCACTCTGAGGTCCTGAAATAAGGTAGAATTTGCTGTGTGACTTTCCTTATTTGCATCATCATCAGAGAGAGGTGGCTCAGGCTGTGGTGGGATTTGGTGATTAAAAGCCAGATATGCATTCAGTTCCTCCTTTGCTTTGTGCTGAGGAGGACTGAGGACCAGCTTATGGATGGCTGGGTCTCCCTGTCCTGGCCTTCTCTATCACAGGCCAGGGAGATGTCTAGCTCAGGCTCATCCCTGAAGAAGGGGATTTTCCCTCTTCCCTTTGTCCACATGCAATGCTTTTATGCCACACGAGCTTCGTACATGTTCCTTCTGCCTGGTTGTCCTCCCTAGAGCCTGGCTGAGGTCCCTTGAGGGTCAACTCCTGGTCCAGCAGTAGCCCTAGCTGCATGTAGACCTGGCACGTGTATTCTTCATTGTCCACACATTTAATGCCTGGGTGACTCCATTCCCCTTACTAGTCCTGTTTGCAGATGCTCAACCCTTTCCATTTCCTAGTTTACTCATCCTTTAATCTTGTTCTTCTAAAACCCTTTTTGTGAACTATTTATCAGCTATTTCTGAGTTTCAATGACAGACCTTTAGCTTTGTTTTCTGGCTGTGGATAGACTTTTTCTTCCTCAATGATGGCTTACTCTTTGGGCACCATTGCTGGTGGCAATTCCTATTTTTCCATCAGTCCAAAGGATATGCTCCATGTTTTTGTGTGGAATTTTATATTTTATTAATAACTATAAAATATTTATCATTAATTGGGTGCCACTTTGTATCAGGTACTACACTACACACTGGGTACATTATCCCATTTACCTTAACAGCTAAACTGAGGCTCAGAGAGTTTTAGTGGCCTGCCTAAGGTCACATAGTTGGCAGGCGTACCGGTGTGCACCAGACTCCAGAGCTCATCTTTTAATCATCACACAGCATGTCATCGTCACGATCTCATTTGATTCCCTCAGAAATACTATAAGGTAGCCATCATTGTCCCTATTCTACAAATGAAGACAAACAAAGACCACAGAACTTTAAATGACTTGCCTAAAGTAATTCAATTGGAAAGTAGAAAGCAAAGACCTGACTGCAAGTATTTTGCTTCAGTGTCCAGTTCCCAATCCCCTGAGTCATGGAACCAGGTTGCTGAGGCTCCTGTGTGGTTTTCTCATTTTCTGTGACCTGCAGTCTCTGATGTCAGTTTTGGTTCCATTTCCTCTGCCTCTTTTTCCTCTGGTGGAGAGTCCACAGGTTAGGGCTACAGAGCCTTTGCCTTCCCATGAAGAGCCATGAGGAAATCATGCCTTGCCCAGACAGAGCATCTAAACAGCTCCCGTCTCAGCCAGTTTTCTGTGTGTGAGCCCAAGAAGGCAACTGAGAGGGCTTGTTTTGCCATTAAGCACATAGAACAGCTAATCCTTGTAAAATCAAGTTATCATCAGTCTGAGAACTTAGGGGATTAATTACACAATGATCCAGCCATGTAGTTTGATGAACAGGTACTTATTACCCAGTCACTGAACACCTAAGTAATTTTAGGTATCACAGAGCAGGGGCACCAAGAAATGACCAGAACACAATAAGTAGTTGCTGAGCATCCAGGAATAACCGAGACACAGACCTGGATTATCAAATCATAATCGGTGATTGGCAGAGGGGTGCTGAGGAAGATGGATATGCTAAATGTTATGAGCAATATGAGAGCACCCCAAGTGCAAGTCAGCCTGTTGCCCACTTTTCTTTCCCCAGCCCTGGCATAGGACATGGCACCACAGATACTGTCCCCAAATATGATGAGAGTGAATGAACAAAACCATTAAGAATAAGAAGAGAATGTGCAAGATGTCCTTGGGTAGGTGTGGAAAGGGGGGTCAGGGAAATCTCATGAAGATGAGGCGATATTTAAGTTGAGTCTCAAAGTCTTAGGATTTTATTTGGGGGAGAACATCATCAAGAAGAGGGAGAATAGACAGAGTGTGGGGTTCTGAAAGAATGAGAAGCACGGAAACTGCAACCGGAAAGGGAGCCCTCCTAGCTCATGAGAGAACTTGGGTGTCACACCATGGAGCTGAGTAAGAGCTTGTTAAGTGATGGGAGCCAGAGATGTGGAGGAGTGACAGGGTCAAGCCTGCACATGAGGAGGGGAGGGTCAGGAGGTGGGTCTCCATGGGTCCATGGGGTCACGGGCCAGGTGTACCTCACTGTGGATGCCCACGCAGGGCCACGTGGGAGGACACCGTTGTGCATGAAGCATGATTGATGAAGACACTGAGATGGCAAATTCGGAATGAAGAGGAATTGTGAGGTGGGAACAAGGGAAAAGTAGAATATGGAGGTCATGAATTTCAAATATATCATCTTCAATTTGAGACGCCTTTGGGACATCCAGGTGGATGCATTCAGGAGACAAATAAAGGACTGGATTTTTGGAGAGAAGTGTGATTTAGGATTTATGTGTAGAAGTTAACAGCACTGAGCATTGTGCACCGTATGAACGAAGTCACTTTTGGAGAGTATTAAGCGGGCTTAGAAAACGTCTTCCTGCAGCTAGCCATCTCCCAGACTGATAAAGCAGTCTAGAATAATAAGTCCCCCTTGTACAGAAGCATCTTTTCTGGGAATACTGAGAGATCCATTTTTATCTCTGACTCATTGGGGTGGAGACTCTTGAGAGTGTTTTCATTTGAAAGGGAGCCTGCACTTCATTCCTTCATTCTCATGAATACCAGCCACACCGACTCCATACCCTCGCAGGTGCCTTAGTACACGAGTCACTGTATCAGGTGCTGCTGGGTGTACAAAAGGGTGGAACTCTCCCCGCGGGGAACTTCCAACATCTGAGAGAGCCATCATCAAGAGTATGAAGGACAGCTCTAGGTAGCATACAGACCATTTCCACCAGCAAATTAAACACTGTGAGGGCTCAAATGTGGGCCCATTAGTGTGTTTGCAGAGGTCAGGAAATGTTCCACGAAGGAGATGGTCTTGATTTGTGATCAGCTGAGATGGTAGAGATTGGTGATAGAATCCATGATACCATCAAAGTGACAGAGGGGACTAGCTTGGCCTGGTTTGTGGGTGACGCTGGGAGACTCACCTGCAAAGATGGATTAAGGCCTTGAGCGCCAGGGTGAGGAGAGGGCATTTGATTTCCTAGTTCAAACGGCTGGAGCTCTCTTTCAGTGATGTTTCAGAGGTCAATACCAGGCCTTCCCCAATTTGAGAATAAATAAGTATTAGAGGGACCGTGATCCTCTTTCAAGGAGAAAGTGAATTGATTGGTATTACAAAGTCATCACAGATGGCCAACCCCAAATGGAAAATCCACTTCTGAAGACAGATACTGTTTGTTTAGAACAAAACCACAGCCTGGATTCCCATTTCTTAGATCCAGATCTGTTTTTTCTCAGCACACGATTCCCTTGAGGGGACTGCTCTTGTTTTCTTCGTGAGCCATTTGTTATCTTAAATATTGGCATCTTCGAGATAAGAGTTTTCTAAATCACATTTACAGAATGCTTGTAAACACTCCTCGTGTTCAGAACAGCTTTCTTCATTGACCTTGTGCCGTTGATGTGCTCCGAGCTGCTTGGGGCATTAAATTCCCTGAAGCTTTACCATGGAAACATCCTCCCCAGCCATAATTCTTCCTCCGCCTGGGCGTGGGCCTCAGACGGTTATGTGGCGGCTCGCACAACTAGCCCGACAGGATTTTCAGTAAAACCCGAGCTGCCATGGGGATACAGTATTTCTTTTCCTAATTGCTCATAATTTCATCCTATTTCTTCTAACAGCAATTGAAGATGACATTACACTCCTTTTTATGTCAGTTGATGATGCATAATTCTCTCCTGGAACAGCCAACGACTGTATTTACTAACACATTAAAAAACATCAATGTATATTCAGGCCAGAGCCATTTTTACACCAGTATTTTATGTGTGCATCAGATGGCGCAATGTTGAGAGGGGTTTCACTCTTATGAAGAGTGCCCGCCACACACACACACACACACACACACACACATGCACACACACACAAACACACACACACACAGATAGAATGCACGCCTGAAAGCTCGTGAATAACCAGGTGTATTGGTTGCTTGCTCTGCATGCCCAGGGGCCCCACCCCGGCCCCAGGTCCATTTTCTGTCCGCCCCTGCCTTGCTTTGTTCTTGGAGGCTGTCCAGTGCAGACTGCATCTCTAGGTCCCTTGGTCCTCTGGACCAGGGTTGGGAGGCACCAGCAAGAGACTAAAGATGGAGGAAAGGGGAATTATGGTCTTCCTTGCTCTCTCTGTGCTTTAGGGTGCTGTTTCTGAGGTTAGCACAGCCCACAGTGATTGCAGCTCTTACTGGGTTCGGCTAACACTCTTTCCTCCACTTGTCACCCCGTCCCTTCTGCTCTGGGAGTGTCATGGCTCTCAAATCGGCCAAGTACTGGGTTGCTCAGCATCCTCTCCCATCCTTCTGTAGGTGACCCATTCATATGCTCTCTGCATTTGAACCATTTGAGGTGAATGAATCTCCCATTGGGATTCTGATGGGAACACCAGATACTGAAGTTTCCAGAGAACTTATTTGGCAAATGAGCTATCTGTTCACCTTGGCCATAACCAAAGTGGACCTTTCTTTCATGGCCACCAAGGGACCCACTATGGAAATATCACCAGAAATAATTAATCATAGAAAATTGAAGCTTACTTCTTTTTAAAAATGAGGCAAGACTATTCTACTTTAAATGGAGAGATAATATATTGTAGGTTTTATATGCATACCTTATGGGAATACACAGGATGATAGAGTCTCCATGTGAGTAATGTCTTCACCAATGGAAGAAAGGTCAGGTGCAGGCAGAGTGGATTGGCCCATGTGATTCAGTGGACTTACGGTGATCAGGGAGAAAAGAGAAAGCAGGAAGGTGGGACGTTGAACAGTGAACGCTTGTTCTGCGCATCCTGGCTCCTCACAAAGGATCGCTGCTCCTGGGCTCTGATTGGGATGGGATGGAATGTTGGGAGATTATACCCAACACCAAGTGTTCTTCTGTTAGAAATGCAGAGCTTGCTTAGCCTGAGGATTCCAGCAAGACCTAACTGCATCTCTCAATGCAAGGGCTTGCCCAAATTATTGTGCCTCAGTTTTACCATAGGTAAATGGGGATATCCTATTTCACAGCATTCCTATGATTTTAAAATTCAATTATATGTGTGAAAATACATGGGTATAAATACATGCTATTCACTATCAGAATAAGATCTTTATTTTCTTATTAGTAGAAGTGAAGATTAAATTATTTTTTTATTTGTTGTGAAAATTATATATGATTTGGAAGACAGTTAAGCACTTTGCCTGATGTTTTCTGATAGGGCTCACTGGAACTCAGAGCTCAGATAACATTTATCAAAACATTTTGCCTGTTCAGTGTCCTGTATAGAGGGGGATCTTATGTATTTGTGGACTGGATTTATTTAGAATGGTTTGGGTTTAATTAACATTTCTGTGATGCAATGGGCATAGACCAAAACACCTAGGTGACTTTTTCTTTAGCACCTTAGTTTCAAATGGATCACAGCTAAATTAGCAGATAGGTTCACATGCTCAGAATAAAGACTGAGAAGAAGAGAAGATTCCCATGGAATTCCATAAAGGTTAATACTACAAGGTATTTTGAATTTTTATTGCATCCAATGACTCTAGAACAAAAAATGGAGCAGTATGTAGAAAATTCTGAGTTTGGTGGAAATAGCAGATGTTTAATAAATAAAAATGAAGATAAGGGAGTCATCTTTTCCTGCCAAAAAGAGTATAGGGGATCTTTAACCGTGAAATAGATGCTGTGAAGTCATTGAGATGGCATGAGCTCTGGCAAAAGAAAACTCATCACTAACTGCATGACTTTGGAAAGTGTTTTTTATTATTTGTTCTTTTTAGATATACATGACAGTAGAGTGTATTTTGACATATTATACATACATCGCGTATAACTTATTCTAATTAGTATCCTATTCTTGTGGTTTTACATGATGTGGAGTTACCCTGGTCATGTATTCATATATAAAGATAGAAAAGTTATGTCTGGTTAATTCTACTGTCCTTCCTATACCCCTCCCCTTCTCTTCCCTCCATTCCCTTTGTCTAATCCAATGGACTTCTATTCTTCCCCTCCCCACCCTCCCTTGTTGTGGGTTAGCATCCACATATCAGAGAGAACATTCAGCCTTTGGTTTTTTGGAATTGGACTTTCAAGCTATTTAACTTAGCTTGATAGTCTCCAGTTCCATTCATTTACCGGCAAATGCCAAAAGTTTGTTCTTCTTAATGGCAGAGTAATATCCCATCATGTATGTGTACCACATTTTCTTCATCCATTCTTCTGTTGAAGGGCATCTAGGTTGGTTCCATAACTTGGCTATTGTGAACTGAGTTGCTGTAAACATTGATGTGGCTGTGTCACTGTAGGATGCTGATTTTAAGTCCTTTGGGTATAAACCAAGGACTGGAATAACTGGATCAATGGTGGTTCCATTCCAAGTTTTCTAAGGAATCTCCAGACTGCTTGGAAAGCTTTTTTATTTTTTTAAGCTCTCCAATTCTCACTTCTCCCATTCACAAAATGGATGTAAAATCCCAACGATGCTGTTATATATAAAGTGATGAGCGTTCTGATGGGCATAGAGAAATTGCTTAATAGCAATTATTATTATTGAATAATCTGACTCCAGTTTGCCATCCTTTCCCAGAGAGTACTAATCGGGATAGGTCACACTACGCTAAAGTGACAAACCCTGGAGTCTCCATGGCTTAGCATGACCAAGGTTTGTTTCCTGCCATGAGATGGTCTGACATGGCTTAGGCAGCTGTCTCTCCGGAGGTGACTCAGGCATCGGAGATTCCCCTGTCACGTGGTTATGCCAGTGGGGACTCATGGTGTCAAAAGGAAAAGAAGGAAGGGTGGAAAATGACACTATCAAGGGCCAGGACTGGAAGCGGCTTCTCTCTCTTCCATCCACCTGTCATTGGTCCAAACCTAATTGTATGACTTTGACCTAACACCAGGGAGGCTGGAAAATTTAACTTTCTTCTGTCCCCAGGATTGATAAAATACTTCTTTTGTAGGTTTGAGAGTTTCCTAATTTTGTGCATGATAGCCTGTCAGGACCTTGGTGCGTGCATCCTTTGTCCTTGGAAGGCATTAAGCATGTTCCAATCTTCAATGAATGGTGAAGTTTGAAGGGAACTGAGGTTTAGGGCTCTTTCTGCCCTGGCCTGGGGCAAACAGCAGCAGCAGGAGAGGCTTTGGTCCCAGAGCACATGGGGTGCTGTGGGCAGGGGTTTGACTCCAGGGATCTGCCAGGAAGAGTCGGGATGTGAAGCTGCTTTGGCCTTTAGCAGGGGAAACCAGAGGCTCAAGAGATCCTTGGAGATGAGGGGGAAATGCCCTAGTGATCCGGGGTTATCACAGCCGTTACCGGAAGGGAAGCTGCTGTCTTGTCTCGTGAAGAGTGAGGTTGCAAGGGCGACCTGCCCTCAGACGCATGACTGGGAATGGAACTTCAGAGATGGGTCTTACATTTCTCTTATAACAAGGGATGTTGAACATTTTTTCATAAATCTGTTGATTACTTGAAGATCATCCTCTGTAAAGTGTCTGTTCATTTCTTTGGCCCATTTATTGATTGGGTTGTTAGTGTTCTTGGTGTAGAGATTTTTGAGCACTTTGTAGATTCTGGAGATTAGTGCTCTATCTGAAGTGTGTGTGGCAAAGATTTTCTCCCACTCTGAAGGCTCTCTCTTCACATACCTGATTGTTTCCTTTGCTGAGAAAAAGCTTTTTAGTTTGACTCTATCCCAATCATTGATTCCTGATTTTATTTCTTGCGCTTTGGGAGTCATGTTAAGGAAATCTGGTCCTAGGCCAACATGATGAAGATTTGGACCTATTTTCTCTTCTATTAGGTGCAGAGTCTCTGGTCTGATTTCTAGGTCCTTGATCCACTTTGAGTTGAGTTTTGTACAGGGTGAGAGATATGGGTTTAGTTTCATTTTGCTGCATATGGATTTCCAGTTTTCCCAGCACCATTTGTTGAAGAGGCTATCTTTTCTCCATTGTATGTTTTTGGCTCCTTTGTCAAGTATGAGATACCTGTATTTATGTGGGTTTGTCTCTGTGTCCTCTATTCTGTACCATTAAGAGAAATGCAAATCAAAAGTACCTTAAGATTTCATCTGACCCCAATTAGAATGTCTTTTATTAAGAACACAGGCAACAACAGGTGTTGGTGAGGATGTGGGGAAAAGGGTACACTCATACATTGCTAGTGGGATTGCAAGTTGGTGCAGCCACTCTGGAAAGCAGTGTGGAGATTCCTTAGAAAACTTGGAATGGATCCACCATTTGACCCAGCTATCCCACTCCTTGGCCTATGCCCAAAGGACTTAAAAGCAGATTATTATAGTGATGCAGCCACATCAATGTTCATAGCTACTCAATTCACAATAGCTAGATTGTGGAACCAACCTAAATGCCCCTCAATAGATGAATGGATAAAGAAACTGTGGTATTTATACACAATGGAATATTACTCAGCCATAAAGAAGAATAAAATTATGGCATTTGCAAGCAAATGGATGATGCTGGAGACTGTTATGCTAAGTGAGATTAGCCAATCCCCAAAATCCAAGGGCCGAATGATCTCTCTGATAAGTGAATGATGATGCATAATGTGGGGTGGAAGGGTGGCAAGAAAGGAGGAAGGATAGATAGCATAGAGGGAAGGGAGGGGTGGGGTCAGGG
>JAJEJO010005186.1:1059504-1070041 GCA_020662805.1 Glaucomys volans | reverse complement strand
GGTGGAAGGGTGGCAAGAAAGGAGGAAGGATAGATAGCATAGAGGGAA
This sequence comes from Glaucomys volans, assembly GCA_020662805.1. Classification (NCBI taxonomy): domain Eukaryota; kingdom Metazoa; phylum Chordata; class Mammalia; order Rodentia; family Sciuridae; genus Glaucomys; species Glaucomys volans. The sequence continues at coordinate 1,069,993 of JAJEJO010005186.1, read as the reverse complement.
GGGAGGGGTGGGGTCAGGGTAGGGGGGTAATAATAACAGAATGTGTGACAGACATCATTGCCCTGTGTACATGCATGAATGCACAGATGGTGTGACTCTACTTTGTGTACAACCCTTGAAACAATAGCTGTACTCCATTTGTGTTCAATGAATCAAAATTAAATAAGAAAAAAAAAAGAAGTAATGGGAAGAAAAAAAGAAGAGATGGGTCTTACAAAATCCAGGCAGAGCCTTCAACTTGACAAAAAGTTTAAAATTGTTCTTTTAAAAAGTACATTGGTTCACCTATCTTTTAAAAACCACTAATAATGTTTATGTTTGAGATATAACAAGTGGCAGAGCCTAGATCTTATGTTGGTGCATTTTTGTGTAAAAAGCACAGAAGATTTGGGTCCCCAACTCATAAGCCTGGGTCACTTCCATGTGTGTTTAGGCTGAATCTCTTTTTCATGCTGTGTCTATTCAGTTCCTTGTTGTTTAAGCCCCTAACTCCAGTATTTCCTCTTCCAGGAAGCCTTCCCTGTTGGTGTCCGTCTCCAGGGCTGTCCCTCATGACCGCCCTCCGTGCCACCTTGTAACATTTCTGGGTTTGTTTCCTGATGTCATTATTGAGCTTCCACAGGGATCACATCTGGCTCCTGAGGCCTGAGCGCTAGCACGGAGACTAGGAGCTCCACAGAAGCATCGAGTTGGCACATGCATGCCAACGCCTGGACTGGTGAGGGGCAGAGGCCGGATTACGTAGTAAGACATGAAAACGTGGGAAGAACATGGCAGCTTTTCAGACTGGGAGATGTGGTGCTGGAAAGGTCTCTGCTGATGTTTTCCTGCATCAGTGGGAAGAGAGATGCACATCCTTTCTTTTTTTCTTTTAGCAAGTGAAGTGTAGGGAGTTGAGCTAGAGCCTCCTCCAGCACGTGCAGGAACCCCCAGTTGTCGGCCTCCCATCGGGAGAGTGGATGGCGCTGGTGTGTTGGAGAGCGTGGGGAGGAAGCGCGCTCTCTAGACAAACCCAACTGCTTTCTGCGATTCTTGTTATTGTTCTGGACTAAGTGAAAATGCAGTTAGATCTCACAGGAAAGAAGGTTTTCTGGGGACTCCTGGACATTGGAGAAGAGCTTGTAGGACAGTCACAACCATCCACCTAAGTCTGACGTCTGTAGCACCCATGAGGTTCTGAATCCCATGGCTGGGCCCTGACCCAGGGCCATCGTGATGGCTCGGTCACTCCTCCATGCCTCAGCTCCCTTTAGACTCTGATCAGCACCAGAGGAAACGACCTGACCCGTTGCCCACACGTTCAGGCTCATCTACTGTGACTTTGATTGAATAAAAATACATTGAACACCTACTGCCTGCCAGGTATGGGGCCGAGAGAGCTGATTTGGGGCCTAGTGAAAGGCACGTTGGGAAACATGAGTAAACCTCAGTGCGCACAGTCAGAGGTGAGGCTCTGCGTGCCAGGCCTTAGCTGCTGTTTGGTCTGAGCTAACGTTTCTTGAACGTTTACTATACAGAAGCTATGCTAAATCTGTACAATATTCCTATCCTTCTCATTCATCCAACAAATATGTATTAAGAAGTACCTAAGATGTGCCTGACAAAGTTCTGAGCCCAGAGAGTATAACAATGTATGTTAGAGACAAAACTCTATCTCACATACACCTTGCAGTCTGGTAGCTGAGGTAGATAAGTGAAATAATTAAGTCAAATAATCAGCATATTAGATGGTGATGAGGTGTAAGGAGACCATAAGGCAGGAGAGGAGGATGGTGGCAGGGAGGCCTCAGCAAGAAGGTGAACTTTGAGTAACGCTCAGGGAGGTGGAGGAGTGGGTCCTCTGAGTATTGAGGAAAAGAGCCCCGAGTGAGAGAACAGGAGGTGCACAGAGATGGAGAACACAAGGAGGCCGTGGCCGTGGCCTGTGGCCTGTGGCCATGGTGGAAGGAGCTGAGAGCAGTGCCCAGGGACGCAGGGCCTGGAAGGCCTCGTGCACCACAGCAAGGAGTCTGGCTTTGATGATGAGTAAGATGGGAAGTAATTAGAGTGGACAGACAGAAAGAGACTGGCCCTGACTCACTCGGGCTAATGGCTTGACCATGGGATAGACAGGAAGTAAATGCAATCACCTGCCTGGGAGCTGTGGCTTGGTGCAAAGAGGCCAGAGGTGGAAGGTATTTTTCTTTTTTTTCTTTTTTTGGAACCAGGGATTGAATTCAGGGACACTCGGCCACTGTGTCACATCCCCAGCCCTATTTTGTATTTTATTTTGTATTTTATTTAGAGACAGTCTCACTGAGTTGCTTAGGGCCTCGCTAAGTTGCTGAGGCTGGCTTTGGACTTGTGATCCTCCTGACTCAGCCTCCCAAGTCGCTTAGATTACAGGCATGCGCCACTGCGCCTGGCGAATGCATTTTTAAAGGTAAAGCAATAGGGTTTCCTGGTGGATTGGATATGGTGCACAAGAAAGAGATAAAACCAGGCCATTCTTCTGATCAACTGGAAGAATGGGATGTCAGTGATGAGATCAGGAAGAGGATGGGAGGGATGAAAACTCAGGAGCTCCTTTTTCCACGTGTCCCGTTTCAGATGCGAGGTAGACATCCAAGTGCAGAGGTGGAGCGGGAGATGTACAGTGGGGCCAGGGAAGAGGTTCTCGTTACAGGGAGGAATTTTAGCATCGTCAGCATATGGATGGTGTTTAAAGCCACGAGCCTAGAAAAGATCTCTGGGGAGACAGAAAGAGAGACTCAGGGCAGGTAAATAACTTACCCAAGATTGTGTCATGAGCCAGTAACAGAGCAGGGACTCAAGTTTTGGCCCAGCTGACCACCACGCCTGTGCTCTTCACCAACATAGTACCTGGTTTCTTTGATGGTTGATGGCAAATAATTTCCCTGGATTTGATGGACTGGAGAGTGGGGGCTAATGACAGAGGAAAACGACTCACTGGGGTCTGGAGGAATCCAACCTTGAGAAGCCAAGACTTCTCATTCTTTGACAGTTTTGAGTGCATTGCCAAGACCATCTTGCATTTTTTAAAGTTCTAAAGTAGATTATGATCCTAACATTTCTCCCTGCATCCATGCACTCTGCCACGAACCAGTCCAGCTCTGTCCACTAGTTTCACCCACGTGACTTTTCATTATGTGACTTGGTTGACCAATTGGACCCTAGCAGGCATGACACAAGCAAAGGATTGAGAAGCTCTTGAGTGACTGGGCCTGCTCTCTGGTGTTTACCATCATCATGAAAAAAAAAAAAAAAAAAAAACAAACAAACAAAAAACAAAAACCCTGGGCTAGCCTGCTGATTCAGAAGGAAGAGGAGCACCGTGCAGACTAGAGCTGATTTGTGGCACTGAGCCCTGCATAGATCAGTGGACCCCAATCTGGCCACATGAATGAAGCCAGCTGAGAGCGGGAGAAGTTCCCAGCCGAGTCCAGTCAAGCTCTGCCTGGATCAGACAGCCTGCGGATCAGTGAGGACAGGCTACTGCCTTTAGCCACTGTGTTTGGGATGATTTGTTAGGCAGCTTATTTTTGGAATCTCAGAGAGCGCTTCCACAAGACATGTGCCAAGTAAGCCTCAGCAATTTTGCGAGGTAGAAATTATAATTCCCTTTCATCCTCAGAGTAGAGAGGCCTCCTGACTTGATCTCAGGTGGATATCCAGGAAGTGAGAGCGAGCATGCAGGCAAGAGCTGCTTCTGGTGAAGTCTCCTGTCCTTCTGAGTCCACCACGTGTCTTCTCTGCCAAACGAAGAGCTGGGAGCCAGATATCTGGGAAGCAGTGTGCCTTCGTGAGTCCCTGCCAGCCAGCAGTTCTCTTGTCAGTCTAGAGCTTCTGATTTGCATAACTAATTCTTGATATATTTTAGGGACTTGGTAAATACGCACAAGCACACGCACACACCCCCACTGGGTGATCTAAATCCTGCTTTTCTATCACAGCACAGGTGAATCTGCTCAGGAAAATGGCAGGAGGAACAGCCCACCGGGGTTTGAAACCCTTTGTGGTCCTTGCTTGGCCATTGCCTACCCATCCCGCAAACCTTGAATCAAAGTCCAAAGAGACCTCTGTTTCCCACAGCAGGGCGCCCTGAATTCCAAGGAGGCGCTCTGTGCAGTAACAGCATTGTCTCCTTCATGATCCACCAGCTCTGAACATGAACTTCCTGCTGTGAAAAGTGACTAACACGTTGCCCAGGACAGCATTTATTTGTGTGTTTACAGGACACTTCAGAACAGAACATGACCCACCCAAGGTTTTAGACAAAAGAAAAGTAGCTCCTCCTCCTGACAAAAGGCTGGTTTCTCATTTTTTAAAAAAATTTTTTGTGGTACTGGTGGATCGAACCCAGGGGCACTCTACCACTGGGTTACATCCCTAGCCCTTTCTGTTTTAGACAGCGTCTTTTTAAGTTGCCCAGGTTGGCCTGAAACTTGGGATCCTCCTGCCTCAGCCTCCAGAGTGGCTGGGATTATAGGCATGTCCACTGCTCCTGACCAAACCTGGCCTTTTTAGTGGTAAGAAAGGTTGCGCCCTCTGGTGGCAGCTGTGCTGAATGAGTGGTGTCCCCATGGTCTGGAAGCAAAGGACAGCCTTACCTCACCTTTTCAACCTCAGTCCCCTCTTTCCTCCAGGGCAAAGCTCCACCCTGCCAACTGGTCCCCTCACATTCTCCCCTGCACACCACCTGCTGCCTCCACCTTCTGCCACTAACCCCACTCTCCTGTTCCACTGTTCTTTCTTGGTCACATCAATGAAACACCCACTATGTGCCCCACACTGTTCTGGGTAATATATGAAAATGAAATCGGATAAACCAACAAAAATGTCTCCCTTGAGCAACTGGGTTTAAGTAAATAGGGAATGACTATACACAGGTGACACATCGATGACATCAGATTTAACAAGGACAACAGAGACAGGTAACAGACACAGGTGCTATTGTTTGGGGGGCAGGGCAGGGTGCACATTAAATAGGGCAGCCAGGATCACCTTCAGAAGATGTCACTTGAGCCCTGACCTGAAGGAGGCAAAGACTGCCATGCAGATCTCCCGCGAATGCCCGGAAGGTGCCTGCCCTGTTTGGGGACAGTGAGGTTCAGTGAGGTCCAACCAGAGTGAATGGGACTTGGGGGGAAACAGAAGAAGATGAGGTTGGAGAATTAAAGGAGAATTAATGGAGGGCCTCGTAGCTCTACGGCGGGTGAGCTCACTCCAAGGGGTGAGGGGAGAGGCTGGAGAGGGGACAGTGACATGATCAGACTTGGGTGTTCATGGGTCTTCCTGGCTCTGTGTGGGCAGGAGTCTGGATGGGGCAAGCTCAAAGGCAAAGAGGCTAATGAAAAGGCGGTTCAGTTATCCAGGTGGTGGTGACAGGATCTGGACAGACTGGAGTGATGGAGCTAGAGAGAAGTCCTCAGACTCTGGATGGGGCAGGAAGAAAATAAAGAGCCAGGGACGACCCAGAATGTGTAGACCTGCCAAGTGGCATCTCTCCATAGGAGGGAGACCAGTAGAGGAAGGGGACCCTCAGGAGGGTGGAGGAGAGGCACAGGGAAGGTTTGGAGAATGAATGACCAACTGATGTCACATGCTGGTATGACTATGTTACAATGAATCCCGCGGTTAAAATGCACCAATAGTTATTTTTAAAACAATGGCATCTTTCCTTATTGAAGGGCTAAGTGTAGCACCGGCCACTCTTCAAAACCTTTGTTGGCACTCTAGAAACTCCCGGCCTCTCCTCTAAACACATATGATTTATGGGCCATTTATCTAATACTGGTTTGGAGAGTTTTCTTTTCTTATGCTTGTACCTCTAGTCTTTCCAAGATGTCTGCAAACTGTTAAACAGCTCAACTGGTGTCTGATCCTTCTCAGTAGCTCCTGAGGTTCAGGACCAGGATCTAGTACAAGGGAACAGAAACGGTCTTCTAACTGTCATGTGGTTGCAGAGTTGCCCTAGGGCAGTGGAGGCCCAGCTGCCAGGCCTGTCTCCAAGGGCACAGGGGCATCCTGGAGGGGCCAGGCCCCTTCCTACCTGCACTTGCACTCTGGTGTGGCACACATGGTGCTAAAGAGGGAATGTTCCAAGTGTGCAAACAAAGGGATCCGAGGACAACACAAGCAGGCTCCCAGCAAGGGCTGGAGTTCTACCTTCTGTAAGTTTTAATACTCAGAATGGTTTGAAATTTCTGTTTACCTCAAAAGAGTTCCTGATCCATTTTGAGTTGAGTTTTGTGCAGGGTGAGATATAGAGGTTTAATTTCATTTTACTACATATGGATTTCCAGTTTTCCCAGCTCCATTTGTTGAACAGGCTGTCTTTTTTCCATTGTATGTTTTTGGCTCCGTTGTCTAGTATGAGGTAACTGTATTTTTGTGGGTTTGTCTCTGTGTCCTCTATTCTGTCCCATTGGTCTGCCTGTCTATTTTGGTGCCAGTACCATGCCCTTTTTGTTACTATTGCTCTGAGGTATAGATTAAGGTCTTGTATTGTGATACCTCCTGCTTCACTCTTTCTGCTCAGGATTGTTTTGGCTATTCGAGGTCTCTTATTCTTCCAGATGAAGTTCATGATTGCCTTCTCTATTTCTATGAGGAATGTCATTGGAATTTTAAATGGAATTGCATTGAATCTGTATAGCACCTTTGGTAGGATGACCATTTCTACAATATTAATTCTGGCTAGCCAAGAACATGGGAGATCTTTCCATCTTCTAAGGTTTTCTTCAATTTCTTTGTTTAGTGTTCTATAGTTTTCATTGTAGAGGTCTTTCACCTCTTTTGTTAGATTGATTCCCAAGTATTTTTTTTTGAGGTTATTGTGAATGGAGTGTAAATGTATACAATAAACTATTTTAAAATTAAAAAAAAGTTCCCAAACACTTCGAAACCCCCCCCTTTTTGGAGAAAGTTAATATTTATTATTCTGAAATGTAGTGTGTGTGTGTGCGTTCAGACTTCAAGACCGGCAGGTCATTCTTGATCTATCACCAAGTCTAAGATACCAAGGTGAATGGACACAGTTCCACCAGGTGACACACCTGTGACTACTCAGGAAGAATTTGTTGATTAGTTGATAAATAGTTGATAAAAGGCCCTCAGGAATGGGGAGTCAGATCCTAGTCTCAAAGTTAGTGGTGAGTCTAAAGAAAAAAAAAAAATGGGACCAGCTTGTAGACTATATAGACCAGCATTTTTCCAAACTCCAGATTGAGATGTATGAGTAGGCTCTGAGATCCATTTAGTGGGGTCCACTGGAGAATGGAATAGAATAGAACAGGATGTATCCAAATGCTCCCCTGCAATAATCATGGTGCTATTTTGTAAACATTTTGTTTCACTTTTCTATGTTTATGGGTGTGTGCGTGTCCTATTGCCTTTCAATTTGAACGGAGCTTTGCGATCTAATGTAGAGGGAGGCACTCAGTCCTGAGGTTTCTGGGAGGTGGCAGGGCTCAGGAGCCACACTCACCCCTGAGGCTGTTGCAGGGAATGGCTTCTGTGGAGTGTCCACTCTCATAGTGCACACATGTGCCAGCAAATACCCACACCGTCTCTTGGAAGATCCCTCTTGCCCCGGCCACCCTCTGAGAGATGTCCCTAAGCCCCAGTGGGGTCTCAGAGCTTAGCATATCCACGGATGAAATCCAGGAAAAGGCAGCTGTCACTTTCTCATCAGAAGCTGCCTCCGGGCCTTCATGGAGGTCTTCCGACCTCCGTACCAGGTGCTGCCATTTGCTGGAGCCACCCATGATCTAAGTGAGCATGCGCCTCCAAGCAAGGAGCACTGACTTCCCTTTAATTGAGGCATAATAATTAGAGCATTAGCACATTAGGAGGTGAGACAGCATGTTTGGCTTCTGTGATTAATTATCTGAGGATTGTAATAAGTCGTTAAGACATTAATTACGCTGCATGTTTACTGCTCTGGGTCGCAGGGGCAGCGCTTTGTCGCAGCAAGTTGTGACGGGTCCGAGCTGCAGCATGCCAAGGACGCAGCCTTGTGGAGGGCGGCCTCAGAGCGGGGTGCAACCAGCCCTGTGGAGGGGGCTTGGCGCACGCCTGCTGCTCCTTCTCCTGGTCGTCTGTGGGCTCAGGGTGCAGAAGGAGGGACGCTTCTTTTGACATAGGTGAAGTGAAACAGCCCTGCGCTCTGCAAGTCCCATGCCTCGTGGACCCCGGCGGGCGGTTGGTGAAGACCTGAGACCATCACATCCCAGGCGCGCAGGCTGCCTGGAGGGCGAGGCTCTGCGGTGCCGGCGGGGGAGCCGCAGCGGGGAGGAAGGGAACCTGGGCAAAGCCTGGGCGTCCAGCTGGGTGGGCGCAGCGGCAGGGCGAAGCCTTGTGGGACACCTGGAGGGACGAGCTTCCAATCTGATCTCTTGCCTCTCACCAGGTGTGGCTGCCTCTGTGGGAAGGGCACAGCCTGGCCTCCTAGGCAGGAGGGACGGCGCAGTAGGACAGTGGGACTTCCTATTGAGGGACAAAGCCGCCCAGGGACTTGACCCCACAGAGCTCATCTGATCATTGTTTTAGGCTCTTTGCTTTTGCTTTGTTATTTTTGTTTTTTTGGAATAATTCATTTTATTACCAGGGATTGGCAAACATTTTTTTCTTTTTTCTTCTTTTATTTTTTTTTTTTTTTACATTATTATTTGTTATTTTTAGATATGCATGGCAGTGGAGTGTATTTTGGCATATTGTACATACACAGAGTCTAGCTTATTCTAATTAGGGTCCCATTCTTGTGGTTGCACATGGTGTGGAGTTACCCCGGTTGTGCATTCATAGCTTATATCTGATTCATTCCGCTGTCTTTCCTGTTTCCCTCCCTGTTCCCTTCTCTTCCTTGCCCTTTGTCTAATGCAATGGACTTCTATTCTTCCCCTCCCCAACCTCCCTTGTTGTGAGTTAGCATCCACATATCAGAGAGAACATTCAGCCTTTGGTTTTGGGGATTGGCCTATTGTACTTAGCATGATAATCCCCAGTTCCATCTGTTTACTGGCAAATGCCATAATTTCATTCTTCTTTATGGCTGAATAATATTCCATTGTGTATACGTACCACATATTCTTTATCCAGTTATCTGTTGAAGGGCATCTAGGTTAGTTCCATAGTTTAGCTTTTGTGAATTGAGCTACTAAAAACATTGATGTGGCTGTGTCAGTGTAGTATGCTGATTTTAAGTCCTTTGGGTATAAACCGAGAAGTGGGATAACTGGAACAAATTAACCTTCCTTGGGTTTGTTTATTTGATCCTGCTAAGAGGGGAGGCCAGGGAGAGAAGCCAGAGAGCCGAGGGAAGACACATTTTGGCTTACTCTGAATTGATGAGGGTTAAAAATCAACCTTTGGTTAAAGCCAAGCATTACAGTTAGAATGACTTTCTGGGTTATAATACCAAATGATAATTCTTATTTTAAAAATTTGCTTATTCCAAAAGTATACTTATTACAAATCTTAGCACTCAGATTTTAAAACTTTGAGATTATAAGGGCCATGTGTGGTGGTGTATGCCTGTAATCCCAGTGATATGGGAGGCTGAGGCAGGAGGATGGCAAGGTTGAGGCCAGCTTAGGCAACTTAGTAAGACTCTCATCCACCTAGCAAGACCCTGTCTCAAAAGAAAAATAAAAAGGACTGGGAATGTAGTTCAGTGGTAGAACACTCCTGGGTTCAGCCTCCACTACAAAAAAGATTTGACATTATAGGGCAGGGACAATAACGTCTGTGCTCTGGCAGCCCCACGCTCAGCTATGAGCCCACTGGGTTGTGCAGCCACCATCTTAAAACCATGGTCATGCTCAGCGGACGTGGGCAGAGGAGCAGGAGGCTAGCAGAAGGTAGGGAACTCAATCATCAATGCATTTCTTCAAGGTCACTCTGTTCAAAGTTATAAATGCCAGATTTTTAAAACATCAGCAATGTTTGGAGGTATGATTTTGTCTCTTCTCAACATATCTGCCTTGAATTGTTAATTGCATTGTAATAGATAATTGTAGTTGTGGAAAGGATGACATTTCCCCATGGACTCCCCATCGCTTTCCTGTTTTCCCATAGTTGGCTATTGGGAAGTTCTGAATAATTAGTTTTGCTCATAGAGTTAACGGCTTTCACAATCACCATTAATTTTTCTAGCATTTTACTCTAGGGGCAATAAACGTATATTTAAACTAACCGAGGAATAGAATTTAAACAGATAAAACACAGAAGACTTTCGCTCCAAGGTCCATCTGGAATGCCTTTTTATATTTAAAAATAATCGGATGTAGGTAGTAAATGCAAACAACATGTTTGTCTTACTGTTGGGGTGGCACTGACTAGGAAGAATAGTGACCCCGCTGAGCACAAAAGATCAGGGTTCCCAGAGACGATGCTGCAATGGCCCTGTGGCGATCTCACCTTTCAATGGCAGCTCAAGTGACAAAGCAGATTTGGGCGGGGCAGCAAGGCTGAAGGCCAACGTGGT
>JAJEJO010005186.1:1033344-1059404 GCA_020662805.1 Glaucomys volans | reverse complement strand
AAAAAAAAAAAAAAAAAAAAAAAAAAAAAAAAAAAAATGCACTTGCAACTTCTGCATGGGGGAGATTGCCATCACCTGGAGTTTGGGGCCAGGCTCTTCTGGGCAGGGTTGACAAGGCACCATTAGAACCGGGAGAGCTGGGATCCAAGGCAGCAGAGTCAGGGTAGAATCCATCCCACGCTGCCCTCTGTGACCAACATCTCACCGCTTGACAAGGGAGGAGTGGGAGCCTGCGGGGACCAGGAGGCCCCCAGACTGCAGATGTGAGGCGGAAGGAGAAAGGGCCTTCTCCCTTCTCACTCTTCCCTCCGCCCTCCGGCAAGTTTCTTCTTCTTCCTTTGAGAATTTTCCTTACAAACTGGGAGTGAATCTCTGATTCTGTTGACACTGAACAGAATCAGTGTTTATTAGGGTCTGCCCTGCCAGGCTGGATCAGGTCTGCCCTTTCAGGTGGCAGAGCACAAGCCGATGTCCGGGGGGAGCCCTGTGGGCTTCAGGTCCTCCCCAGCTCAGAGCTTTCCGGGGCTTCCCTGTCCTTGCCGGCCACCTTGTTCTGCTCAGAGCCCTAGATGGAGCTCAGTTTGGTTGTATCCATCAAGACCACCACTGGCGCTCAGAGGGTGGAAGTCGGCGTTATTAAACACACTTCAAGTCTCCCACACACATCTGAGTACGGCAAACATTAAAAATTAATGCCTTTAATAATAAAACCCAGAATAACTATGCTGTTAGGACTAATTATAATTTATTGCAAACTGGTGGTGTGTTAAGTGCTCTGAAGAGCATAAAGGTAAAAAACAGACTTCTTGAGTAGGTGAGGGGGCGAGTGATCCCTCCTCCTGACAGGACGCTTGGTTATAGAGCCATCAGCGCCGCTGCTCTCCGCCTGGTTTCTGGCTGCCCCTCTCACAGCGGGAGAGGAAGAGGGAAGTCTGGGAACCAACCGTATAAAGGGGTGATGGTACCAATCCCTTTGCCCAGCCGCGAGGTCGTGATCCTCATGGCTGGTGACAAATGGCATTCAATAATGTTATTAGTTATCTTTTCAGGTGTGCATCAGTCTCTATACCCTAGTTAATAAGCCCATGAAATTTAGACTATTTTATGTCTCCCAGTGACTGTCACAGTCCCTTAATCTGCTTTATGGTTAGAGCTCTTAAAATGGAATTTTGCGCGCACGTGTGTGTGTGTGTGTGTGTGTGTGTGTGTTTCTTAGCACCTACCAAATTGTACACTCTTTGAAGTTCAAGACAATATCTTTGTAGCCACTGTTCTTAGCAGTGTCCTGTCCTCCCTAGCTGTACAAATATTGCTTAATTTATTAGACATTAGGCTACATTAGCTTTTCTCATGACTCTGATGGTCTTACATATTAATTAGCTATGTGGTTCTCTATTCACTCATTCACTCATTCATCAAACCCTGGCTTTTCTTCATAGTAAGCACTATGCTAAGTGCCAAGGACGCAGGGGAAAATAAGACCATCAAGTCTGGAAATGTGTCCTCTCCTGGGCTGGACAATAATCAGGCATGGGTAGGAACAGGCAGGACAACTTCAGGTCACGGTCAGGGCTGGTGGGAACATTCAAAGGACAGGGTGAGCAGAGGAAGGAGGCTACTTCAAAGAGAGCAGTCTGGAGTCCTCTGCCACAGGGAGAAGGCCTGCCCATTGCTCTGGGAGGAAAACTGAGGTCCAATCGTGTAGCCTGCTCAATTCATCCATTTCATAATTCATCTTTCATCTTTTGGACCCCAGAGTGTGGGGCTCTGATGTGGAGAGTCAGAGATGAATATGGTGTGATCTGTGCCCTTGAAGAATTTGTCTTCTAGTGACAGAGAGCAACATGAAGACCCACAATGACAGTACATTCCAACAAGCTGCGGGTTCAGGAGGCAGGATTAGGGCCCAGTTCATATCTGCCCAGCTCCTGGCGTCTGGCCCGGGCCCTCAGTCACTATTTGTGGAACTTCATGGAATGAAAAGAGTCGAACAAAGTCCCAGATAGGAAGGAGAGAGCAGGCTGGAGCGGAGAGGCCCTGGCCAGGGGCTGTCCTGCAGCCGAACCCTTCCTTTGAATCTACTCCCTGCGGAATTGATTGCTGAAGTCTTTCAGGAAGTAGCAGGGAGGTGCTCCTTGCCTAGGAGACATTGTCTTTTGGGAGGTTTGTGCTTATGACATATTTCTGAAAGAAGAGCCAGCTTTCAGATCCTTCATATTCGCAGCGTGCCTATTAGAGTGTTTGTTCACACACACACACACACACACACACACTCATACACTCATGCCATATGTGAGCATATGTATTTGGTTGGTTATCTTGAGGTCTAAAACCAAAGAAAAAAAAAGGACTTTGGATTTCTAAATGGCTATACTCTCTGTCCCCTAAAAGAAGATGCCGAAAGGATGTCAAAAGACAGTTTAAAAGGAGAAAAGCTGGGCTGTGCGTTCCTTCTGGTTAGTGCATGTAAATTGCTTCCTTGTCTAAAAGATCATGTTCCGGGGGGCTCAGCAAGTGACTGGCTTCGTGCTGTTGGTCCCCGGGCCATGGATTGCACTGAGTTTTGCCCCCAGAGGTGGGGACTGTGTCCGGAATGCCGAGCGCAGGAGGTGGGCATTAATTAGGACTAACAGCCTATAATTGGGGCTGCCTTTATCCCTCCTTCCATTCTCCGAGCCCGAGACTGTCAGAAGGCTCGTTTTCACTGAAGCGTCATAATTAGCGCCAAGCCTAATGTGAAAGGCAGCTGAGGTTGGAGCCCAAAATAGCTCGAGCTCCCCAAGGGGGTGTGTGTGCAGCGCCTGGGGAGCAGGCGTGGGAAAGAGGAGGCTGGCGTTCAGCTTGACCTCCAAATGTTTCCGTTCACAGGGGAGTCTGGGGGTCAGCACTGTGATCACCCCTCCATGTCCAGGAATGCATTCTCTAAAATGCTGCAATATTCGTGGAGGGACAGGGATTTCTGAGTCCGGGGCTCTGGAAGTGGCAGGAAGCGCACATGGCAAGCCTCCAATTGCCTGCCTCCCTTTTTCCTGTTCATAAGAGAAGATTTTCTTCCTCACGAGGCTGATATCTTTGTGGGGTGGAAGCTTGGGGACCGGGAGAGCTGGTAAATGTAATCATATCTGCAAAGCCCTCGGAGTGCCTTGGAAGAAAATTCAAGGTATTTCTCTTATTACTGCTGGTCTTCCAATCCCCCTGAACTCTGAGAACCCATTTAAGTGATTACTTCACGAGGAGGCCAGCAGAAAGGCAAGGCATGTTTCTCCACTTGGCAGCTCCACACAGCAAAGGCCCCTCCGTGCACTCGGATCCCCTCACAGTCTCACTCCCCTGTTCTGCTCAGCGCACGGCAGCCGAGCACCTGTGATTCATCCCTAGGGAGCCCGGGCTCCGAGCGCCTCGCAGCAGGTAGCTCGCGCCACCTCCTGCACGTGTGCACAAATATGTACTCGATTCTGCAACACCGGGGAGCTGGGAGAAAGGAAGGATGGGGGTCACCGGCCACATCCCAGTGACAGGTCCCCATTTAAGAGAAGGACAACAGGAAAAGAAAACCGAGCTGGTGAACGCTCCTGGTTCTCGGAGTCTGACTTCTCTGACCCATTTATTGGGAGTATTTAGACAGAAAGTCATTGGCTTCATCTCCATCCCGAGCCACTTATTGAAAGAGGATCCCTAAATATAAGCAATTTTCCTCTTCCCAACAAGGGGAGGCCCTGGAGGAGTGTCACGTGATGCTAGATGTAAAGAGAAAAGAGGCTGCTTGCTGGCTGTGTTGGGGGATGATTGGCATGTTGGGGGTGTTGTGTGGGGTGCTCCTGAACTCGGTGACCTCTGGCCACTCAGCCCTCCCTGGTGAACATGGGGAAGGGCACCTTGGTGTCTCCCTCAGCTGCAGCTTCCTGAAGGCGGGAGGCGCCCACATGCAGAAAACAGCTGCTGTGTTTCCCTAGACTGTTTTTATGCCCTGGGGTTCTGTTTGGGGACCCTCTCATGAGCAGTCACCTACGGAGTCATTAAGTGGCTTCTTCACAAATTTCTCAGGATCATTTGGATTTTTATTCTGATGCTTGGCCATATTGGCAATTCAAACCTGTTAGAATGAGTCTGAATTATTATAAAGCCTTTGTTTTCTGATTTTCAAACTCCCACTGACTTTGAGGAATTCGTCTGAGCTGAAACACATGCAAGAGCAAATAGTCTGAGCCAAAGACGAGGTGAACCTCCGAGGTGTGGTGGGGAAGAGTGCCTGGGTAGCCAAGAGCAGGGTGGACCCTGGGTGACTCGGGCTGACTGGGTGAGGCAGCGGGGTGGAGAGTGTTTGCTGGCACTTGCTGGCTGGGGTGGCGCTGCCGACCTGCTCTCGGGCGTGGGGACCTGATGAGCTGGGTGTTTCATTGCTTTGCTTGACTGTCATATCTGCTTGCTACCCAGAGTTGTGGTTTTGAAGGTAACACCAAGGTTTTGAAGAAAAGATGATATTACTCTCTGGATACTAAAGCCTAAAAGACTAGAGATAAAACCCCTTGTTTCTGTATTTTCTCCATTCTTTTTTTAACCAACTTTCCTAAACATGTTTGAAGTTACTGAAAACTGGAATTAAGACTCAAGTTCCGTGTAACCAGACACCAGGAAAGACAGGTGGAAGAGATGAGCAGGTTGCTCTCTAACAGGCAGACCAGGCTGGAGCTGTACGGGAAAGAACACTGAAGATGGGTTACAATCTCAACTCCATTGTAGAACCACCTATGTGACCCTGGAAAAGCCACATCTGCTCTCTATCCAGTTTCTTAATCTATCAGGTGGGAAGAAGACTTCACTGAGAAATTCAAAGTTGATTTTGTATTTTTGATTTGTTATCTTCAGACTGTCCAGTTAGCTCCTCTCGTGGTTTCAAGAGGGCTGCTGCAGCTCCTACCATCACACAATCACACACCGACATCTGAAGGCCAACATGGGACACCTGTATTTCAAATATTTTAAGACATTGTTGACTGTAAGATGTACTGTTATTTTATTTTTCACCATTAAAGAAACAGCACTACCAGTTAGATGATGACACATTATTGATCATAAACTGCATCCTGAGTTATCTGATCAATGAAACACAATATACAACCTATGTTCTCAGGGTCTCTGAGAACGTCTCCAGGAACTTTTACCATTTGGTGCCTCCTCCGCCAGGAGGCTCCCATGTGCCAGCCCTCACGGCAACCCTGGAAGCACTGCCGCACCCGCCCTGTCTGCATGTGTCGTCTGCTCTCCTGTCTCCAGGGCCTTGGGTGTCTGCACCACTGCAGCTGCTGCTGTGGGTCCCTGGACGGGCCCTGGATGCCAGCACCATTTGGCTGAGTCTCAGGTCCTCCACCACGTCACCCAGGAGAAGCACCAGGCCAGTGTTTACTCCTACTGGGAAACTAAGCAAGGGGAGGCAGAGATGGGAAGAGATGGGGCAGATCCTTTTCTCTTCCCCCCGTCATGGCCTCACCTGGAGCATTGATCTCTGATGTAGCTTGTCTGGGGACATCTCAGGTGGCTGTGTGTCTATGTGTCTCTGGGAAATGGTGGGCAATCTGGAAAACATCTCTCTTTTGTTTAAAGTTTCCTATTATTACTTGGCTGCCTTCCTTCTTCCTTCACTCTGGAGGCCAGGGCCTCACACCTCCCAATAACATATTCATACTTCACCCTGGCCTCCAAGGAAGCAGACTGAAAGCACCACCACCATTTCCTCCAACCAATCGATACTCATTCTGGTTTCTCTGGAGAGACGTGGATCTCAGAAGAAAACCTGACCTCCACCAATGTGGAAGAGAATTGACCAGGATGTGGAGAAGATAATCAGCCATGTTTGATGAATACCTGCCCTGCTTCACTGGGCTGTCAGAAAAGTTAAATCAGATAATGAGGTGTGAGCATGCTTGGATAAAAATAAAAGAACAAAAATATAGAGTTATCATTAGGCATGGCTATTTGCAAGTTCCAGAACCTTACTATTAATTCACTCATTTGGCAAAAATTGTTTAATGAGCATCTATTATACGTACTCATCACAGTGCTGGCACACGTAACGCAGTAGTTCCTGCCTGTCAGAGCGTCTTACCTACAGGGAGGATGGGGGTAGATAACATGTGATTACAAGTGGTTAGAGGAAAATAGAGAGTGTCTGGTGAGAACAAGGAGGCACATGGAACTCAGATTTGGGAGGTCAGATGAAGCTTCCTGGATGCAGTGTTACAGGAGAAGAGGCCTTGAGGACACCTAGGGGACAGGCGCTGGGAGGTAGAGAGGTGTGCCAGGTGGAAAGAAAAGCCTAGGCAGAGTGAAGAGGCGAGAGAGGGCATGGATCAGCCCTCCCGGCTCGGATGGCCAGCCCTGGCCTATGAAGCAGGGTTGCAGGAAGGTTGGACTTGATCATGAAGGCAATGAAGAACCCTTGAAGTGTCCGGAAAGTCTCTTGGACAGTGGTAGATGCAATGGGTTTTGGGAGGGTGGGGAGGCAGGACGAGGAGTAAGGAGATTGAGATCCCATCGTTCATTGCAGTGCTTCGTTTTATTTGTTCCATTTAACTTTAAGCTCTTCTTAATGTTCTTCATGATTTAGGATCTCAGGAATATTGCAGGCCCTACATACATCCGTGGGGTGGAACCTGAGGGTGAGGTCACCATTTCCCAGGAAGGGATGGCACAGGTCTTTGTGGCCTTCACTCTGCACGGTCCTCCGTCGATGGCTCTCCTGTCCCTCTGCTGGGCTGTTGGCTCTGATTAGGTGCTGGGCGCCTTGAGTACTGGGATGGTGATCTGACCCCCAGGAGTCGCTTACCTGCAGGAACTACAGATCCAGCCTCCATGTCTGGCTGGTCATCTGTACCAGGACCTGTGGGTGACCAAGCTTACTTGGCCACACCCCCGGGTTCCTTCCCTCATTAATTTTTGATTTATTCATTTATTTGTTCCTTGTTGGTTTTGTCAGTTCACATTTTTACAACAAAACACCAGCGGCTTTCTCCCTAGCTCTCCTCAAGGGTCACCTTGCCCCTGAGGTGTGGGGCAGGTCATGCTGGCCTGGGAAAACCAGAGAGGCGTCCCCAGTCATTGAACCAGAGAAGGCCCTTGACCTCTGGTCTGCGGTGGGCCTGGGGAACCTGGTGGTCTCCCAGTCTTTCTTTTCCTTGCAGAATCACACATGTCCACACATCCAAGAAGTCCAGCTGCTGCCTTCATGACTCTGTGCTCTCCCTGTCCCCTTCAGGTGACCCCACGTCTAGCTTCTGCAGAAATGGCCGCTGTTGCCCGTGAGTCACTTCCTGGTTTTATGACACGGCTCAGTTCTGTTCAGGTTCTCTCCAGAGCAGGATTTGTCATTGCTTGTGATGTGGATGGGCTTGGCCTTGGCGTGACCCAGGTGTCCTGCTCTGGCTCTGTCACTTCCCAGTTCCTTCTTCAGTTGATCTCACTGGCACATGTTCCTCTAGGTGGCCAGGGAGCCAGGCTGCTCGGGCAGAGAGGAGCCTCGGCTGAACACCCAGCGTCATTGTCTGTCCCTCCCCCCACACAGAGGACATCCAGTTCCTTCCCACTTTATCACAGGGTCACTGTCCCCGTTCCCAGTAATACATGGCTCATTCCTGTCTGAGCCCACGCCAGAAATGCCCCGACACAGGCTTCAGAACGCTTCCAGCCTCTGTCCGTTACCCAGTCGCAAGGCCACATCTGCATGCCCAGGTGTTTGTCACCATGCCACTCTACTTTTTGGTACCCAAATCTGTCTTGGTCAGCTTGGGCTGCTATGACAAAATATCCCAGGTGGGCACCATGGCACACAGCTGTATCCCATGGGCTCTGGAGGCCGAGCAGGGAGGTCACAAGTTTGAGGCTAGCCTGGGCAACTTAGCAAGACCTGGTCTCAAAATGTAAAAGAAAAGGGAACGCAGCTCAGTCCTGGGTTCTATCCCCATCCCCCAAAATACCACCCACTGGGCTGTGAAGCACAGACATTATTCTTCTGAGGTGTGGAGGACGGAAAGTCTAAGATGGAGGTGCTGCTGATTGGGTTCTGATGAGGGCTCTCCACTGGCTTGCAGACAGAGGCCTTCCTGCTCACAGGGGCTTTCCTGGGGCAGGAGAACAAAGAGACCACCCTCTGGTGTCTCTCTTCTTATATTAATCCTGTCATGAGGTCCCAACCTAATGACCTTATCTGACCTTATTACCTCCCAATGGTCCTATCTCTAAATACCATCGCCGGGGCAGTTAAGACTTCAGCACATGGATTTTGAGAGACAGACTACCATTCAGTCCATGCCATTTCCCTTCCCACCCCTTCGCTCTCCCTGTGTCTCTCTCTCTCCATCCCTTCCTTCTCTCCTTCCTTCCACTCATCCATCATTAAAGAAAAGCTGAACCAGCATTTATTGAACATCTTGGCTCAGCTACACTGTGAGGCGCTGTTGACTCGGAGATGAATTAGCATAGTCCTGTGTCAGAGGTCCAGTGGGGGATCGGAGATGGGAGAAGAGAAGAGGCCAGCCTCTGGCAAGCGCCATTAGGCCAAGGCACATCTGGGCGACTGTGCGGAAAGTCAGCAGAGGAGGCAGAGGAGGGGCACAGGAGGCAGATTGAGTGCCCTGTGTTGCCATGGTAGAGAATTTGAGTTCATCTTGAAGATATTAAGAGGTTCTGAAGGTTTGAGATGGGGGAGTCACACAAACAGATTTGCATTTGTAGGAGGTGGTTGAATTTGGAGACATGAGAGATTCATAGGCAAGACTGGAAATGGAGAGGCAGCCAGGAAGCTGGTGTGGATCTCCTCTCAATGACGCTTGTCTTGGCTGTGGGAGGACAGGTGGCAGCGTCTTCCTGTGCATGCAGGCTGTTACCTGGACAAGGAGGAGGACAGCAAAATATGAGGTTGGAGAAAGTGGATATGAATATACACGACATTCGAGACGACCCTCGCTGTACGTAGGAGGGATGTTCTAGAAGGCCTGGTGACTGATGAAATACAAATTTGATAATGATTATAAGAATCATTCTTTTTAACCACTTATTGGTCTAATATGCGCTTTTTCCTCTTTAGTTGTCAAAATCAAGACTATCAGCTCCTCAAATGATGCCACCTACAAGGTTTGAGGAAGGAGCTCAGCAACCTCTGAGAACGTGGCTTGTCTCTGGTGGTGACAAATATTATCAGGCCATGAACTGTGAGCATTGGTGATGGAACAGTTTCAACATTTTTCCTCTGACCTTGAATGAGAGTCAAGGGGAGCATCGTTAGGCTTTCCAAATTTTCCCGAGGACGTTCCACTTTGCATTTATAAGATTAGCTTAACTCAAGGGTTCCTTTTATTTTCCAAGTGAACATTTATTCATATATTGCTGTCATGGATAGGTAAGATTCTAACGAATGACATTTCCTCTCCCCAGGCCCAGGAGAAAGCATGCTGTTCACTCACTCCTCCTCCCAGAATAGAGGAAGGACATTTAATTTGCATGTCACTTTCTTTTGCCAGAAGTCAGTAACCCCCAGTATTTTTAGCTCCTTTTGAAAGTCCATTAGTAATGTGGCTTTCTCTCAAGACCTTGCCTGCTTTGTGCACAGGCATTACATGCATTGGGCTTCTGTGACAGTAACTGGGCTGGATTTCCATGAGCCTCTTCCCATATTTTTACTTTTTATTTAAGTCCTTTTTTTTTTTTTTTTTTTTTTTTGTGGAACCAGGGATTGAACTCAGGGACACTCGGACACTGAGCCACATCCCCAGCCCTATTTTGTATTTTATTAGAGACAGGGTCTCACTGAGTTGCTTAGGGCCTCGCTACTTTGCTGAGGCTGGCTTTGAACTCGTGATCCTCCTGAATCAGCCTCCCAAGTCGCTTGGATTACAGGTGTGCGCCACTGCGCCTGGCATTTTATTTAACTCTTGTTCTCACTTTTATCCTTTCTAAATAGTTCTTAGTTAATTCCACGTAGCCACCCCACAGTCAGCGGGTTCAGGAGCTCACACATGTGTTCTCTTCACTGATTGTACGGCCCCCTCTCCGATGCAGGGGGAGCTGTGTAGGGCTCTGCTGCTGTACCGTGTCATGCAGAATCTGGGGGCACACACCATGAATGCTATACTCAACGGAGTTATAATTCTAGTTGACAGAGTGTGATTGCCTGATTTTTAAATCCAGGCAGATTATCGGGTGAAAACAACTTCCGTCGAAAATATCTTAATAGTTTATTTGTTAAACACTTAAGGGGAATTTTTAAACTTACTGAATGAAAGAACTGGTGGTGTCAGTTCTGCTTGCTTCATCACTTGCAGGATAGGCTTCCTGTGGTGCGTGGTCATACAAAAAACAAAACAAAACAGAATGATTCCTCCACTTCTAAAATTGCTATGCTCCTTATAGTTTCTACCCACGTGGGTGATATCTCTTAGGCCCAAGTATATAACACATGCATATAGTTATTAAATAGTTAGGGAGAAAACCCTGGGTTGCACATTGATAAATTGAAATAAGACTAGATTTCATCACACATAGCAAAGTTTAACTTCGATTTTTAGCTGAAAACATTTACTATAGATGCTGAAAAATCCACAGATAATTAGGCATTCAAGTAAAGAGAGAAGGTCTCCCAGACAGTCCTGGAAAATATTTATTTCTCCTCTGCAATCAGGCAACACGTAAAGTGAAACAAAATGAAACTACTCTCTTGTGGCGCAATTTGATGAATTAAATGGTCATTCACGTGACCAGTTAGCCCACACTGCAAATATTTGTCCAGCAGAAATTAAGAGGTAGAAGTAGAAATAAAAAAGCGATGGAAGTGGAAAGACCCTGAACTTCAGCATAAGCTGCTGGTGTAGCTGCCTTGCAGGTTAGTGGCTGGAAAGAGGGAGTCGTCCATCCATCCAGTCTCAGTAGGCTAGGAATTTTCTTTCCATGATTGCCTTTATTATTTTATTTCAAGTATATGCTGAATTTCCAGATTCATTGGCATATAAATATGATGATGAAAACTCTTCCCCAAGAGATGTTAATCTTAAAGAAATACTTGTAATTTTTGTAGCCGTACTTCATCACCCTCTTCCCTCTTTGCAAAGTAAAATTTGCATGTGAGATTTAGAAAATTGAAACCTTGATTTCACTGAATTTGGCAAATGTACATCAGTCAAGACAGAGAATAGTTCCATAAGCCAGAAAGTTCTCTTGTGCCAGTTCTGGCCAATTTCCACGTCTGGCTGGTAACCAGTGATCTGACTTCTATCACCCCAGCATGGCCTGGCCCGTTCTTGAACATCATAGACAGGCAATGTTTGAAGACTTGTCTAACTTGGTCGATGTTTCAACAGATCTTTTGTGGTTGATGAGGAGTGTTCCGTCCTATCAATAAATTACAATGTGTCTATTCTCTCACTGCTGAACCTTCATGCATTTTCTAATTTCCTCATTATGAACAAAGGTACCATAAATATTCTTGTGCCACTCTTTTTGTATGAGTGTTTGCATTTAATTTATGTAGGTAGGAGTGGAAATGGTGGACGTGGGGTGGTGTGTGGTTGCATCTGTAAGGACCTCTCAACCACGTTTTCAGAGTGACTGACTATTTACACTCCTACAGCCATGATGGGTCAGAGTTCCAGTTGCTCCACATTCTCAGTAACATTTGGTGGTATCTGTCTTTTCAATTTCTGCTCTTTCAGGTGGCTTGAAATGGAAAATGGCATCTTGTCATATCTTAACTAGCATTTCACTGACGAAGAATGATTCGGAATACCTATTTATGCCCTCGTGTGCTAGTTGTCTTATGTTGTATGCTCACATCTTTCTTTGCAAAATGTTTATGTCTGTCATCCTCTTTGCAATTGGGTTAATGCCATTTTATTATTAGTTTATAGAAGTTATTTATATATTCTGGATACAAACTCTTTGTCAGATATCTGCACTGTAAATATTTCAGATATAACACTTTGTGACATGTATTTTCAAATACTTCAGATATGTCACAGATTGTGACATGCATTTTCATTCTCTGAGTGGTTCTTACATGATTCTTTGTAAGCACTGCTGATTTATTTTATCTTCTCTAAGAGAACTTTGACAACTCCAAGTTTGAGAAAACATTCTAGTATGCTTACTTCTGTAAGTAATTAAGGTTTTATATTTAAATGTGGGATCATTTTTGAATTATATTTTGGGTATATTTTTTGGGTTGAAATATAGTCTTCCTGTGTTAGCCAGTTGGTCCACCTATGATGGTTGAAAGTTTCCATTGCCCATTAGAATTATCTTGGCTCCTTTGTCAAAATCAATTGATCTTCTATATGTGGGTCTGATTCTGAAATTTTTTTCACATCTATTCTGAACCCAACACACAAGACTCTTAATTTCTACAGCTTCGTGTATCATTGTAAAATCAGTTGGTGTAAATCTTTTCTTATAAAATAAAACCCTCTGTTAGATAAATCGTTGGCAAACATTTGCTCCCATTTCATAGGTTCTCTTCCCTCTGTTGATTCCTTTGCTTCCTGTGTGGAAGCTTCTTAATTTGCTATAATCTCATGTATCACTTTTTGCTTTTGTTTCTTTTGCTTTGGGGTCTTTCCAGAAAATCATGCCTGTCTAGATGTCTTGAAGTGCTTCCCCTGTTTCCTTCTAGCCATTTGAGAGTTTTGGGTTGTTGATTTGGGTCTTTGATATATCCCGAGTTGATATTCTTACAGGGTGAGAGACGGGGGTCAAGTTTCAGGCTTCTCTGTGTGGATGTTGGTTTCCTCTCCACTGTTTATTTAAGAGGCTGTCCTCCTTCCCGTGTGTGCTTCTGCCTTTGTTGATCATAGGTTGCCCATAGACATGTGAATGTGTTTCTAGGATCTTTGTTCTGTCCCTTTGGTCTGTGTGTCTGTTTTATGCCACCACCATGTATGACTTTGTAGTATGTCTTGAAATTAGATATTGTGATGCCCTTGCTTTGCTTTTGTGTTGAAGATGGTTCAAAATGGTTGGAGTGTGTCTTGTTCAAGATGGTTCAAGATATGGTATGTCTTAAAATATTTAAGATGGTCTTGGCTATTGGGATCTTATGAATCTAATTGGGATCTTATGAATTTTAGAATTTTTTTGTCTGGTTCTTTGAAGAAAATCAGTGGTATTTTGATGGGGATTGCAGTCAGCCTGTAGATTGATTTGGGTGGCATGGATGTTTTAACAGTGTTAATTCTTCCAATCCACAAACTCTGGATTGGGTCTTTTTGGGCCTTCGGCAGTTTCCATTGAAAGACCCTCAGTCACCCTGTCCAAGGAAGATCACGTGAAGACACTGGCTGCAAATGCAAGAGGTGTTTATTGGTATACAGGTGCCTGCGGGTGCCCAGCAAAACCTCAGCCAGAGCTTCGGTGAACTGGCACACCGGGCTTTGGGGTACAGGGGTTTTATAGGGTAAAGGGGCAGGTTTCGCGCGCGCGGTAAGCAACAGGTTTCTTATTGGATATTTTGAATACAGCACATAGGTTATACTTTAACTCCCAGAACAACCATGATTTTTGCTCTGTCACGGTGACCTACGCTTTTTCCAATTGTCCTGTGGTTTCTTAGCCTGTTTATCAGTTTAAGTTTAACAACCTCCGGGCAGCTCCTGAAACCAGGTCCCGAAACCAGGTCCCGAAACCTCCCTAAGGGGGGGTTTGGGTAGAGTGACCTATGTCATGGTTTTAGTTCCCGGAATCTGTTCCTTTCCTGGGGGGGGGGGGGTTCTGACCTATGTCATGGGTGTAAGACATGGGGCTGGGGTCTTTCACCATTATCAGTGTTTTGTAATTTCCATTGCAGAGGTCATTCATTTCCTTGGTTGAATTTATTCCTAGATTTTTTATAGCTATTGTGAATGGGATAGCTTTCTTTGAAGCAACAGAAAACAGATTAAAATGTTGTGCTCCCCAGGGAGATTCTCCAAAGCCATCAGGATAGTCAGCCCCACCCTAATCCCTTCCCTCCCTACCCATCCAAATTCCTTTCCATTCCTGAAGAATCCCTCCCCTCCCTATAGACCCACCCTAATCCCTTCCCTCGCCCCATAAATGCTGGCGACAAAGAACTAAATCACGATCCCCCGGCACCCCGCTTTTAGGCGTGTTTTTAGGCGTAAGGGCGATCTTTCCTGGCCAGCTAAAACAATAAAGGCTTCTTTTGGCTTTATGTGATCAGCTTGGATGATCTTATTTTCATCGGGTACAACACTTTCATAATTTCTTCTCAGAAAAATTTGTTAGTATATATAGAAAAACTATTGACTCTTGTGTATTGATTTTGTATTCTGTTGCTTTACTGAATTTGTTTATCAGCTACAGTAGACTTTTGATAGAATCTAGTTTTTTCTATCCATAGAATCATGTTATCTGTGAACAGGGGTATTTTTAATTCTTTCCTTCCTATTTGTATGCCTTTCATTTCTTCTCTTGCCTGATTGTTTTGGCTAAAACTTCTAGTTGTATATTGAAGAAGATGTGTGAGTGTGGACACCCTTGTCTTGTTCCTGATCTTAGAGGGAATTCAGCTTTTCCCCACTCAGCATGATATTGGCTGTGTTATGATGTATAGCCTTTCTTAGTTGAGATAAGATAACTTCTAATTTGTTCAAGGCTTTTATTGTAAAGGGGTATTGAATTTTCTCAAATGCTTTGAGATGATTATATGATTTTTATCCTTCATTCTGTTAATATTATACATCTTTTTTCTTTAAAAAATTTTTACTAATACATATTATTTCACAGAATAGTAGATTTTATTGTGGCATATTTGTCCATATGTCTAACTATTTGATCAATTTAATTCCTTAGCACCTCTCCTTGCCTGCTCTTCCTCCCTCCTCCATCCCCTTTTGCTGGTCTTCTTTATCATGAG
This sequence comes from Glaucomys volans, assembly GCA_020662805.1. Lineage (NCBI taxonomy): Eukaryota > Metazoa > Chordata > Mammalia > Rodentia > Sciuridae > Glaucomys > Glaucomys volans. Next base: position 1,044,511 of record JAJEJO010005186.1, on the reverse strand, counting down.
CTCTCCCTCTGCCCCTACGTTTATCTATTTTTTTTTTTTTTTGAACCAGGGATTGAACTCAGGGACACTTGGCCATTGAACCACATCCCCAGCCCTATTTTGTATTTTATTTAGAGACAGGGTCTCACTGAGTTGCTTAGGGCCTCGCTAAGTTGCTGAGGCTGGCTTTGAAATCGCAATCCTCCTGACTCAGCCTCCCAAGTCGCTTGGATTACAGGCGTGTGCCACCACGCCCGGCATCTATTTTTTTTTTTAACACAATGCTCCCAAATTCCATCTAGTTTTCTGCAAATGATATAATTCCATTCTCCTTTGTAGCTGAATAACATTCTTCTGTGTTTAGATACCACATTCTTTATCCATTCCTCCTTCAATGGACATCTAGGCTGGTTCCATAATTGTGCTATTGCGATGCATACTGCTATAGACTTGGGAATGCATTTGTCTCCAAGGTATGCTGACTTTAATTCTTTTGGATAGATCCTGAGGAGTGCTATGCCTGGAAAAGGTGATAATTCCACCTTAGTTTCTCAAGGAACCTCCATACTGGCATACTTCCACAGTAGCTGTGCTAATTTACATGCCCACCAACAGGGTGTCAGGGTGGTCTTTCCCCTGTATCTTCGCCAGTGTGTATTGTTATTTGTGTTCTTGATGGTTGACACTCTTACAGAAGTAGGATAGATTCTCAATGTAGTTTTGATTTACATTTCCCTGATGGCTTGAGACATTGAACATTTTTTCAAATAATTGTGACTGTTTGTCCCTCCTTTGAGTACTCTCTGTTTAGTTTACTTGCTGATTTATTGAATGGGTTTTTTTTTTTTTGGGGGGGGATTGAGTTTTTTAGTTCTTTATAGATTTTAGATAATAATCCTCTGTTGGAAGAGTAGCTGAAAAAGATTTTCTCCCATTTTGTAAAGTCTCTCTCATTCTTTGTGACATGGAAGCGCTTTGGTTTGATGCCATTTCACTTACTGACTCTTCACACGTGAGCTGTAGGAGTCCTACTGAGGAAGTCACTGCCTGTGCCTGTATTTTGAAGGGTTTCCCCTATGTTCTCATCTAGGAGTTGCAAAGTTTCCAGTCTTATTCCTTGAGTCAACTTTTACATAGGGCGAGAGACAGGGATCTAGAGTCAACCTTTTACGTAAGGATATCCAGTTTCCCCAGCACCATTTGTTGAAGAGTTGTCTGTCTCTAACTTATATGTTACCTTTGTCTAGAACATGATGACTGTAAATGGGTTTGCCTCTGTGTTTTCTGTTCTGTGCCATTGGTTTATGTGTCGATTTTTTAATGTCAGTGTGATGCTATTTGTGTCACTCTGGCTCTGTAGTATAATTTGAAGTTGAATATTGTGATGTTTCTAGCTTTGCTCACCCTGCTCAAAACTGCTTTGGCTGTTCTGGTGACTTTTAGGGTTGTTTTCTAGTTCTGAGAAGAATATCTGATATTGTCCTGGGAATTGCATTGAATGTGTGCAATGCTTTTGGTCCATGGCTGTGTTACCAATGTTAATTCTGCCTATCCATGAACATGGGAAGTCTTTCCATCTTCCGGTGTCTTCTTCTATTTCTTTTTTCAGTGTTCTGTAATTTGTCTTGTAGAAGTCTTTCACCACTTTGGTTAGATTCAATTCTAAGTATATTATTTTTTTAATCAATTATAAATGGAATTGTTTTCCTGATTTCTTTCTCCTGATTAATTATTGGTATAAATATTTTGTATTTTGATTTTGTATATTGATTTTGTAATCTGCTAACTGTGCTGAATTTGCTGATCAGCTATAGAAGTCTTGTGGTAGAGCTTTTAGGATCTTCTATGTAGAGGATCATATAATCTGCAAATGAACAATTTGACTTCTTTCTTTCTGATTTGTATCTCTTTTATTTCCATCTTTTGCCTAATTTCTCTGGCTAATGTTTCAAGGACTATATTGAAAAGAATCAGTGAGAGTAGACATCCCTGCCTTGTTGCTGATTTTGGAGGAAATGCTTTAAGTTTTTCACTGTTGAGGATGATGTTGGCTTTGGGTTTGTCATATATAGTTTTTATGATGTTGAGGTAAATTCCTTCAATCCATATTTGCATCAAAATTTTTAATCATGAATGGGTGTTGAATGTTGTTGAAGGCTTGAAGCCTTTTTTGTATCTATTGAGATGGTGATTTGGTTTTTGCCCTTGATTCTATTTATGTGGTCTAATATTTTTATTGATTTGCATAGCTTAACCCATCTTTCATTCCTTGAATGAAACCTAAAGTTGATCAGGGCACATAATCTGTTTAATGTGTTATTGAATTCAATTTGCTAATATTTTATTAAGGATTTTTGCATGTGTATGTTCCTCAAGGATATTGGTCTCTAGATTTTTTTTTTTTCCCCTTGGAGTGTCCTTCTCTGGTTTTGGTGTCTAGGTAATACTGGCTTCATAGAATAAGTTTGAAAGTTTTCCCTTGTTATGGATTGGATCTTTAAGATCTCCCCCCCTTATTTGTTAGCCAGCCGGAATGTTGATTATATTATGAGAGCTGTTTACTCAATGGTGAATGAACTCCTGGGTGGTAACTCTAGAAAGTTTACCTATTTTCTCCAGTAGGTCACTGGGGGCATGGCCTGGACTATATTTATCCATAAACTTCTTCTTCTTCTCCCTTCTCTCTCTCTGCTTTCTGGCTGCCATGAGTTGAGCAGTTGTTTTTCCCCACCATGTCCTTCTGTCATCATGTTCTGCTTGACCTCATGCCCTAAGCAATGGAGTTGGCTGAACTTCTGAAACCATGAGTCTAAACAAACTTTCACCTTTAAGTTGTTCTGGTCAGGTATATGGTCATAGCAACAGAAAGGTGACTAAAACATCTCTCCCTTTCTATTTTAGTCAATAATTGAGGAGCATTGGCATTAGGTCCATTAATTCTTCTCTAAAGCTCTGGTAGAATTCAGATGTGAATCCATCTGGTCCTGGGTTTTTCTTAGTTGGAAGGCTTTTTATTACTGCTTCAATCTCATTGCTTGTTATTAGTCTATTTACATTTTCTGTCCTTTGGTTAAATTTTGGAAGGTTGTATATGTCTATCAATTTATCCATTTCTTCTATATTTCCAATCTTTTGTGATGTAAGTTTTCAAAATATTCCCTAGTGATTCTTTGGATTTCTTTTGATATATATTGTAATACCTTTTTTTCCATCTCCAATTTTATTAGTTTTGTTCCTCTTTCTCTTTATTTTGGTTAGTTTGGCTAAGGGTTCATTAATCTTTTTTATCTTTTCAAAGAACTAACTCTTCGTTTTATAGATCCTATGTATTGTTCTTTGATTCTCTATTTCATTATTTCCAACTCTTTATCATTTCTTTCCTTGTATTGGTTTTAGTAACTTTTTTTTTCTTGTTTTCTAAGACCATAAGATAGATCATTAAGTTACTTATTTGGAATCTTTCTGTTTTTTTTTTTTTTTAATTTAGATGTTGATAGACCTTTATTTTTTCATTTATTTATATGCAGTGCTGAGAATTGAACCTAGTGCTTCACACATGCTAGGCAAGTGCTCTACCACTGAGCCACAACCCAGCCCCCTAATTTTGAAAATGTAGGCACTCATAGCCAAAAACATTCCTTTTGAAATGACGTTCATTGTGTCCCAGAGATTTGGGTACGCTGTATTTCTATTCTTGTTTGATTCTAATAATTTTAAAATTTCTCCTCTCATTTTTTTAATGACCCACACATCATACAAAAGTATATTGTTCAATCTCCCTCTGTGTGTATAGTTTCTATGGTATTTCTTGCAGTTGATCTCCAATTTCATTCCATTTTAACCAGATAGAACGCAAGGAATTATTTCAACTTTTTTTGGTATTTGCTGAGATTTGCCTTATATCTAAAAATATGATTTATTTTAGAAAAAAATTCCATGAGCAGCTGAAAAAAAAGTGTATTCAGCTCTTGTTGGATGAAATATGCTATAAATGTTTGTTAAGTCCAGTTCATCTATAGTATATTTTAACTCTGAAGTGTCTTCATTGATTTTATGTCTGGATGACCTATTAGTGAGAGGTTTATTAAAATCACCCAGTATTATTGTACTGGGGATATTTTAGTCTTTATGGTGGGGAGGGCTTTTCTATGTAATAGGTGCTCTGACATTTGGGGCATAAATATTTACTAATGTTATATTTCTTGTTGGAGTGTTCCCTTTACCAATATATGTCACCTCCTTTGTTCTAATTTTGGCTTAAAGCCTGCTTTGTTAGATATGATAATAGGTACTCCTTCTTGCTTTTGGTTTGCATTTGCATAGAGTATCATTTTCTATACTTTCATCTTTGTATTTGAGTTGTTGTATCTCTTATTTCCAATGTTTTTGTTTGTTTTTTGTTCAGAACCTTTGTTCATTGAATGCTTTTTCATGTTCTACATTTTCTCCCTTAGTTCATTCCTTAGATCTTCTTTTAATTCACTGATTATTTTAGCAATCAACTTTTAATATTCTTTGTTAGGCATTTCATCCACTTTGTTATTTGTGTATGCAGTTATTGGAAGTGGTTTATAAATTTTTGGAGGAGTCTTATTGGCTTGTTTCCTCATGTTTTCAGAGGTTCTGTTTTTTTTCTTTGCACATCTGTTTTGATGGATTCCTTTTCTCTCTTATGTGAGGGTGTTTTAGTTATTTCTTTACAATATGACTTGAGCTTGGGGTTTATCATACCATCAAAACTTCTAATCAGTGTAATCAAAGTGCCAAGTTAAACTGCCAGCACTGCTTTGAGAGGAAAGAGTAACCACCAGTAACAGTGGGAACTTATGAGAAAAGCATATACCAACATATGTTTGAAAATTTATTACTAATAATCTCTATAATTCTAAACAATGATAAAAGTGGATGAAAATAATATAGAATAGAATTAAAAGTTAAGCATTATTTATAGTATATTTAACACTAAATCATATTGGAAGAACAAAAAAGAGAAAAGAAGCAAAAAATATTGGGGAAAGGCAGGTAAAATGAGATAATGATGAAAAGAAGGGAAGGGAATATAAAAAAAGTGGTATTAAAAAAAATTCAATTAATTGAAAAAACATAGAATTAGAGCTAGAAAAAACAATGAGGGAAGACACAAAAAACACTACCCAAAACAGCCAACACAACAACAGTCAAATAAAAATTCAGGTTTTCTTCTTGTTGAGTTATTTAAAATAGAGACTCTTCTTTCTGGGACTTTGATTTTAGAATCTCCCAACAAGGAATGGTTTGTGGGACATTTCTCATTCATTCTCATTTCTCATTCATTCTCAACTCTGATCCAAACTGTTCAAACTTCTCTGGGGAGTCTCTATGCTGAGGCCCATACCTCCTTGCCTGCCAGTGTTTGGGGAACATTGTCCGTTTCAGAGTAGGATCTCCCCTCAGTATCACTGTGTTTTTGTTTCAAAGATGGTGGGGATAGGGTTAACTTTATTAGGAAGTACTGTCTTGCCTTCTCACCCTGGTAGCCTGTGGACTGATCCCAATTGTGCTACACCTCTGGTTCTGAGAGCCTCAGTCTGTGTGCTGAGGGTAGGTATGTGGGAAGTGCCCAGACTGTTTCAGCAGATCCTCCAGACACGTCTTGGTATGGTGGAGGTGGCCAGGTCCATGGTTGGCTTCTGCAGGCAGCATCTTTCCACCTGACCCAGAACTGAACTACTTTCACTCCCAGTCAGCCTTGCTCCTTATAGAATTCAGACTACCAATTTCACTTGCAAGTGCCATTCATTTTTCTCTGCTCTGCAGACCTGCTGATTGGCAGCCACAGTGTCTGTCACTTCTCAAAATTTCCCCAAAGTCTATGCCACAGTCTAACTCCTGAGCCCAGGTTGACTCATGGCTTGGGCACCCACTGATCCAGTAAGGTGTAAAGCATAAGTGGCTGCTGGGTATTGGGTGTACCAAAAGAAAGTAAACCATAAAAAGTACCCCCCCCCAAAATAATTACAGAGAAAGAAAAATGGAAAACTGTAGGAATTTCTAATCTTCCATGAAGAAAATTAAAACAATGATTTTTTAAAAGTGGGTGTTACTTCTCCACTTTCACTAAATCCATTGGGAAGTGCCAGAACTCTCCCACACTGGTTCAATTCCAGTACCAGAACCTCTATTTCTCCCCAAAATTGATATTGCTGCACAGCAGGACCTGATTTTCTGAAACTCACTGGGATGGGAAACTTACTTTCAGCTCCTTAAAGGGGAACTCTCCCTCCCCGACTGAGGCACTGCGTTGCAGCACCGGTGCAGTCTATTCATTTCATTATTTTTCTATTCTAAAACCCAATATTTCTGGATTTCACCTGGGTGCTTGTTCTCTGCATGACATTCAGTAGTTTCCCACAGCCTTCCTCCTTCATCATGTAGCCACAGAACTGCTATTTTGATTCAGTCTTGGGAAGTAGCTACCATATGGTGTGTTCATCTAGTCTTCCATTTTCACAAATCTCTTCAATGCAGTTCATTTATTGATTTGCATATGTTGAACCATCCTTGCATTCCTCAGATGAAACCAAATAGATTATGGTGTGTGGGATCTGTCTCCTGGAAGGGGGCCTATGTGGCATTCTGTCAGGAGACAGACATGCCAAACAGGTCACTCAGGGACTAGGGCTCTGCCCTGTCCCCTGGAAGGAGGCCAACACAGCGTGCATCTTTCATGCCACTCGGCAACTAGGGCCCCATCCCCCTGTCCTGTGTTCTGTGAACAGGATGTTCTCCTGTGGTCGGTAAGGCAGTTCTTCTGTGGCTTGTGAGCCTGTCACCTCCTGGGTTCACAGAATTGCTTGTTACTTTCTTGTACCGACCCATAATCTGCTAAATAAGTTAGTAACGGCTTATGCAAGGCTTGACCTTTTAGGTGTATGGCTAGCTTAACTGTGAGCATATAAAAGACAGTGTTAGACACAGCAGAGAAAGAAGTAGCTTCCTTTGTGACAGGTGTTCCATCTTCCCTGAATAAAGCTCTTCTCAGATTTCAGTGTGTGGTCTGAGTTCCTACGTCCCTGAAAGGTCGCTGCAGGTGAAGGCCTCTAGTGTTGCAGCCCCGTGGTGCATGAACTTTTTGATATGCTATTGAATTTGTTTTACTACTATTTTCTTGAGATTTTTTGCATCCATTTTCATTAGGGATGTTGGTCTATGGTTTTCTATTTTTGTTTATGTCCTTGTCTGGCTTTGGTCATAGAGTAATGCTAGCCTGATAGAATGATTTTGGGTGGGTTGCCTCCTTTTCTATTTTTTGGAAGAGTTTAAAGAGAATTGGATTAGTTCTTTAAAAGTTTGGTACAATTAGAATGAAAATGATCCAATCCAAGGCTTTTCTTTGGTGGGAGGCTTTTTGTTACTGATTCAGTTTAAATACTTGTTATTGATCTTTTCAGATTTCATGTCCTTATGGTTTAATTTTAGCATGTCATATATTTCCAGAAATGTGTTCATTTTCTAGGTTTTCCAATTTGTTAGTGAATAGTTTTTCATAACAACTCCTAGTGAGTCTTTGTATGTGGTATTGGTTTTCATGTCTCTTTTAAAAAATTTTTTATTTGGGGGCTTCTATTTTTTTCTGGTTAGTATAGCTAAAGATGTATTAATTTCAAACCAAAGCTTTGTTTTCTTGGTCTTTGTCGTAATTTTTTTCTCTTTTATTTACTTTAACTCTGATCTTTGCTACTTACTTCCTTTTACTAACATGATGTTAATAATAATGTTTGATTCATTTTCTTTTGTATATCTACATTTCTTGTGCTCTTTATACTGTCATGATGGTTTTATTTTTCATTTCTGAATGTAGGACTCCCTGAGGTATCTTTTGTAAGTGGTCATTAATTACTTCAGTTTTTCCTCGTTTTAGAAGAATTTTATTTCTTTATCACTTCTAAAAGATAGCCTTTCTGGGTATAGTATTTTTGATTGATAGATATTTTGTTTCAAGACTTGGAATATGTCATTCAATTCTGTCAAAAAATATAGTTGTTTTTTTTTTTTTCTTGAGAAATCTGCTGTGAGTCTAACAGGGGATATCCTTATATACGACTTGGTGCTTTTCTCTTGCAGAATTTAGACTTTTTCTTGGTTGTATACTTTTGAAATTTTGACTATAACGTGCCATGACTATCTTTTCTGGTTATGTATATTTGGGCTTTTATAAGCCTCATTATGTGGATCTTCATATCTTTCCCCAAGTTAGGGACTTTTTCTGTTATTATTCTATTAAATATATTTTCAATGTCATTAATGTCTTACTCCTCACCTTTCAATAATCTCAAAGTCTGGAATTTTCTTTTCTTTTCTTTTCTTTTTGCTTAATCATATCACAAAGGTCTTGAATATTCTTCATTTTTCCTTTTTGTTTGGGATATTTCAAAAGACTTTTTTCATCAAGTTCAGATATTCTCTTCCATTTGTCCTTATTGAGGCTTCCAGACGTAGTCTTATTTGATTTTTTAGCTTTTAATTTCCAACTTTTGTTTGATTTTTTTTCAAAATTCCTATTTTGTTGAGTTTCTCGTTCATATCCTTCATTGCCTTCCTAATTTCATCTAACCATTTGTATTGTCTTGAATCTCATTGAATTTTTTTGTTATTCTTTTAAATTCTCTATCAGATATTTTATCTACATTGATTTCTTTGGGATCTGCTGTTAGAGAGTTATTATTTTCTTTCAGAGGCATCATATTACTTTGTTCCTCATATTTATTGTGCTCCTATATTGATAATTGTGCACCTGATGGATTAAATGTCTCTACCCCTTTCATGGGGTGACCTTCATTGTAAGCAATGTTCTTCTGAAGATGTGTCTTAGGTGTCAGTTTGTTATTCAATGTTGGCTCTATTTCCAGATGATGATTATAGTGTAATTTCCCCATAGCTTCTTTGGCTATGATTAATTAATTTGGGTACATGTGTCCCATTGCTGAACTGAAGAAACAAACTGTCTCTGCAGACCACGCAAGAGTGGGGACACTCTAGCAGTTCGGGTAGGTATGGTGCAGAGAGCCATGGGTATGGGATGCTCCCTGTGTGGTTACTTCCACAGTGTGAGTGGTGGCCCCTGTCAGGCGGTGAGCATTTCCTCTGGCACTGTTGATACTATTTATCCTATTAGGCTCTGGCACCGGCAGCACCAGTAGTTGTGAGGCACCTGAAGCACTGATGCTACAACCAGGCCCAGATGCGGCACAGAGAAGGTCCTGGCAGAAACCACAGTAGTCCTTCTGTAGTGCTCACACCAGCCCTGAGAGCCGTGTGTGATCAGACAAGATGTGAAGGCAGGACAGTGATGAAAATTGCATAGATGGGTGGCAGTAGGACCCACAGTGTTCCTCTCTACTAGTGGCAGTGCACACCTGGAAGTGGGGCTATGGTTGGTGCTAGGCAAAGTACCTCCTGGCCCTCAAAAAACTCTTACTTTCAGATACTATATTTTTATATGACATTCTTATGGTGATTTTTAAAATAGGTCCCATCTCTGTTGAAATTCTCCATCAGTTAATGCTTAAAATTTCTCTCCCTCTCTGTGTGTAATTCCACGTGCATCTTTACATTTGTTTGTATTGACCATTTTTTCCCTTGATGGTGGATCACACGCTCTTTTTTCTTCATGGATGCTTGATACCTTGTGTAAAAGAACAGTAGAGTGAAGTAAATAACACTGATGTTCATAAGTGCTATATACTGCTCTTACTGTCCAGTTGCTATTTGGAGGTGGGGTCATTTTGGAATTGGTCTTGGTGTAGGCTATTTTGGGGTCAGTTATGTCTAGTTTATCAAAACTTGAGAAAATTTGAGGAAAGGAACAGAATTTTTCTTTAGCAAGGCTTGGAATCTGAGGGTTTGTCTGGTCTGTTGGTTGTTATTAGAATTCATCAGGCCATGGACGCTTGTGTCTCAGCTGTTCTTTTCCTGGGTCTCTTCATCCCTCCTTCAAGGGCAGAAGATACTGCTGTGCCCTGTGTAAATCTGGGAAGCATGTGTTGTTTCTCTGTGTTTTAATGCAGTAGTTCCTGTGCTGCTACTGCTCATTTTCTCCCTTGGTGGTTCTGCCTTTGTCCTAGCAAAAAATGGCAGCAACTTCAGCTTTTTCAGTTTTCCTGTAATTCTTTCAGATGCCAGCAGGTGTCAGCAGGTTCCCCGAGCCTGCCTATCAGGTGTTCTCTCTCAGCTTTCCTTCTGCATTCCCAGTATGGCAGGTCACTAACTGGAGTTCAGGGTAAGGCTTGGAGCTGTCATGAAGTTTCTTTAGTGCTCCTGCTTCACTCCTGGATTTCAGCAGGCGCTTCCCACCTGGACTAGACAGGAGAACTTCTCTCTGGCTCTCACTTCAGTCTTTCTTAACAATACTCAGGAAAGGCCCATAGAAATGAATGGAGTATAGGTACAAATTCCCCTTGAGTTTGAAGCTTCTGGGAATCCTCAATCCGTATGCCAGCTCACACTTGAACTTTAGAAATGTGTTGTGAATTCATCTTTTTATTTTTTTCTTCTTATCCTTTCTGCAACAGCTTCCTCCTGTTGCTATTGCTCCAGTAAAAATGCAAGCTTCTCTGGGCCTGTTCTCCCTTATGAAAAAACAGTAACTTTTAGGATTTTAGTTTATTAATTTTTGTGACTTCAGTTTTGATTTTGTAGATTATATGGCAGTAGCAACCCACCTAGTAAATATTTTTAGTTCAGATATTAACTTTTCTAGCATAATATCTAGACTTTCAATTCTGTTTTTGCATTTATGCTGGGATTTCTCCTTTGGTTTCTTCATTTTCTTGATATTATTGAATATGATGTTAATAGCTATTTTAAGGTCTTTGCATACTGATTCCAGTATCTATTTCTATTAACTGCTTTCTGTGTAGATTTGAGTCACATGTCACATTTTATGCTTATTCACGTGTCTAATGATTTTAAATTTTGGTGTAATTTGATTTATATTATCCTGGTATAAATTTGCCTTTCTTTTACATTTACACTATTCATGTCCATATAAAATTCCCTGTTGACAGATTCATCTTTCAGATTTTTAACATTAGTGTTGCCACTTTTTTCCATATTATTTCTGAATAAGGAGTCTGTTGTCATTCTATTGCGTAGTTTTTTGTCCCCATCATAATACCTTAGTGCATTTTTCTTCATGTTTTTCGAGCTT
>JAJEJO010005186.1:997693-1033244 GCA_020662805.1 Glaucomys volans | reverse complement strand
CACTATTCATGTCCATATAAAATTCCCTGTTGACAGATTCATCTTTCGGATTTTGAACATTAGTGTTGCCACTTTTTTCCATATTATTTCTGAATAAGGAGTCTGTTGTCATTCTTCTGCATAGTTTTTTGTCCCCATCATAATGCCTTAATGCATTTTTCTTCATGTTTCTCATGCTTGAGATTTATTGAGAGTCTTACATCTCAGAGTTTATAGTTTTCATTAAATTTGGAAAAACATTTAGCTGTATTACTTCAAACATTTTTTTCTGTGCCTCTTCCTCAACTTTTCCTCAGTGATTCAAATTAATGTAAATTAGATGGTTGAAGGTCATTGATGCTATTTCTTTTTAGTGTGTCTTTTTCTCTTTGCTTCCTTTTAGTTTCTATTTCTTCACCTTCAATTTTACTAATCTTTTCTTTCACAGGATCTAATCTGATTTTGATCCCACACGGAGTTCTTTTACCTCACCCATTGTAGCTTATCTCTAAAAGTTCAATTTGGATTTTTAAAATGTTTTTCTTTTCTCTGTTTGACATTTGCAAACTTTTCTCTCCCTACTTTGACAAATGAAATATATTTATAAGAACTCATAATGTCTTTGTCTATTGATTCTATCATTCATGTCATTTTGTATCTGTTTCCATCACATTTTCTCTTCATTGGACTCCAGTTTTCAATTTCTTGGTGTATCTTTTGGGTTTTGGTTATATAACAGCCACTTGTATTTATCTGGTTTAAATGTTGGATACAAATATTCTTGTGCTTTGTTCTGGGATAGTCATTTGGGACCTATTTGATCATTTTGAAGCATGCTCTTAAGCTTTGTCAGGGGAACTAGAGAAGCTTTAACCTAGAAATATCTTTTCTCCATTAGTACAGCAATATCTCTATGCATCATGAAATTTTCTACTGTGGATAGTGAGAATATGAACCACGTAGGTGAATTTCCCCACTGCTCTTGTACCCATGTTCTTTCTCAGGTATTGGGTGATCTCTTTGTGTATCCCATGTGATCAGTACACCCCTTAGGATTTGGGGTGAACTCTGCAGTACTGTGGAGTTTTCTTGCCATGAAGATTTCTTCTCTCAGTACATTGCCACTTGAACTCTAGTTAAATTGGCTTTCCCAGTCTCAGTTCTGTGTTAACTCCAGGAATTTTCTGGTCTGTCTTGATTTTCTCTCTCTTGCCTTACATCCTAGAAATTCTCATCAGAAAGTAAGATAGTTCTTCTCTAATGTGTTTCTCTTTTCTTACGGATTACTTATGGTATTAATATTACTTGATATCCTATGTCTTAAAAACTGTTGTTTTATATAGATTGTGCAAGATTTTAGTTGTTTCAAGTGACAGGGTGAATTCAGTCCCTGATAGTTCATGTTGACTCAAAGGGAAATACATATTTTTAGAAAGTTGTGATGTTTTTATTAGTGTGTTGTTATACATAATAGTGGGGTTCATTTTGACATAACCATACATGCATGGAATATAATAGGCTCCATTCCAGTCCTCAGCACTTTCTCTTTCTCTCCCCTTCTCCCTCCACCTATTCCCTTTCTTCTACTCCACTGGTCTTCCTTCTATGTATCCATTATTTTTATTTTTAAATTGGTCCTTCATAGCTAGGCATAAAGGTGGAATTCCCTGTGGTATAATCATATGTGCACATAGCAGTATTTGGTCAATTTTCTTCTTCAGCACCTCCCCTTTCCCTCCCCCTCAATTCCCTTCCTCTACTCCATTGATCTCCCTTCTATTTGCATGGGGTTCCCACCACCTTTCTCATCCTTATTTTGTTCTGGCTTCCACATAGGAGATAAGACATTCAGCCTTGGCTTTCTAAGTATATTTAGATATAATTTCAAAAGTTAAAGAATATTTTAAGGTATATATTAATGTACTGCCACTGATTTTTACCAGTTGTTTTAATTTTACCTGTTTTCTCTGTCTCCATTTCTGTGTGTCTGTGTCTTGTGTATTTGTATGTTTTCATGGAATTTTATTTTTTGTAAATAAGATGAACACACCCTGCTCCTCTATGCCTGTGTCGGTGTGAATGCTACGAACAAGGGCATTCACTTGAAAAACCTGATTAGTGTTATAAAGCCCAGGAAATTTGATATTAATAATACCCTCAGCTTATCCCTTTTATCAATTGTCCTAATAAATTCCCATATAGCTATTGATTGTTCTGAGTCTAGGATCAATTCCAGGACCCTGCATTACATTTATTTGTCACTTCTTTTTAGTGTCTAATTTGGAATAGTTCTTCAGGCTTCCTTTGTGCTTCTTGACCTTGAATTTTTTAAGATTTCAAGTCAGTTGCTTTGTACAGTGTTCCTCAATTTTGATTTGTCTGATGTTTCCTCATGATTAGATTCAGGATATGCGTTTTTGGCAAGAGTGGGACTGAAGTGATGGTGTATTCTTCTCTGTGAATCTTATTAGAATGCACATAATGGCAGTCTATTCCCAAGTGGCTGTGCTATCTTTAATGACTCGGGTAGAAGTGTTTTCCAAGTTTCTCCACTTCAAAACATTAATCTTTGTAATTAGTAAGTGATTTTGATAAAATATTTTAGGAATATGTGAATATACACCTCTCATCAACTTTTAATCCACTGATTTTAGCTTCCAGTGGTGATTTTCTAACTCCACCAGTCTCTCTTTTAGTCAGGTTCCATCATAAGGAGAAACATGCTAGTCGGCTTTCCATTAATATAATGAAATGCCGACATAAGTGACTTATACAAAGACCTGCTTTATTTTGGCTTACAGTTTGGAGGTTTCATTTCAGGATCATTTGGCCCCATTGCTTTGGTTCTGTGGTGACACAGCACATAGTGGGAGCACATGGAGCAAAACTATTCATCTCATAAGCCAGGGAGCGCAGAAGAGGAAGGGGCTGGGGTCCCACTATCCCCTTTGGCATTATGCCCCTGTGACCTGAGGACCTTCCACAGCACTCCACCACCTCCCAGTAGCACTACCCTGTGGACCAAGCCTTTAACACATGGACTGGGGGCTGAGGCCCTCCCCTGGTTAGTAGCCCCAGTATGAGCCCAGAACTTGTTGCCCACCCTACACACGGACCTCTGGGGGCAATTCAACATCCAAACTATAACACTATCACCTTGTCTACTTTTATATTTTTATAGTGGTAAACTCATAGATTTTTTTATTAATAAGTTATAATGAATTGTTATCTTTGTTTATTTTGAAACTCAAATTGTCCCAGATTTGACCAGTGGGGTCCTTAGAGATATTCTGTGATCTTTTCAAATGTCTTCACGTTTCATTGACTACTGCTTGGATTCTGGTACATTGAGGTATTTCAGGCTTAATTTGCACTATATGGGAGAAAAATTTTGTATATATTAAAATTGTGAGTTAAGGCAATAATATATTCATTTGTTATAAATTAAGATTATTTATGAATTAAGAGTTTGATTACAATTTCGAATACAACCACTAAAAATTTTCTTTAAAAAATAGAATCAGAAAATCCCCAAATAAGGCAAAAATTGTAATGAAAGACAAAGGACATTACATGGTGATAAGACTTTCAAGAAGATATGACACTTAAAAGCATAGACACACCTGGTAACAGATCCCAAATACAAGATGTGAAATTGATTAAATTGAAAAGTGAAAGAGGCAGTTTGAATATCACAGTTGGAGGTTTCAGTGCCACGTTTTCACTATAGACAAAACAACTCAACTGCAGATCAGCAAGGAAACAGTAGACTTGAGCAATAGTAGGAGCGAATGAACCCTAACAGACGTCTGCAGAACACTTCACCCCACAAAAGCAGAGTGCACGTTCTTTTCAGGTGCAGGTGGATCATTGCATTTGCCCAACAGAACTGGAAACATGTTCACATGAAAACCTGTACCTCGTGAATGTCCATAGCACCTTTGTTCATGATCCCCCAAAAAGTGGAACTGCCCAAGTGTCTATCAGCTGATCAGATAATGGGGTATTTACACAATGCCATATGATCAGGCCATAAACAGAATGAAGTAAGATGTGCACTGCCATGTGGATGAATCTCACGGACATAAGGTTAACTGAAAGGAGTCAGTCCAACAGGCCACAGAGGGTGCATTCCCACTAGATGAAATGTCCCAAATAGATAAGTTCATAGAAACAGGAAGTGTAGTTGGGGTTGCCAGACTCCGTGGTAAGGAGCTGGTGGGGGTAACTGATTAATAGAGGTGGGATTTCTCTTCTATAGTGCTGAAAATATTCTGGAAACGTATAGTTGTGATGGTCATACGACATTGTGAACATACTAACCCTACCAAACGTCACACTACAAGATGACAAATAGTGGTTATTATGTTTTGAGATTTTGATCTTAATAAAAATTGAATTTAAAAACTAAAGACAAAAATACAACCTTTTTTTTTACATTTCTGTCAGTTTTGTGTTACTCTGAGTTTCCCTTTATTTTCATCTATCTATCTATCTATCCATCCATCCATCCATCCATCCATCCCTTTGCTCTCATTTATCCTTATCATGAGGAACTTCCTTTATTATTCTGAGTATAGGTCTATTAGGGGTGAATTAGGAACTTTTTTCTTCATGAATATCTTGTCATTTTATTTAAGGAAATTTTTCACTACTTATGATTCTGAGCTGAACTTTTCTTTAAGTATATTTTCTGCCCATTTTTAACTTTCTTTTTCTTATGAGACTTCAAGTACAAAGGTCTTAGGCAGATAAATATTTTACCACATATCACTTAATCTCTGGGGTTTATTTTGTATCAAATATTTTCTTCCTAATTTTCCTACTAGATTATTTGTGGTGATACAACTTTAAATTTACTCTCCTTATTCCTTCCCCCATACACTATTAATGTAATCCATTAAATTTTTCATTTTGGTGATTGTACATTTTAATTCTGGCATTTTTACTATAGTCTTTTTTATAATATCCATTTCTCTGCTGAGATTCATCATACAACCATTTAAGCCCTGAACATATTTAAAAAAACTGATTTAAAATCCTTATTGGTTATCTACCATCTGAGTCTTCCGAGCATCAGTTTTTTATTGAATACTTCTTTTGACTCTCGCCACATCTTCCTGATTGTTTGTCTAATAATTTTTGTTGTCTAATAATTTTTGTTGGTATGACATGGTTTAGAGACAGAATTCTGCTATCTTCTATTGAATGTTGATTTTTGTTCTTGCCAGAAGTTAATTGGGCCATATCTAAACTACACACAGTGTTCCCTGTCGTGCCCAAAGCTGAGATATCCTCTCTAGCCTTTTTAGTACTTTTCCACCAGGCTCCCTGTGCACTTAAAACTAGACAGAATTATATTCATATTTAGGGATGCACCCCTCTTTGAGGTCCATCCTTGCCATTAATAACTCCCTAACTCTCTAACAGCTTTGCTACCTCCAATCTCTTCCCCTGGTCCCTCAAACCAGTAATGCTGGAAGTTTCTTCAACTCTGCATCATACTGGCAGGGAGGTGGCCTCTGGTGGAAAGCCACACATCTGAAAACCTAGCCCAATGGATGCGGCTCTTTTCAGGTTGGATTGCTCAGGCCGCTGTCATGCAGTACCCCGGACCAGGTGGCTTCAGCAACAGATGTTCATTGTTCCGTGTTTCAGTCACGGAGGATGAAAGTCTAAGATAAGGGCTGCGAGGGAGAGGCCCTCCCTCCTGGTGGTCAGCTGGCAGGCTAATACATTGTATGGAATTTAGGAGCGTCACCTGGACTCTGGCCTTCATCTTTACCTGGTGTCCTCTTTTGTGCATGCCTCTGAGTCCAAATGGCCCCTTTTGTAAGAGACTAGCCCTATGAGTTCGAGCCCACCTCATGGCTTCATTTTACCTTGATTATCTCTGTAAAGATCTTTTTTCCACATGAGGTCCCATTCTCAAATACTGCGGGTTAGACTTCAGTTTATTGTTCTTGGAGAGACATAATTAAACTCTAAGTCACTCTCTAGTGCCTTCAAATATTTTGTCCAGGTTTTGCAATTATCATTTGTTTATATTCTGTCATGATTAGAAGTTGGCATTTGCTTATATATATCTTATTATTTATCTATAATGTATATCTCATATATAATTGTAAGATACATATATATGCATATATTTATATAAAGATGTATATATAAGATTTATTCTCTTAGAAAATTTATCCCAGGGGTGCTGCACCACTGAGCTACATCCCTAGTTGTTTATATTTTTTTCTTTTGAGACAGGGTCTCACTAAGTTGCTTAGAGTTTTGCTAAGTTGCTGAGGCTGGCCTTGAACTTGTGATCCTCCTGTTTCAGCCTCCTGAGCCTCTGGGATTACAGGTATGAGCCACTATACCTGACTAATATTTTTTATTGTAGGCATACATTGTGGTTATATGTGGTAGGGAGTTGGGTTTGCCTCATTTTTCTTTATACAGTGTTTATTTTGTTCCAGTAGATAGTTAAATACTGGCTTATCTTGAAGCTTTCAGACTTGGTTTTATGCATTTCTTGGGCATTTATTGCATATGTATCTTTTTAAATGCCTTTATTATTCATATTTTTCCAACTTTACTGAGGTGTAAGAAATAAATGAAAATTACATATATTTAAGGTGTACAATGTGATTTGATATGTGTATGTCATCAAATGACTACCAGAATCAAGCTAATTAACACATCCATCACTTCATGTAGTTACCTTATTTTATTTTGCTTGTGGCAAAAGTGCTTAAGATTTATTCTCTTAGAAAAAGTTTATCAAAATGTATAAATGCATTCTGTCATGTACAACAAATTAGAACAAATTAAAAGATTTTTTAAAAAGTACTATTAATGATAATAAAATGCTTTTTTTTTAACTGA
This sequence comes from Glaucomys volans, assembly GCA_020662805.1. Taxonomy (NCBI): domain Eukaryota; kingdom Metazoa; phylum Chordata; class Mammalia; order Rodentia; family Sciuridae; genus Glaucomys; species Glaucomys volans. Next base: position 1,026,386 of record JAJEJO010005186.1, on the reverse strand, counting down.
AAGCTTATTCTTGGACCAACATTCCCTTCCCTAACTCTGAGTCCCTGGTGGCTACCATTTTACTCTCTGCTGTCACCATTTGCCCTGTTTAGGTTCCACATATTAGGTGAGGTCATATAGTATTTGTCTTTCTGGGTCTGGCACGTTTTTCTTGGCTTGGAAGAAGCCAAGAATCCTCCAGGTTCTTCCATGGGGGTGCAGACGGCAGATTTCCCACCTTTTTTAGGGTTGGATAATATTGCATTGTAAGTGTTTATACATACATGTGCATTTACATCTATCTATCTATCTATCTATCTATCTATCTATCTATCTATCTATCTATCTATATATCAGTCTATCTATCTACTGATTCATCAGTCATGTGTTCTGCATCCATCATTCCTGTGGACACTGAGGTTGCCTCCTTAGCACTGGCTATTGTGAATAATGCTTCAGTGGACAGGCACTGCAGGACTCCTCCAGGACGCTTCCTTTCCTGCACCTGTACCCCTAGGCTTGGGGTCACTGGATCATATGTGGTTCTGCGTGTGATTGTTTTGAGGAGCCTTCATACTGTTTGCATAAGGGTTGTGCCAGTTTTCATTCCCCCCAGTGGGGTACAGAGGCTACCCTTTCTCCAGACCCTTTTCATAATTGCCATAGTAACAGGTAGGAGGTGATATCTCATCGTGGTTTTTGTTTATATTTTCCTATTTCCCTGATAATTAGTGATGTTGTATACCTTTCATATTGGCCATTTGTATGTTTTTTTTTTAAATGTCTTTAAAGTCTTTTCCAATTTTTTCATAAGGTGAGTTACCCTCTTTTGCTATTGAGTTGTATGAACTCCTTTTATATTTTGGATATTAATCCTTTATCAGATATATGATTTACAAATATGTTCTCCCATTCTGTAGGTTGCCTTTTATTTTTATGTCGTCAGTTCTTTCTTTACTGTGAAGGAGCCTCTTAGTTTGATGCAGTCCGCTGGCTTATTTTTGGTTTGGTTGTCTATGATTTTGGTGTGATAATCAAAAATCGTTGCCAGGGCTGATGTCAAGGAGATCTTCCTCTATGTTTTCTTTTAGCTTTAGGTTTTATATTTAAGTCTTACATGGCTTTAGGCCTTACGTTTAAGTCTTTATTTTGAGTTAATTATTGCATATGGTGTAAGGTTGGGATCCAAATTCTTTTGCATCTGGATAACTGGGTTTCCCAATATCATTTATTGAAAACTGTCCTTTCCCTATTGTGTATTCTTTGCACCCTTGTCAAAGATTAGTTGACCATATATGTATGGGTTTTTTTCTGGGCTGTTTCACTAGTCTGTGTGTCAGTCTTTATGCCATACCGCTTGGATTACTGTAGCTTTGTAATCTGATTTGAAATCAGGATATGTGTTGCAACTACCTGTATTTGTTAAGATTTCTGTGCTATTCAGGGTCTTTTTGGTTCCATAATAATTTTAGCATTTCTTTGAAAAGGCCATTAGAACTTCATTGAATCTCTGGGTCCCTTTGGAGCATAGTAGCATTCAAACTATCTAAATTCTTCTAATCTGTGAACATGGAATATCTTTCCATTTATTTGGGTCTTTTTCAATTTCTTTCATTAATATCATAATTTTGAGCATATAGGTATTTCACTCCATCAGTTTTTTTGGAGCTATTGTAAATTTGATTTATTTTTGGATGGTTCATTGTTGGTGTGTACAAATACTAATAATTTTATATATCAATTTTTGAATCCTACAACTTGACTGAATTCCTTATTAAAGGAAGAGGAGGAAGCACAAAGACAGTAACAGCCTTTTGTGGTGTCTTGAGGATTTTCTGTTCAGATTATTATATCATGTGCAACAGAAAATTTAACTTGTTCCTTTGTAATTTGGGTGGAATTTTTTTCTGCCTAATTCCTCTGATTAGGACTTCTGGTAATATATTTAATAGAAGAGGTCAACATGCGCATTCTTGTCTCATTTTTTTATCTTAGAGGAAAAGCTTTCAGCTTTTTATAATTGAATATGATGTTAATTGTGGCCTGTCATGTATGGATTTTATTAAGTTGAAGTGTTTTCCATCTATACTTAACTAATCAAGAGTTTTTTTTTATCATGAAAGGATATTGAATTTTGTCAAATACCTTTCTCCATCTATTGAGATGATTTTAAAGATTTAAAGATTCATCTTTTGCTTATTGAGGTGCCGTATAACACTTACTGATTTGTTTATGTTGCCCTACCCTTTGATCCTAAGGATAAATTCCGCCTGATCATCCTGTTCTTTTAATGATCGCACACATCTCTAATCTGCCCTTTTGCTGACATATAGCCTGTGATCTAGGCCCAATGTCCACAAACTATGGCTGTGGGCCTAACCTGGTCTGTAAACTGTTTTTGAATGGCCCACAAGATACAAATGGTTTCTACATTTTGAAAGAGTTGAAGAAAAGGGCAATCAATAAGGAAAAAGGGGAGGAAACAAAGGAAGAGGAGGAAGCACAAAGACAGTATGGCCTGCCATCTCTAAATAGTTGCTGTATGATTCTTTTTGCAAAATGTTTCTGACCCCCTTTCTGGAGCTCAGTACTTGCTTCTGAAGTGCAGAATACAGAGGTGCTCAGTGAGGCCTGTCACCCTGAGTGGACTGGACTACAACATCGCCCAGCACTCTATGACCTCTCCATGCAGTGGTTTTGCCCCGTAGCTGCCCCTCTGTGATGGACCTTGTAGAATTTCACCGTGGGTGAGTTCAGCCCAGCCCTTGGCTCAGGACCGAAGATGAACTGCCCTTCAGAACTTGAGGCTCTGTGAGGTTTGCTCCCCTGAGAACCAGATACACAGCTGCTCTCAGCTGCCTTCTGCCTCCCTGGCAGTAGGCCTGAGCTCTGCTTTGAGTCTGCCTCTCTGTCCTTTGGTTCACTAGACCGAGCTGTATGAACACGGTTTCACCTCGTGTTTCTCCTCTCTCAGGGCCTGCAGTTCCGCTCTGCCTGTTGATCAAACCTGCAAATAGTTACCTCCAATGTTTTACCAGTTTCATAGTTACTTAGGCTAAGCTGGCAGGTCCAACTCTAGTTATTTTAACTTGTCCTAAAATGAAAGCCCGTATTTTACTTTCTATATTCATGCAAGTAGAAGAGATGGAAATCTCATGCTGACAAGTAGCAAACGGTTGAGGATAACAGCTCCCTCTCCCCCCACACACATGAAAGAGGAAGCTTGGAAACGCTGTAACCTCAGGGGAAACAGCCAGTACAGACACCATCTCCTTAGAAACGCAGGGAGATGACGGAGACGACTGTGTGTCTCAGCCTGGCTTCACATGGAGAAAAGTCCCTTGATATATTTTGAGTCTAGGAATCATAATGGTAGCTAGGTTCTTGTCCTGAAATTAAGGAAATCAACATGAAATTCAGTCCCATGCTGGGGACATTCTGAGGATGATTGGTATAATCAAAGACAAAATCATTCTTGAGGAATAAATCCCTGACCTTGGCTGTACTTTATTTCTGTGAATAGAGGTATATTGAAGATTAAATAAAAATTTAAATTATATGGCACAAATAAATAATACACCCTGTGCAACCAACATCAGGAATTAGAAAAAAAAATATTGGGTTATTGAACTAGCTGAGATGTATGTCTAAAATGATTAAATAAATAAAAGAAAGAAGAAACCGAAACATAAAAGTAAGACACTATGAAAAAATGACTAAGCATTGTCAAAAACGAATTAGTTAAAGCTTTCAAATAAAAAGACAGTGGTATAAGATGAAACTGAATAGTTTGATAAATAAGAAGTTCTTGCATGGGCAAAGAGAGAATTATTGAATGACAGAAAGAAACAATAAACACTCCATGGGATAAAAAAATACTTGAATATCTGCAAGCAAGTTCAAGGTCAAGAGATGTGGAGAAGAGAATATCCTTTTTAACATGATAAATCTAACACTGCTGAAATCCATTAAAGTGATAATGAGTAAATTTTAAAATTGGAAACACAAAAGGGAAAAAATCGGGGAAAAGAAGATTGGTAAAGCAGTTACTAGAGAAAGGTTTTCTGTAACTAATGCAACTGGAGTAAGTAAGAAGGAAGGAAGTCTATTCACACCACAGAACCTTGGAAAGGTATTGGAATTGGAGGTATCACACACATCTGAGGGCAGTGATGTAGGGAGGAAACCAGGAGGGGTTTTGGAAAGTCCTTGTAAGAAGCAGGTGGCCCTTTAGGTTCCCTTCCCCAGCTGACAAGCTGTGATGCTTCCTTTCCTGGGCAGACGAGGAAGAGGTTGCAGGAGAGAAAGCGTGGGCTAGGAATGGAGTGCAGCTAAGGGTGCATGGATGGTACAGAACACATGGATATTAACGACGGTCTAAGTAAAGGGAGATGAGGTTCCCACTCAGCTGCCAAACCTCCAGCAGTTGGTATTGTGCTCTGTGGAGGAACACGGTTCTGTGCATAGTGCTTGTGTCCTCTGGCCCTCTGCTGTTCTGTCAATGGAGGGTGCTGGATGTACCTTCCATTCCTCACTGGGCTACACCTTTAGCTGTTTCAACTACCCCTGAAATGCAGCTTCAGCTTTAGCATATCCTCCAACATGGCAGGCGTTACAGCAGCTGCAGCACCCAGATCCAATCCAGCCAGACTCACGATCACAAAGGCTGCACAGATCTCTTTCTTCCATGCCCTGACTGCAGTGTCTCCAATACACTTCATTAGTTAATGCCCATTCATTTTCTTTTATTCTTCCATGGTTCGAATTCCATGATGAACAGGAATTGGGCATTGGTGAGGAGAAAGAAAAGGAAAATCAGTTTTATTAATGAAACTGCTATGAACCATCTTGTACACATGTTTTCATTCTGAGAAAGTTGCTATGAGTGGTATTTCTGGGTCATGGGATAGATATATGTTTATTTTTATAATAAACTGCCAGATATTTTCCCGAACTGATTATACCATTTAGTATTCCCACCACAAAGCACAAAATTTCTTGGTTGCTAGCACTGGGTATTGTCTGTATTTTTAATCTTTAAATAATTCTGATGGTCTTGATGGCTAGTGATATTGAGCACCTTTTCATAGGCTTATTGGTCTTTAATATATCTTTTTGTTGTGATGTCTATTCAAATATTTTGCTTCTTTTTTATTAGTATATTTTGTTTTAATTTAGCTGGAGGAATTTTTATGTTGAGTAAATATTCTTTGTCAAATATAAGTTTTATAAATATCTTCTCCCACCTTGTGACTTGCATATTTTTTCTTAATATTTTTTTGGATGAGCAGAAGTTTTTAATTTTTTAAAAAAATAGTTTTAGTTGTACATGCACACAATACCTTTATTTTATTTCTTTAGTTTTTAAATGTTGTGCTGGGGATTGAACCCAGTGCCTCATGTGTGCTAGGCAAGTACTCTACCACTGAGCCACAACCCCAGCCCAGAAATTTTTTATTTTGATAGTCCAATTTATTGGTTCTTTTTGAATAATTAAGTTCTGTGTCCAGCGTAAGAAAATTTTACTTACCTACAAGGTACAATCATATACTCTGAATTCTTTTAATATTTGCCTTTAGGAATAGGAATGATTGTAAATTAAGTTTTATATATTATGTGAAGTTGGGGTCAAGATTCACCTTTTCCATATGGGCATGTCTAGTTGTTTATTATTTGTCAAGAAGAAATTCCTTATTACATTGGATTTTTTGAGATTTTACCAAAAATTAAATGACCATGTGTATATATATTTCTGAACTCTATTCTGTTTCATTACATCAGCTTACTGATTCTTAGGCCAATATCACATTTTTTTTATTTCAATAGCTTTATAAGCCTGAAATAATACAGTGAAAGTTGTATATAACAAAATTTTTTCAGCATTGCTATGTATGAATACTTAGATCTTTTCCATTTCATATCCATTTTAGTATCAGATTATCAATTTCTACAAATAGATCTACTGAAATTAGAATTGGAATTATTTTAAAACAATTGGTAGAAATTTGTAATAAGTTTATATTTATGGAGAATTAACATTTTTATAACATTAGTACTCTAATCCATGAACATAGTATAACTTTCCTTTTACGTAGGTCCCTAATTTCTCTGTAATGTTTTGTAGTTTTCCCTTTATAGATATTATATTAAGTTTATTTCTAATACTGTCATAATTTTTGTTTGTGGTGCTGGGAATTGAACCCAGGGTTTCATACATGCCAGGCAAGCACTGTACCACTGCACTATATCCCCAGCCCAAGAATGTCATAATTTTTGATGATATTGGAAGTATAGATATTTTAAATTCAATTTTATTATTGCTGTAATGAAGCAGAGTACAATTCATTTTTGCATATTAATTTTGTATTCTGCAGTTTTTGTAAATGTTTATTAGTTCTGTTAGATGCTTTGCAAGTTTCCTAGAGTTTCCTATGTAACAATTATGTTACCTGCAAATAGACAACTTTATCCTATTCTTATTTTTAAACCTTTTCTTTTCTTAATGCTCTGACTATACCTTCCAGTAAAATGGTAAATACGAATGGCGAGAGTAGACATCTTGTCCTTGTTTATAATCATACATACCAAGTGTTAATCATCAAGTATGATGATACATTTTTGTTTTTCAGATATCATTTATTGCCTTAATGAATTTCCTCTCTGTTCCTACTTTGTGAGAGTTTTAAAAAATATGAATTGACATTAAAAGTGAACATATATTTGAGGAAGTTGGGGAGTTATTGGTCAATGGATACAAAGTTTTAGTTAGGATGAAAATGTTCTGGAGACCTATTGTACAGTATGGTGACTATAATAATAGTAAAAAAATGCATACTAAAAATTGCTAAAAGAGTAGATCTTAAGTGTTCTCATCACAAAAAAGTGGTAACTATGTGAAGTGATACATGTTATCTGGCTTCATTTAATTATTTACCCACGTGTACACATGTCAGAGCATCACATCACATACCATAAATATGTATAATTTTATTTGTGAATTATACCTTAATAAAACTGGGAAAAATAAAAACAAAGTAAGAAAAAATAAAACTCAAATTCCTTTCCCCCAAAAGAAATTTTTCAAATGCTTTTTCTAAATCTATTGAAGTGATATATATTTTGTCTCAATCATTTTATTCATATTTTTGAATCACAATGAGTTTTACTACAATATCCTATTTATACATTACAGGATCCATTTGAGAGAGAGAGAGAGAGAGAGAGAGAGAGACAGAGAGAAAGAGAGAATATGATATTTATGAGAGATAATGATAAGTCACTATTTCTCTCTCTCTCTCTCTCTGTGATGTCTTTTTCATGTTCTGGTATTAGTGCTATTTGGGTCTCAGAAAATTAACTGGAAGGGACCTCTTTTTTCTGAAAAATTTTGTAAATTTGGTTCAACTTCTTTCTTATTGGTCTGATGGAATGACCAATAAAACCATCTGCTAGGACTTGGACAAATGTTTTCCAAAGGTCCATGTGTAAGAGGCTTGTACTATACAGGTGGTGCTATTGGGAGGTGGTAGAACCTTTAGCAAATGTGACCTTCTGGAAAGTCCTTTGGTCATTGGGGCATTCCTTTGAAGGGGATTGTGGGACACTACTCTTCGTCTTTCTCTCCCCTTCCTGAATTGATGTTCAAGTGGTTTATAGTTCGATGTTCTGCCATGATGTGATGCCCTTGCTAGCGGCTCATGGCAATGGTACCACCTCATCTAGAACTAGAACCTCCATAACTGTGAGCCAAATTGAATTTTTCTCATTATAAGTTAATTACCACAGTTTTTTTTTTATAGTATTCTGAAGCTTTGTAATATACCACCTGAGCCTGGAATTTTCTGTATGGAAAAGTTTTTGATAAAAATTTAAACTTCTTTATGTTGTAGTTTAGATATATGGTGTCCCCCAAAAGTTCCTGTGTGAGACAATGAAGAAAGGTTTAGAGGTACAATGATTGAGTTATGAGAGCCTTAACCCAATCAGTGAATTCATCCCTGATAGGGATTGACTGAGTTGTAACTGAAGGCAGGTAGATTGTAACTGGAGAAGGTGGTTCTGTTGGGGGGGGGGGGGTGCTTTTGGGCTTTCTTTTTTGTTATGGTAAGGAAAACTCTCACTCTGGTTGCTGGTGTGATGTCCCCAGCCACTTTCCTCCACCATGCATTTCTGCCATAATGTTCTGCCTTACCTTAAGCTATGAGGAATGGAGTTGGCTTTCTATGAACTGAGACCTCTAAAGCCATGAGCCCCCAAATAAACTTTTCCTTCTCTAATTATTCTTGTCAGGTCTTTTTATTGTAGCAGTGAAAAGTTGACTAAAATGACAAAAGATATATGGTTCTTCTAATTTTCTATTTCATCTTGTGTCAGTTTGGTAAATTTTATTATTTGAGATTTTTTTTTCATTTCACTTAAACTCCAGAATTTTGGGCATAAAATAGTTTATAATTCACCCTTTGTCCTTATAAATGTGTGTACAATTTTTAGTGAGCACCCCCTTTCATTCTTGATATTGGTGATTTGTGTTGTCTCTTTCTTTCTCTACAGGTACACCCAGGGCTTTGCCAAGGCAGTGAAATTGGCACTCACACTAACTTTGTTGTTGTTTCTTTCCTAAGGTCTATTTTCTATTGTCACTTTAATTATTTTCTTTCATTACAATATTATCACCATGTTTCTTAAATTTTACTATAATAAATGTTGAAGTAGATATTCCTCAATTTTAAAAAATAATAATTAATGAGAAAATGTTTTCTGGTACACAGTACTAAATAAATGTTACTCATTTGAATTCTTATGGTGACTTCCCTGCCTGGTACTTCCTGTGAGGATTTCCTCTAAATTTCTAGTTAAGAATCATTGAAAATAAGCATTTTCTTTCTGTATTTGTAGGGGAGAAATTATAATCAGTTGGAGAAAAACAGTAAAGATTTTGAGTTCTTTATTGGATAAAATCACAAGCATTTGTAAGACTGTGTTCTCTTCAAAATGGAGATAAAACTGATCCTACCTGGGTCAGAAAATATTTTCCTCAGGTGTAGCCTCAGTTGCTCACTCTTAGACGAGACATTTTTATAGAAATGTGCTGAGTTCAGAGTCTCCATCTCATTTAGATACTTTGAGTGAGATCAGCTGGGGGTTGAAGAGAGGTCTGGATTTGTGGGACCCAGTATCGATGAGAGCCTTGAAGACTGGAAGGTCTGCAGGGGAAGTGGACAGGATCACTTCTTGTTGAAACTGTCATGTGACTCTTCAGGACCTTTTGCTCTATGTGACCCAATCTATGTGACATAGATTATTACATACACGTTGGAGATGAGTGTATCCAAGGTTATAGTCAGTGATGTGACGAGATGCAGATTTAGGATTGTGAGACCCTAAAGCCCATAAATCATCACTGGGCCCTCCAATGTGGAAACTCATCGCTGCTTCAAGCACTGATAGGGCGTCAGATGGTAGTGTCCGCCTGAGGGCAGATTAAGCAAATCTGATAGTGCTCATCTGCTATTGCAGGCTTTAAAATCTTTCCTGATACAGAGTAAAGGAAAAACTCTGCTGAACCTCAGATAAGATTTTAGAAGGTTGGGGGGTATTAGAAAGCTCATATACAGGAAACGATTCTAGACTTCCAAATTTATGTTTTGTTAGGAGGTAATGAGGGTTTAGGGAGTTTTTATAATCCCCAGGAAAGTAAAGATTGACCTTGATTCATGGACTGGGTGCATTAAGTTGAATATAAAGCTAATATTTGTTTATCAAATCTCTTTTGACATAATTGTGAAGCTTTGCTTCCATTAGAAAAACACACACTAAAATTCAAGGTCTTGAATGCAAGACCTAATAAAAACGACTCTTAAGCATCCTAACATTCACTTCAAAGAAGCATTTTGTCTCTGTCAATATGTGGTCTATAGTGCATTTAATTCTCTGAGGAAATCTCTGTGAGCATTTTGCTAAATGGGTAATCAATTCACCTGCTTTTGCCCAGTTCAATTAAAGCTCAACTCTAGGAACACAGACACTGCCTCCTGCAGTGGAGGTGGCAGAGGGGCCAAGAAGGGGGGACTCCAGGCTGAGCCAGCACATGCCCTGTCACCCCATTTCCCCAGGTGGCAGGAAGGGCAGGAGGATGGCAGTGGGACAGCCATTAGGCACTTCCTCGCCGCTGAGTCCTCTGCTGTGTGTTGCACGCTGCTGTTCTCCTCTCACTTCTCTCCCCAGCCTTCTCTCACACTCATCTTTTTGAAAGGCTACTTTGATTGTTCTGGTGGGGGTCCTCTGTATCTAGATACCTTTTGGCTGTGACATTGCTCTGGAACCCATGACCAAATACCATAAGAAGGTGCTTTTTGGATTCTTTTTTTTCCCCAGAGATGGAATGAGCCATAACTGTCATTCACTGGCTCATTCATTTATTTGATAATATTTTCAGTATCAAGCACTATTCAAGGTTAAGGAACACAGCAGTGAAATAAAAGGAAAGCGAGAAAAATCACGCACATGCCCACAGAGTTTTTGTTCTTGGCAGGGGATGGAGAGGCATTTATAATTTAAAAAGTAAATTATATAGTGTGTTGAGATGGAAAGTGCGATGGGAAAAATAGAGGAAGGCGAGCGAGATGGGAAGGTGCGAGGCTGCAGTTCTAACAGGGGCTGCGGGGTGGGCGTGCTGAGGTGCTGGCCCTGGGTCAGAGCCGCTGCACTGCTCTCTGGGAAGATCTCAGCACGAGGAGCGACTGCAGGCTCCCAGGGAGGGAGCCCTCTGGAGTCCTCCCGAAAGGCAGGGCCATCCACAGGGTCGAAGTGGAGAAAGCAGGTGTGAATTTTCCAGAAAAGTTGCCTTTGAACTTTTATGTGCAGTTTCTAACTGTTTGATAGTCATCTGTTAATACTAATGACCAATCAATTGATTCCGAAGGGACTCCCAGAAGGAACTCTTACAAGATCAGAAAGCACACGGGTTAGGAGACCCAGGAAGAACATTTAGCAGGTTGTTGGGCTGTCAGAGAAGTTCAGGCAGGTGGACATCTGGGGCTTATCATCAGCATTCTGTTGAATGTTTGCACATCAACTCAATCAAAGGACTGTGTCCTCCAGAGGGCGGAGAGTGGGCACACCTGCAGACTTGTTAGGATCGAGAACACATTTTCTGTATTTTGAAGGATCTTTATTCCTTCCAGATTTTACTTTCAGCAGATGTCCCAACCTTGTGCCCAGGTCTTGGAGTCCAGCCTTACCTTCTTCACCTCTGCCTCCGTCTCCACCTGGGCTGATCCCACAGGCCTTTCTTCTTTTCACAAGCCCGCTCTCTCTGTCCCGCCCCCACCCCTGGCACTCTTTGACATGGCTCCCCAGCTTTTCTCCAAAGAAAGCTGAAGGTTTTCATTCATTACATCATTTCTTCTGCCCTCTGAAGACGGCAGGGATTCTCGTTGGTCTGGATATGACTGTCTCATATCCAGAATCTGGTACTTCCTGGCACCAAGTAAGTTTTCCATAATATTTCTACCTGGAATCAAAGTTAGTTCTTTTTTGTGGAAAAGCAAAATGAACTCCCTTTAATGTGCCTCCAGAAGTAGCACAGCAAGTCCTGTGTGGGTGACACACCCCTTCCTTCCTCCATGTCCCGCCTAACACCTACATTGCCCTTTTCCTTTTTCTCCTGGAAGTGACCCCTCCTGCTGCCCTACACCTTGAAGTTCCACCTGGTCCAAGTTGCTGTCTCTCCTCTTCCCCAATCAGAAGGCCCATTACCTCCGGGACACCTCTTCCCTTGAGAAAGGAGGGAAATAATCTGACTGGAGGAATTGATTTTCCTATCCCAATAATCACTTTTGAGCCCTCCTGGGTGGAGGGTCTGGATTTTCAAAAGAGGGAGGGAGCTTGTTCATCTACATGGAATTTTTATCTTGAAAATTTCATGAAAAAGTTACTAGTGCATTGTAAAAGAAGCAAGGTAACTTGGGAGAATTATTGTCCTTTTGCTTTTATTAGGGAAGGGATAGTCCCTTAGGTTTTTTTTTTTTCCCTCTGTGTGTATATGCATGAACCTATCCTTTGTCCCTTCAAAATCTTTTCTGTGCTTTCTCTCTCTGAGTCTCATCTTGGTTATTTTCAAACAGCAATTCCAAGGTGTCTGTCTTGCAGCTGAGGAATTTCTGAGTGACACTTCCCATCAGGTGAGCAGGAGCCTCTGACCTACCTCCCTGATTGTCCCACATCAGTGCCGTGAGGGCCAGATGAGGTTGTCTGATTGTGGGGCAGAGGGTGATCCCAGCCAATGGGTAGCTTCCTTTCACTCAGCATGTTCTTTAGCTAAAAACTCTTATTTTCAAGGGCAATTCAAGGGACAAAGAATATGGGGGCCAAAGTGTAGCTTGGCAAATCAGCAATCCTGTTATTTGATAGAGAACTGTTTCCTCTGGTTTCGGAATCAGGGCAAGACGTAACTCTCTAGAAGGCCCTGGCATGCCTGAGGTACTGCAGTGCTTCTCTCAATAGTGAAGGCATTCCGAAAACAGACCTGGCTGGACAGGAAATGCAGACACTTTCAAATTACTTTAACTTCTCTGGTTTCTTGCCAGATTGATTTCTTTCATTAGGGGAACTTACTTTCATCTACATACCATCTAGCCTTAGGAGGTAAGAGACTGATTTAGTGGACTTAATTTAGGAGCATCCTGAATTTTCAGGAATTTATCGTTTAATATTTGAATGCCTGTGTGTGACGTTTGGATTAATCAACTTGATTTGGGTACATGTCTGTTGTGGGTTATCCCTCACATTGAATCTGAGACACAGTTTTGAATTAACAGTGCCACCATCTTGGACATCAAGCCTAGAAGTAACAGATTTGAAATCAATTTTCAGCATGATCCCCAGTTCAAGACCTATTGTAGCTTCTTCTTTCCTATTTTCTCTTCCCTTAACCTCCTCATCCTCACGTTCTGGATCCTAGACCAAAGGTTTCCTGACTGCTTCTCTCTTTATTATCTTTCTAATATCCCTAATTATAGAAATTACTGCTCTGTCTGTATCCCTAGAGAAGAGATCCTGGATTGTGGGGGTATTTTCATAGGCATTTGGTGTACTAGTCAGCTTTTTATCACTGTGATCAAAACACCCAACAAGAGCAACTTAAAGGAGGAGAAATTTATTTTGGGCTCATGGTTTCAGAGATTCAGTCCATGGCCAGCTCACTCCATTGCACTGGCCTGAGATGAGGCAGAACATCATGGTGGGAGGGATGGCAGAGGGAAGCTGGTCAGTTCATTGCAGCCGGGAAGGAGAGAGAGGGAGGAGGAGCCAGGAAACCAGGGACAGGATGTAATCCCCAAGAGGATGCCCCCAGTGACCTACTTCCTCCAGCTCTGCCCCACCTGCTTACTGTTGACACCTACTAGTCAAATGATTAATCCATCAAATGGATTTGAGGTTACAGCTCTCGTAGTCTAATCATTTCACCTGTGAACATTGCTGCCTTGCATAACACATGAGATTTTGGGGGGACACTCCTCACACCTGGATGAGTGAGGTTTAGGTATGCTAAAAGCCCTGCGATGTGTGATTGTCATATAAATGAAAAATTGTTCCTCTGCTTCCAATGCCATAAAGACACCAGTTGATAAGTTCCATTTGTCTGACTTCTGTCCCCTTTACAGCTTCATAATTTTTCTCTGTCCACGCTCACACTTGGTTCTCACTCCTCATTCACACTAGCATTCGCCCTCCCTTCTTCACACATCTGCCTATACCTATCTCACCTGAGAGATTCCTCTCATGCACTCCCTTCCCTCTGACTCTGTCCCTAAAGGCTCAGCTATTTCCACACCTTGCTTGAAACATCCTCCTAGTGTGCTAGCCCAAGCAGCCTGAATCCTTCCCCGTGGACTGCCTGCATGCCCTCAGGAGAATCAGACAGTCTTTTTTGTTTTAAGAGTTCTTATATGTGCCCATCCTTTCTTGCCAAGATCCTAGAGACCTTTCTGTGCCTTCTGCATCTTTTATTCCATGACCTATTTCTCCCATTCTCTGCTCCAGCCAAACAGGTGGACATTCTTCTCCCCACATGTAACATGTCCCCACAGCCAACCTCCCTGTGCTCTGAGGGCTACAATGCCATGTTGTTGAGACCAAGTTCCAGCTAAAGAAATGGGCGCAGAAGTGAGATGAGGTCTGACCACAAGTATTCACCACGTGTCCTTCCTCTTTCTCCTTCCCTGCATGCAAAGGGAGAGGGATGTGAAGACCCAGTGGAGAGCAGACCCAGAAGTCAAAAGGGACTAGGTCCTTGATGACTGGGCAGAAAACCACCCACTTCCTGGGAAGGGAGAACATCTGCACTGGTCACTGTGTTGGCAAGAAATAAGCTAATGTAGTTAGCCACTGAGTTGGGTGCTATTTTTTATAATAGCAAGCATTACCAACTCTCACCCCGTGTGCTTCCTCATGTGCCTGAACTTGCATCCACTGTTACCATCAGGTGGAAGGAGCTTCCTGTTCACACGTGTCCATTTTGTGCATCTGATATGAAATCAATTCCTAGCTCCTCCACGAAGCTTTCTCCACTTTCACCAATCCAGTTGGCCCATTCTTCCCCGAGTTCTTAAAAACCACGTAGGCTGTTTTACCACACAATTGGCAAATAATCTTACACTGCACTTACTTTTACTTGGCTTAACTGTGTGTGTTCTACCTTCTCTGTCAAGCTTCAAGATCTCTCGAGTAGTGAGACAGTCACAGAGCTTCTTAGTGTGAGAGAGGCTGTAAGTGTTCAGGAAATGATTGTGAAAGAGTGGGGTGGGCTTGCCTCCCGAGGCTCTTGGCGGCTCCTCCTTTCCTGTGGACCTGGCTTACATCATAGGCTTTGCTCTTTCACCGGTGTGTGGGTGAGTTTGATGTCACTGCTTGTTCGTACTTCTCAGAAATGTTGGGCCAAGAAAATTGTACCTTCCTAAAGCCCCATCTCTTTCCCTCTATTTACCTTAATACTGCACTTAAAACACCGTAGTTGAATAAATGAATCTGTTCTGTCCTCTGAATTAGAAAAGAATATACATAAGCCCTCCGAAACCTCCTGTTTTCAGAAATATCAAAACACTGTATCAGCTCTCTTCATTTTCTTTGTTGTTCTGGAAGTAATCACAGAGGGCTGGCTGTCTGTTTTGAATGAGGTTAATCATTACCCTATCGACGTTTTGTCTAACAAAGAAAAGATTCTTCTGTCTGTTGCCGTAGTGTGATCGTTGGTTCTGCTGGGTTCGGCTTTGAGTTAACAAGGCCTCGTGCAGATGATATTCTTCTAATTGGTGGGGTGATCTGGTGAGTGTTCCCCCACAAGGGATGTGTTTGAAGGAAAGCCTACTGAGGCAAAGGCCTCGTCAAGGAATCAAAGTTATTGACTCTGCTCTTCTCCCCTGCTGAACCTCGAGACCCCACTTGGCAATCGATGGTGACCATGAAGAGGAGGCACGTGGAACGGGGTCTCAGGGGATCTGCCCTCTTTTCCAGCAGCTTGATGTTCTGCAGCCCATTTCCCTGCACCATTCTGTCCATAGGACAATGGGTCAATGTGCTTCTCATTTTCTTTTTGGTGTCTTATTAGGGAAAATAAGGCAATACAAATGACCACACAGGTAATTTCTTACAAAGGACAGGTGACAGGCAGAAACCCCCATGATGGTGTTGGAAACCTTTGAAGTCAATGTTCCACGGTGGCTCCAGCCTCTGACTAGTCCCAGTGACATGCACCTGGTGTGGCACTAACTACAGATCTGCATCCTCTGCTAAGAATCCAAGGTTCTCTCAGTCCTGAAAGGGGCAGAGGCCATTCCTGCAGTAAGGGAGGCCAGTGTCTAGGGATCCCAAGATGGCAAGATGAGGAGGTTCGCCAGTGAGGACCTGAGCAGAGTTAAGTCAGGGCTCCAGTACTAGGTGATGGCAGGGACTCATGGGGGAGGAGATATTATGGCAGGGGACAGAGGCAGGGATGGGGGCAGGAAGCATCTGGTGGCCCAGGGAAAGGCTGCACAAATGTAAGGACTAATTAGAGTTTTAATTTAAAGACCACCAAGACTTTTCTACAAATAGCCTCGTTTGCTATTTATTTAATATACGTGCTCAGCTTGACTGGCCGCTTAGTGTGGGTGAGGACCAGGTTTGGTTTTTGTCTGTATTGTGTGCAACATGATGCTGGGCACTTTGGAAATGTGTGGTGTGCACCTGCCGTAGGATTGACATCTGAGCCTAGCTGCTGTTTGGCTCATTCTTTTTAGTTTTGGGTTTGGGGACTTTTACACGGTTACTTTTAAGTATTCATTTTCTATTCTTTTAAAAAATTATGCATTAAACGCCAACTCTGTTCTAAGAGGTAGAGACAGAGTTTATACCTTTAATGGGGAGAGTCATAGGAACTGAGGTCAAAGAATGAGTCAGAGGCTAGATGACTTGGGGCTTTTATGTGGTAGTGGGGTCCAGGATTCATTCTAGGTGAGGCGTGAATACTTTGAATGGTTTCAAGTAGACCTGATGTGATTTTCTTCTCAAAAGAAGTGTCTGGCTGCAGCACAGCATACAAATGTAAGGGGTAAGGAGGCAAAAGGGTCTTCTGTCCTGATCCACAGATTAATGGTGGTGGCTTAGAATGGGGGGTAGTAGTGAGGTTGGCCTTCTCCCGAAGTCACTCTGATCCTTTTCAATATGGAAAGATGCTATTCCACTTCACAAGTCTGAGTAGCTGACCCTATAACACCATTTGAAATCAGAATACCCTGGTCTTGCTTTTAAAATTTTGATCATTATTCTAGCCTGACCAGAGATGGCTCTGTAGCCTAAGAGGGCAAAGAAAGTGGGTCAGAGAAGCTAGGGAAGAGGAATAGAAGGTGTAGGAAAAAGGATGGGATGTGGCTTCAGGTGTCATGGTGGCCCCTGATGTGCTGAAGGCTCTTACTTTACTTCCTTCTTCCCATTTTCTTATCAGCCCCTTGGGTTCCATGCCCAGCTCCCCAATAGAAGCTGCTTTGCCCACGCCCTCCACGGTCCCTAGACGGGAATGCAGGCCTATGTTTCATTGATCACTTTCATCACTTTCCTTGACCCCTGCAGCATGGGCACCAACCCTCCCACAGTTTCCAGAAGATCACACTCTGCTATTGCACCTTCTACCACCTCGAGAGTCCTTCGCACCTTCTCTGCAAGTTCTCCCTCTGGTTGCTTTTCAAACATTGGCACTCTTGGGCTTGGCCCTCTCCTTTCTATCTTCTCTTTCCACTCTCCTTGGGGTTTTCACCCAGTCTTGGGCATTAAATTTTGATGCATATGTAAATACCTCTTACCACTCAATTTTTGTCTCTAGCCCTAACCTCAGAGTTAGCCTCAGACTCCTCATCTGTCCACCACCTGGCAATTGCTACCAGATCATTCATAGTTACCTTTAACTGAGTGATTTCAAAACCGAGTTTGCAGTCCAGTCTTCCCCAGGGTCAATCTGCCTTTCTTTCCCATTCTGCATGTCGGTCTGTAGAGCCATCTGCCTTCATCCTTCCTCCTCATCCCCCATCCCTCACTCACCAGTCTGGATGAGTTTTCCTCCTAAGTGCATTTTAATCCATCTCTGCCAGCACTGCCCCAGTTCAGATGCTCAGTGTCTCTTTCCTGGACTCCTAAATGGTCTCCATGCCTCCCATTTTTTGCCCTTACTCCCTCAGGGATCTACCCAGCCTTCAATCTAATCCTGTCACTCCTGTGCAGTAAACTCTCTGAAGAGTCCCTGTCATATGCAGTGCACTCCCTGGCCCCTCTGAGACCGAGTGGGGCTGTTCACCATCTGGTCCTGCCTCCCCCTCCAGCATGACTCCCCTGAAGCCTGCTCCCTCCTCCACTGTCTTCCACACCCCAGCTTGTTCTGCTCTGGCGATATTTCCCATCATTCTCCAATCACATCAGGTCTCAGATTGGTGCTCACACTGCTTCCTCTATCTGAGACGCCCTTTTTCCTTTCTAACCAGAAAGTTCCTAAAATTCAGTGACATAATCCTCTGGGCGACTTCTGCATCTCCAGGATAATGCGTGTGCCTCTCCTGGATGTCCCGGGTGCCCCATGGTGTCCTGCACTGGTAGGCATCTGCATGTGTGCCTCTTTCCTCTCTGAGCCTTTATTTTCTTATCTTTAAAATGGAAACAATAATAGTTTCTGTCTTAGAAAGTTGTTGTGAGGATTAAGTTAGGTGGTCCTTGTGATAAACTTAGAACAGTGACTGGTACGTAAAAACACATTCATTGATAACCGTAATAACATTGATAGCATTATCCCAATGTGAGCACAATCAGTTACACAGTTATTGACATCATTGATAATTGTTTTGCTCTAATAAAATAATTGATAATAATATAGGTTGATTATCTCTTATCCACAATGCTTTTGACCAGAAGTGTTTCAGATTTTGGATTATCTGCAAATACGCATGCGATAACCAGGGACCCGAGTTCAAGCACAAAAATTCATTTATGTTTCATGAGCATAGACTGCACTTGATTTTGTACAACATTTTAATAATTTTGTGCATGAAACAAAGTTTGGTGCTGGGGCTTTTCCACTTGTGACCCAGAATTTACAGTGGAGCAACTTGGATCTTCAACTCAGGGTATTCAACCCATAATGATTATTAATTTGTATAACATCATTGTTACCCGGCTGTGAGCTCCTCAAGGGCAGGGGCAATTCACAATAATAGAACTTTGATGATAATAATGACTATTATCTAAGGCTAATATCTGTTGAATAACTGCTATATGCTGGATCCTGAGCAAAACCACTAGCTTCCAAACCATCTGAGTCGTTCAGATGGCTGAAGGGTGCTTCCAGGACCAACTCACCTGACACAGTCCCTGAGGCCATGGAAGGCAGCCCTGCAGCTGGACCCCGATGCTAGATTGCCTTCACTCCAAGCCCTCGACTGTCAACCACCGGCTCCATGCTCAGCACCAGAGAATCGGGGGTATCCAGCAGGTACTCGTGCTTATTAACAACCCAGTGGAAACTCCTAGGCACTGCCCCAGACTGCCTCAAAATGAAGATGGCCTAGAAGGCGGTGGTCCCCAGAGTGACTGGGTCACTATCCACTCAGCCTAATTAGCACATTGTTGATGAAATGATGCCCCCCGCCCAGCAGTGTCTCTCTAATTAACCAACAGAAAGTTTTCGAGGGATCTTGCCTAGTGGACGGGCCTGAAATAATATGATTTTCTTCGCTCTCTTAAGTCAGCCACGCATATTTTTTATCACAAGGAAACAGGGAAAACAGCTTGAGCTGAAGAGCCGAGTGCCCTGGCCGCTGCAGGAAGCCCCTGGCTCGGTCAAGGGAAGGCCCGGGATGTTCAGGTCACCTTGCCCAGCCTGTTTGCAACACTGCCACACCACCCATCCAGCAGATGGCAAAACAGAGCAGAGCGACCCACCCTGAAGGGCCATGTCTCTAGGATTAAAGGCAAAGTCGTGCAGCAGAAAATGTGCCAGCCAGAAAGAGTGGGGAAGAGAGCAGTCACTTGGCGAGTAGCACTGAGGTGCTAAGACTCTTCTACATACTGAGCCATCTAGCACTCACCACAATCCCACGTATTGGGGATTATCCCATTTTCTGACAAGGCTCAGAGAGGTTTGTGAACTTCTCTGAATCACAGAGCTGATGATGTAGCCCTGAGCAACCCTCTGCTTTTGGGGCCAGCTAACTCTTGACTTGCCTAGTTTGCGCTTTGAGTCTGAAGTCATTTCCTCGGAACCCTTCCACATTGGCCACACTCGGCTCAGAACTGTGTGCTGGGCTTCAGCTCCGATCAGACTGGGAGCAAGTGTTTCACATCGCCTTGCCGGATTCCTGAACCTCACGCGATGGGGCTGGATCTCTCTGGCCTGCGTCTTCGAAGCCAATCACTCACACAGCGCTCGGCTGGTAGTAGGTGCTGTGAATGTTTATTTAATTAGGCTTTTCATCTTTCTAAAGAGATGTCTGGGGTGTAGATCCATCAGGTTCCTGCCAATTCTGTTTCTGGTGATAACATTTTGACCAGGCAAGAGGCTTGATGCTGTAGGAGGGACAAGCCTGCTGGTGCTGTGGGATCTGATCTCTGTCTTTCTTTCTGCTTCTGTGCAGGACTGGGCGGGGCTCCTCACAGCTCCGCGCCTTCTGGGGGCCTGGAGGAAGCCTGCCGGCTCTCATCCCGGTACTGTGGCCACGCACGCCACCTTCCAATGGACCCCTTCACCCCCAGGACAGGCAGCAGCGTGTCATGGTGCAGAGACACACACACAAGCACATTGCACTTTGCCAGGTATACAGAGGAGAAATAGATGAATGAACTCAGAGAAGTGATAACATTTAAAATGATCGTCGTTAATTGTCAAAGACATGATTCTTGGTTTCCGCCTTCTGCCCATGACCCTGGAATCAGGCTGCCTGGATTCTAATCCTGGATTCTGCCTGGATTCTAATCCTACCTCTTAGAACCCCAATTCTTCATTTTAAAAATGGGGCTCATGCTATCTATTAGGTTGAAATACAAAATTGTAATTTTTTTGGTAGGTCAAGTAGTGACAATTCACAGACCTCAACTTAATACATCACAGGACTGCTGTGTTGAGGAAGTGAATAGTGCATGTGAAGCACTCATCGTAATGCCTGTCCCCATGTGCTCAGTACACGAAGCCACGGGGAACCTAATGATTTTGATCTGAGACAGTGACTGTGGTCTTATTGGACTTCTGCTGTCAGTTCAAGTTTTCTGAGTGGCACCAACAAAATGCCTGGCTTTTTCTAACCATTACTGAAAAGTAAGAGCAAACAGCATCCCCCAATCCCATCTTCTCAGCTATCGCCTTGACCGTGATATCAGGGAAGAATGAGAGGGGTCCTTCCTTCTCCCACGGACATGTTAAATAAATCTCCAAGGCGCTGGATGTGAACAGAAGCCGCGCCCCCCAGCCTCTGCTTGCTCTGTGGGGCCACTGAGAGGGGTCCCCTCACACTGCAGCCGTAGTATCGCTGTGACCTGCGGTGAGTCACTTAGCAGGTGTTGGAAAATTCATTTTCATCTTCAAACTATGATGTATTCAGTTTCTGCTAGGTTTTAGGCAACATCATGTCTTTACAAACAAAAATTTATCCTCATAGGAATGGTCATTCATTTTTCATTCATTCATTCCACAGGTGTTTACTGAGTACCTACGAGATGTCAAAGATTGTGTTAGACAAAGGATAGAACGGTGACCGAATCAACACAGTGCGGCAGTGTAGAGTCTGCTAGGAGAGATGGACAGTAAGTAGGCACTCTGAGAAGAGAATGCCGTACTGTAGTTGTGGTAGTATGGAGGAGATGCATGTGGTTTGGGCAGAAAGAAACACTGAACAGAGCTTTGACCTGGGAACACAGGACAGAGCTACCAAGTGGCCCACACAATGTCAGAAAATTAGATAAAGGCCTCCTCGGAGATGAAGTTCTGTGCTAGGATATAGGGACTGATTGGCGGAGTGACCGGATCTGACCCATTACTTGACCCTCCGTCAGAGGCTGTTGTGTGGGGTGCAACCAGCCTACAGGTACACGGTATCTTTGGGCCAGGAGAGGCTTCCTCAAGGAAATGATGTTGGAACTCTTGTTCTATGAGAGGGGAGAGAGTAACTGAATACGTGACAATGTGTGTTTGTATTCAGTACCATTGGGATTTGGAGTATGAAAACTGTATGTGAAAAGGCCCTGTGGGAGGAAAAAACAGGACCCATGAGAAAAAAGTCCAGTGCAACTGGAAGGCAGGGAGGAATGAGGGAAATTGAGAAGGCTGGAGACTTAAGCAGAGATCAGAGCTTGAAGATCTTAAAAGAGGCTTTGGTCTTCATTGTGAGCAATGAAGAATCATTCAACCACTGTAGGTCATTAGCAATAGCAGGAATACATTTTTGTTGATAAGATTACCATAGATGTTAGGAGGAGAATGAAGGGAGGGAGGTGTGATTGTGAAAACAGAGAGACGAGTTAGGAGGCTTCGGGAGCAGGAAAAGTGATGGCAGTCCATACCAGGTAGTTCTTCCATCTCCCAATCAGGTACAGTGGGGAAAATGGTTCATATTCAATAGATATCAGGAGGTCACCTTGATAGCAGTTGCTGATGGACTGAAACTCGGAGATGAGGAGGGGAAGCAGTCAAGTCACTGCCAAAGATTTCGGATTGTGGAATGGCATAGATGAAGCCATCCCCTGAGAGAGGGGGACTGTGCTGGGCAGCAGGAAGCAGAGATGGGTTTTATTTGCATATCCAGGTGGAGTTATCAGCTGTGCCAGCAAATTGGAGGAGAGATCTGTGTCAGGAGAGAGAGATGCTTGAGTCACCTGTGCAGACGGCAAAGGAAGCCGTGGGCTGAGATTACCAGGGAAGACAATGTAGTGCAAATAAATAAGAAAAGAAGGCTTGGAGACGAACCTTTAGGAATCCCAGATTTACTGGACAGACAGACAGAGATAAACCTTGAAGGTTTAGACCCATTTTCCAGCAACTAAGGCTCAGAGAAGTTGATTACTTTGCCCAAGTCTCCCGACTAGCAAATGGTAAAGTTTGAATCTGGCTATTTTATATTCCAGAGCTCTTACTCTTCCCCTGTCTCGTATTTTTTAGCCTTTGAATAATTAATTTTTGAAAACTTTGAAGAATATTGCCATTGTATCATTTAACATTGAAGGGCGCTTTTAAGTTTCTATTTTTTGCCGTTCTTAAAAAGACAGCCTGAAATATCCACACTGCTGAGAAAGGCAGAGTGTTGTAAAGAGGGATTAAAACCCAGAAACTCTAGCAACCCCTGGGAGCTTGGAGTTCACCAACTTGACATAATTAGGTGTTCACTTAACACTCAGTAATTAAATCACTTTACACCAACTTCTTTAAGAGAGAGAAAATCAGCGGGAGGTGCAGCAGACACCTTGGGCTCCACACCAACCTGCTGCCCTGCCCTGCCCGGCTCCGCAGCACCCGCGGAGTTGCTAACTGCCTGATCGCCCTCCAGAGCACGAAGGGGCTGCGTTCTCCTCGAAGGGGCTGCGTTCTCCTCGCCTGGATGGAGGAGCTGAGAAGCTGTCCCAGCAGGTCCTGAGAGTGAGGTGCTGAGCTTCCAGGGGCTCCACAGCACACAGTTCCTTCTCTTGGCAGTGAAGCAGGTCCCTGCCGTGGGTGGCGTAGCAGAGTCCAGGAGCTCTGCGGGATAAGATAGAAATGTTTGCAAGTTGAAGGAGTGCTTACCCTCCCTAAGACTCTGGGTGGCATTAGGGGGGTCCGGGGGAGTCCTTCTGACATCTCCTTTCTTTATATTTAAAGGTCAGGAGAGGATTCTGCCTTGGAATTATTACTAAAAGGAAAACCAGGAAGAGGGGCTTCAATGGCACGGCTCCGAAGGGTTTCAGGCCCCCAAGACTGAGAGTGAGGCGTTCACTTTAATTTTATTAGGGCAGAAAAGTGATTCAATCATCCAAATTCTAGGCAAACCCAAACAGATTATCCTCACCCACCTAAATCAACCAGCCAACCAGCCAGCCAGCCAAACAATAAGCTAGATTTAAAACTGTCTTATCTGGAAGTGGAAATCTTAAAAAAAGCCCAGATTAGGCCAGATTCATGCTGCACAGAAATTGGGTGCAGACGAAGGTGACCTTCCTGTGAGACCCTTTCATAGTCCTTCCTTAGTAACAGCAGCAATGAATGTCAGCTCCCTGGGACTGTCCTCCTTCAGGAGCCTGCAGGGATCCTGCCTCTGCCTCTGCCTCTGCCCACCGGAACCAAATGTCACCTGGTGAGCTGACCACAGAGCATCAAGCTGTAGCCCACGTGGTGAGAAGATGCCTCAGAACCTGAACTGCCTCGGGTGCCGTGCTGTTCACATGCCTGAGTTCCTCTCTAGTGATGGAGAGCCATGGTGTTAGGGCTTGTGGAGGTAAAGGTCAAGGTCAATCTAGGCAATCCTGCATGCAAGTGTGGAAGACCTCGGAGGCACATGAGATTGAGGGGAGAGACTGCTGAGATGCGTGTGGTGAGGGGCAGCACCTGAATAAGACTGAATTTTAGGTTGGATTTTTAATGGGACCCCATAGACAGCATCCTTCCTCCAATTTAATTTGAATACAGTGAAGAAAGAGAAAAGAATCAGAACAGTGGGAAATAGGAAATGTGATGTTTATTATTTATAAGATTAGTTTTAGAGAGTGAGGCCTCTATGTACAGACAAGCCTACTCTCTAATATTGAATCCTGGACTCAGTAAGCCAGGCTTAGGAAGCTCTGGATCCACCCATGGATCTGAAGCAACTGCGGAGATCTGTGGATGTCAGTTCTTATAATTGTGCCTAAAGATTTTCAAATGAGTCCCACAGAGTAGCAGGCATGAGTTTATTAGAAGGCATAGGAAAAGGGAGAGAGGGAAAGAGTGTGTCCTCTAGAGAGGCCTGTGCCTCCTGCCTCCAGTTTTATTTGGGGTCCCAGAGAAATTTCTAGAGAGTTCCACCCAGGTCTACCTGTGGGCTTTTGACTGACAGCAGGATTGCATCAGACTTTCAAGTCCCCATGGTGCAGGTCTTACACCATGGAGGGCAGATGTTACTCTTATATAACATGTTGAAGATCAAGCCAACTCTAGGCCACCGTGACCTGGAACTTGTTGTTGCAGATTGTATGATTGGGAGCCTTTGCTTCTAATTATCCTGTCTCCCTGAGTTCTGAGATCTGGTCTGTGTAAAGGCCACAAAAGTCCCCTCTTCAGAGTAACTATGTGCTCCTTATCAGCAAGAAGGAGGCTCTGGGCCTGCATTCCCCCTGCAGATAACAGGCTGTTTGCTGAGGAATGTAGCATATCCTATTGGCTTAAGCCAGGCAGGTCCAGAGTGGCCTCAGATGAATTGCTTTTTCAAAGAAAGCATGTGGGGGTCAGCACAGTAGGCCCAGTCTATAGAATTACCCCCTTAACCTCATGTTCTCACTCCACCTGTCAGATGCACATCTCAGACCCTGCAAGAGGGAGGCCAAAGGAAACAGAGATGCGGGACGGGGGAGGGTGCAGGAAAGCAAAGCGAGATTCAAGGTCAGAGAAGCAATCTATTCTTTTATCTCTAAGACCTGGGACAAAGTTGTCAGTGTTCTCTGTCTAGGGTTGTTATGACAGTCACATCAGAGAAGGTATGTGAGTGGGACAAAATGAAGGTATCAGGTGATTCTCTCCCCAGAGACTTTGAACTCCTCCATCTGTGTTTAACTCGGGTTGTTCTTTAGGTCTCATTCTTCACCCTAATGGGGATCATGTGGAATCATATTTTTACCTCCTCATCAGTTTTCCTTTTGTCTTTAGCTCTGTGATAAAAATATCTTGATTTTTACATTCTGCCTTTGTGAGTGTGTGTGTGTGTGTGTGTGTGTGTGGTTGGGGGGGGCTTTCCAGGTTCAGAACATTCTCATTTAGGGCCCTTCACCAAGATCTCTGCTGTACCCTGGGGGTGGTGGGCCCCTCTTTTCTGTATCTCCAGATGAAAGAAGTGATCCTCAGGACCCTGTTGGCCTCCTGCAGAGGTTCTGCCCTGAGCGTTTTCTGCAGGTAGCCTGCAGTCTTCAGCACCTTGTGGTTCTAGGGTGAGACCACTGCAGTCACTCCCTCAGCAGCCCAGGCCTGCCAGAGCCCCACAGTGATGAGGGTCCTCCCTCACTTCTGAACATGTCATTCTTGCATCATCCACTTTGCATGCACCAGACCTCTGATGGAAGTTCAGGCAAGTGCCTACCTATGTAAGCATGCATTTGTATTTGTTTATTTGACAGATAAGATTATTATGTGTCTATAGTGTGCAGCGTGATGTTTTAAAGTATATATACAATGTGGAATGACTAAATACAGCTAGCTAGCACATGCCTTAGCTCATAGTTCTCATTTTATGGTGAGAACACTTTACATCCATTCTCAGCATTTTTGAAGAGTACCATACTTTCACTGGAGCCAGTATGTTGCACAACAGACCCCTTGGTTCTCCCAAGAAAATCTCTATTTCCTAGCTAACTAAAATTTTGTATCCTTTGACCAATACCACCCCTGCCATCATGGCACCCCACCCTCTGCAACAACCAGTCCATCTGCTTTTCTCTTCCATGAGAAACAGCCTTTTTTAGATTCCACTTGAGTGGTAACCTAGGGTGCTTCTCTTTCTGGGCCTGGATTGCTCACTTTATCTGATGTCCTCTGGGTTTATCCACGTTGTCATAAGTGTCAGGATTCCCTTTGGTGCCTGTGTCTGTGTTAATCCCAGTGCCATTTTGTTTCCATCAGGAGAAGGTTTGAAGCCAAGTGGTGTGATGCCTCCAGCTTTGTCCTTTCTGTTCGAGACTGTTTAGGTGACTTGGGGGCCTTTTGTGGTTTATGCAGATTTGAGGATTTTTTTTTCTATTTCTGTGATACATGTCATTGATATTTTGACAGAGTCTGTACTGCATGTAGATCATTAGATTAATATGGACACTTTAACGAAGCTACCACTTCTAATCCACAGACATTATGACATGCTTCAATTTGTTTGTGTCTCCTTAAATTTCTTCCATCAGTGTTTTACAACTCTCAGTGTACAAATCTGTCACCTTTGGGATTACATTTATTTCTAAGAATTTTATTTTTTGGTAACTATTATAAATTTGATTGTTCTCTTGATTTCATTTTTAGGTCGTTCACAGTTGGTGAATAGAAGCACTACTGATGGTTTATGTTTATTTCATATCCTGAAACTTTACTGAATTCATTTAATCGTTCTAACATTTTTTTTTTTTTTTTTGGTACTGGGGATTGAACCCAGGGGCACTCCACCACTGAGCCACATCCCCAGCCCTATTGTGTATTTTATTTAGAGACAGGGTCTCACTGAGTTGCTTAGGGCCTCGCTAAGTTGCTGAGGCTGGCTTTTAACTCGCGATCCTCTTGCCTCAGCCTCCCAAGCTGCTGGGATTACAGGTGTGTGCCACCACATCCGGCCATAGTGCCTACATATTTTAGTGAAATCTTTAGAGTTTTCTCCATATGAGATCATGTCATATGTAAAGAGATACAATTTAACTTCTTTCTTTCCAATTTGAATACCTTCTGTTTCTTTCTCTTGCCTAATTGCTCAGGCTAAGATACCAACAATGGGTTGAATAGGAATGATGAGAGTGGGCGTCTGCATCTTACCTTGGATCTCAGAGCAGAAACTTCCAGCTTTCCTATTGATATGATGTTTGCTCTGTGTTTGCCATTGTGACCTTCAATGTGTTGAGATACACTTGTTACCTAACTTGTTAAGATTTATCACAAAAGGATATTGAATTTTGTCAATTGTTTATTATAGATCAATGTAATTGATCGTATGGTTTTTGTCTTTTGATCATATGGTTAGATATTTTCCAGGAGTGCTTTGCCACTGAGCTATACCCCCAGCCCTTTTTATTTTGGATGGTCTTGCTAAGTTACTGAGGCTGGCCTTGAACTTGTGATCCTCCTACCTCAATCTCCTCCAGCCCTGGGATGATAGGCACATGCCATTGTGCCTGGCAATATATCATATTTTTTATTTACATGTATTGATCCATTTTTGAGCCTCTGGGATAAATCCCACTTAATCATGGTGAATGATTTTTTAATGTGCTGTTGCATTTGGTTTGTTAATATTTTTTTAAGATTTTGTATCTACGTTCATCAAGAATGTTGGCTTATAGTATTCTTTATTTGTAGTGTCCTTTTCTGGCTTTGGTATCATGGTAATGTTGGTCTTATAAAATGAATTTAGAAATACTTCCTTATCTTCAAATTTTTCTAAGAGCTTGAGAAGGATTGGTATTAGTTAAATGTTAGAATTCATCAGTGAGGCATCAAGTCCTGGGCTCTTCTTTGATGGAAGATATTTTATTACTGATTCAATCATCTTATTATCCTGTTCAGATTGTCTATTTCTTTGTAATTCAAAAAATTGTACATTGGTAGGTTGTATGTGTCAAGGAACTTATCCATTTCTCTCAGGTTATCCGATTTATTGGCATAGAATTTTTCATAATAGCCTTTTATGTTCTTTAGTATTTCTGTTGTCTCATTTCCTTTTTTGTTGCTGATTTTGAGTCTTCTCTTTCTTTCTTAGTTTAGCTGATTGATTTTGTTTATATTTTCAAAAACCAGCCCTTGGTTCTGTTGATCTTTTCTATTGTTTTTCTAGTCTCTGTTATGTTTCTGCTTTGACTTCATTGTTTTTTCTTTCTACCAACTTTGGGCTTCTTGGTTCATTTGAGATTTTCCTTTCTTGATATGGGCATTTAAATTTCCTTCTTAGAATTGCTTTTGCCATGTCCACGGGTTTTGGTCTGTTGTTTCCACTTTTGTTGGTCTCAAGAAATCTAAAAATCTTCCTTTTATTTTCTTCATTGACCTATTTGGTTATAAAGGATTATGTTGCTTAATTTCCATGCATTTGTGAATTTTCTGAAGTTCTTCCTGTTATTGATTTCTAGGTTTATACCCTATGGGTCACTTACCACGATTCCATTCTTTTTAAATTTGCTAACACTCGTTTTGTGACCTGTATTAGTTTTCTATTACTATAACCTGGGATAAATACCTGGGATAAGAAATTTATAAAAAGAAAAGCTTGGTTTTGGTTCATAGAACTGGAAGCTCCAGTTCATGATCAGG
>JAJEJO010005186.1:926080-991396 GCA_020662805.1 Glaucomys volans | reverse complement strand
CCATCTTGGCAGAATCCAGGAATGCAAATAGATTCTCCAGGAAAGATACTCCTGAGTGATCCTGTTGTGTAAGGGGCTGAATCCCTGTCACCTACACAGGAGACACTCAGAGTTTTGAGAATTTTTTCTCAGTATAAACACTGCTACCTAGAACTGAAAGGACAGAGGGAATACAAAATAAAAGAAAGCCACTGGACCCCCAAAATTCTATAGCAAGAAGGTGGCTAATCAAATTAGTCTGCTGCAAGCGCAGGCTAATTTTCATGGAATCAGAAGTATGACTAGGTGGAATTTTGAGCTCAGACGGCTAAGCCAAGACCCCAGAGGGCAGAATTGAGAACCACAGAAGATTATTTCCAGGCTTTGAAACTAACTGGAGTCTTACTGGCTGCATTTCCAAATTGCTTGGGAATACTGACTCTGTTTTTATTCTGTATTTTCTCCCTTTTTTTTTTTTATGCAAGCAAATGCCTGTAAATCTTATCCTGTGCCTTCCCCCGCTTTGATCCTTGTGTTTCACGGGTTCACAAATGGAGGGGAATGGTCCCTCAGAATAGATTATGCTGAGTCTCACCCACACCCGACTTAGATGAATTAGAACCAGTCTTAGTTTCATTGATATTTTTCCTGTTTTCAGTTTCATTGGTTTCTGTGGTAATTTCTATTATTTATTTCCTTCTGCTTGCTTTAGTCTTGAATTGTTCTCTCTCTATTTTCCTAAGGTGGAAGCTCAGGTATTGATTTCAGATATTTCTCTTTTCTATACATACATTTAATGCTATAAATCTCCCTCCAGGCACTGTTTTCTCTGCATTTCAGATATTGATAAGTTGTGCTTTCATTTTCATTTAATCAAAAATATTTTAATCTTGGGACTTATCTTTGACCCATGTGATATACATTGCTTAATTTCCAAATATTTGGAGATTTCCAGATATTTTTCTATTATGTATTTCTAGTTTAATTCCATTGTAATCTGAAAATATACTTTGCGTGATGTCTATTCTTTTAAATTTGCTAAGGTAAGTTTTAGGGTTCAGAATGTGGTCTGTTATTCCATGGGAGTGTAAGTAGAATGTGGAGTCTGCTGCTCTGGGATGGAATATTCTTTTTTATTTGTTTGTTTATTCTATTTAGTTATGCATGATGGCAGAATGCATTTTGATTCATTGTATACAAATGGAATATTCTTTAAATGCTAACTATAAGGCTGATTTATAGTGCCATTTAGGTCCGCTATATCCTTAATGATTATTTGCTTACTTGATCTCTCCATTGCTGAAAGATGGGTTGAATGTCTTCAATTATAATGGTGGAGTTGTCTGCTTTTCCTTACAGTTTTATCAGTTTCTGGCAGTCTGGTTAAAGGCATATGCACTTAAGATTGCTATGTCTTCTTGGAGAACTGACCTCTTTATCATTTATGCCTGATAGCTTTCCTTGTTCTGGTTTGACTGAAGTTAAACATTACTCTAGATTGCTTCTGATCACTGTTGGCATGGTGTCCTTTATTCCCATCCCTTTAAATGCCTTTGAGTGTATTTATAGTGAGTTTCTTATAGACAAAATAGATTTGGACCATTTTTTATCCTCACGGCAATCTCTGTTTTTTGATTGGCATATTCAGACCATTCACATCTGAATCAATTATTGACGTAGTTGGATTACTATTTACCCTATTCATGCGTATTTTCTATAAGCTGTATTTATGCTTCAATTCTTCCTTATCTGCTTTCTTTCTTTTAAGAATTTATGATTCCACTTTATCTTTTAGCATATCAATTATACTTCTTTGTTTCAAAATACTTTGTGATTACCTTAGACTTTGCAATATATATTTTTAAAATTATTTATTCATTCATTCATTTTGATACTGGGGATTGAAGCAGGGGTGCTTAACCACTGAGCCACATCCCCAGCCCTTTTTATTTTTTATTTTGAAACAGGCTCTTGCCAAGTTGCTTAGGGCCTCACTAAAATTGCTGAGGTTGGCTTTGAACTTGCAATCTTCCTGCCTCAGCCTCCCAAGTCACTGGGGTTGCAGGCGCGCGCCTCTGCAGCCAGCTGCAATATATATTTTGGACTAAGTCCCCTTTCCATAAATCATGAGGTCACTCCAGGCGTGTTCCCTCCCCTTGGAGAATTCCCACCTCCTCCATCCCATCCACGGCAACACTGTCGTCACTTCACTTACCCAGAGGCCATGATCACCCGATGTCTTATTAGTATTACTGAGAACAGTTAAATTTTAGGTGAATTAAAAACAAAAACAGATTCTAACAATATGAGCATTGTTCACATTCTTAAGTTTCTTCTGTCATTTGCCCACTATTCTCTTCAGTTATTGCTTTACAGAGCTTTATCTTCTTAAAATATCTGCACAATGGTCTTCTGTCAGTTACTTACCTCGTAATGTGTGCATTCTATGTTTATGTTATCCTTTGCTTACTTTGCAATTTATCTGAAATAGAAGTTCTTAATTACAAAGGGATCCTGTCAATATTTCTCATTTGCTTAGTGTTCTTCATGTCTTCTTTAGGAAACTCTTTTTAACCCAAATTCCAAATACATCCACTCCCATATATTAGAATGTTTAAAGATTTGGATTTCCCACTGAAGTCTTCCTTAGGAGTTACATTATATTTGATATGAAATGTGGACCCATGTTCATTTTTAGGTATGTATGCACATATCCTGATATCCCTAAACAATATAATCCGTATCTTATGGTCTATTATTCTTTCTACATTGTTTTTCAGCAACACCTTAGTCAGACCTAAAGCTTCCACACATACATGGGTCTATTTCTGAGTTTTCTATTCTGTTCCTTTGGTTCAATGATCAATTTTAACAGTGATCCCATATTGACTTAATTACAGAGCTTTTAAACACACCTTGATATTTACTTTTCTCTTCTATAGGAGAGTTCTATTCTTCAACTCTTGTTCTTTCATATGGATTTTACAATCATGTTGGTAAGGACTTCAAATGTTTTATCAGCCTGTAATTATAATTGGACTTAACATGAATTTTAATTTGGGAGGATTGGCATCTTTATAAAATCGAGAGTCCCATCTGTGAACATAGTATGTTCATGCATACACCTACACACATAAACGTAATTGATTATTTTTATTTAGGTCTTTTTTTTTCTTTTTAATAACATTTTAAATTTTCTCCATAGAAAGATCTTAAAAATTCTTGATAGTTGCCTTCATTTCTTTTTATGCTTTGCTATTATAAACAAATGTCTTTTAAAAGGTTTTTACGAAATGGTTGCTGCTGGTGTGTAGATATCAAATTGTTTTTGTATATCACTTAGACATTTAGCAAGTTTGTTAAACTTCTAAAAATTCTGACATTTTTCTGTAAATTGTAGTGGGTTTCTTTGTAGACAATCACATCATTTGTGAAAAATGATAGGTTGTTCGTTTTACAATCCTAATATTTTCCCCAAAATTTATTGCCCTGGCTAGAACATTAAGTAAAATGTTGAATATAAAGGGTTGTATCCTTTTCCCACTTTAAAACTGAATTTTTTCCCATTATTCCTCATTTGAGAATGATGTGAGGCTTGGAGTAGTTGAACTTTATCAGACTAAGAAAGTTTCTTTCTAGTTGTAGTTTGTTAACATGAGTTGGTTTGGATATTATCAAATGCTTGTTTCAACATCTGTTGACCTGTTCTTGAAGTTTCATTGCTTTAAGATGTTAGGAAGCTGGTTGACTTTTTTAGTTTTATTTTATTTTTAATTGACAGTGCATATTTATGGGAGTGCCCTGTGATGTTTTAGTGTGTGTGTCCATTGGTAGTGACCAAAGCAGAGCAGTTAAATATTCATTTCTCTAGTTAAACTATTCTTCCATTCCTGGAATAAAACTGACCTATGTATGACAGCATATTCTTATGCACTCCTGGATTCATTTGTACAATATTTTGAGAAATATCTTAATTGCTTAATTTTTTTAATGGTTATAAATCTTCTAGGGTCAGTCTTAAGTGTTTTTTCTCCTATGATTGTGTACAACTCAACTAATTTTTTAAAGGTTTTATCATTAAGTTATTCACATCACTGTCCTGCCCTTCTTCAAGCATCCACCCCAAAATTTTCCTGAAATATAAGAAAGCCATCGTAACAGTTGGAAATATGATAGAATATCATCAAAATCAGTGATAAGAATTGTGAAACGCAGGTCATCGTTCTTTTTTCCTGAAATGTGTATGAAAGTAAAAAGTAAAATAATGGAAAACCCGTCACAGGGAGAGCACTCCCTGGGCCCTTGGCTTTCTCCACAGGCCTCACCGGTGCCTTGAAGCTATCATGTGACCATAGCACAGTGTGAACATTTTATTTCTATTTTATAACTCTGAAGAAAGCTTAAATTGCACTCTGTTTATTTTGTTAAAGGAATAGAAAAGAGTACAATATCTTTGAGAAATATTTCCGCACAAGTCAGCTAAAACAGGAAATCATTAATTTTTTTCTGATAAATTAGAAACATTTTCCTTTTCTTCTGACAGTCCTCTTCTGTAGAGGTTCTAAATGTTTTTATTTTATTCATTTCAATTAACTTCCCATCAGTTCACTTGAGCAGGTTGACAAACCACCCTGAAGTTTGGTGGCTTTGAGTAAAAACTGGTGTTTAGTTCACAGTGAATCCTGTGAATCCTGATGCTCTCCGCTGGGCTCACCTCAGTTACTCCCTCACTCACGCTGTCTGGCAGTCAGCTGGCTTTGGCTGAGGTGGGAGGCCATTTGTCTCTTGTCATTTAGCATGGTAGCTGACCTCGTTCATGTGGTTTCAGGGTACCCAAGGGTAGGGAGAGTGGAAGGTGCAAGGGTTTTTGAAGCCCACGATTAGAATTTCACTGCATCAAGCAAGTCATGAGAATTCAAGTCACCAGATTCAAGGGTCAGGGGAACAGACTTCTTTTTATGGGAGGCACAGAGAAGTCCTGTGGCCAGTTTTGCAACCAAGCAAACCGAGAGCACGTGCTCAGTGCCTTAGAGCAGGTCTGTCAGGACCTCCCACTGCATTGTCTGGAGTTCCTCATCAGGGATCTCAGTGTGGCCTCTGCTTTTGTAAACCTAGGTCCCCACGGCTCCTTGAGGTTGGCCTTGGTGGTAGATCTAGGTGACTGAAGGTGGCAGGTAGACAGCACAACCTCACCTTGAAACCTGACAGGTGGCAGGCCCTTCAAGATTCCCTCTTGTCTGGAGATGCTCTTTGATCTGGGGCCACTCACTTCCTCCGCAGCTTGTGAGTGTTTCTGGTTCTGGAGAGCCAGGGGTGCGCTCTGTGCATGCGTTCACTTCTCTGAACAGGTGCAGCGTGCCATGTGGCCTGGGTGAGGGTGGCAGTGGGGATGTGTGAGCAGAACCTCAGCACTCCCAGGCCCGCTCCCATGCTACCCTTCCAGAGCTCTCCCCCGTCCCTATCCCCAGCTCTGGGCAGCACCACATGGTGGAAATTGCAACTTATCACTTCTCAGGGTGTGATGACAGAGTCCTGATGCCTTGAATAGAACAGTTTAACGTAAATTTTCAGTCCAAAAAGAACCGTGTATGTGTGTGTGGATGCATGCGTGCACGTGTGAGTGTGCATTTATGTGAGAAGGGAATGAGAGAAAGAGAGCAAGTGAGAGAGACTGGGCATTATTTAGCATGCAAAAGAAAGAAAGAAAAAGAAAGAAAGAAAAGAAAAAGAAATGACCAGAGCTACAGAAATTAATTCTATACATCCTACATCTGCAGAGAAAATGCAGCAAAGGAGCTGTCCTTTCAGAACGGGAGGTGTCCACAGATCAGCAGTTGGACTGGTGGTGGCAATGTGGGGAGTGCTGTGGCTGTGACCGGATTCAAATGGACCATGCTGCATCTGTGCTGGCAGAGGTCCTCCCAGGTCTGCTCAAGTCTTTCCGATTTGCTCATCCTTGGATTTACCTCTCTCTCCACCTGGGATCTAAGGGATCCTTGCTGGAGGTCAGCAGGCAATCCTTCCCACAAGGTAACTCTTCTCTCTGAGCAAAGTGAGAAAACTGCCTTTTTTTTTTTCCAGCACTGGGGGTTGAACCAGAGGCACTTCACCACTGAGCCACACCACCACCTGTTATGGTTTGGATGTGAGGTATCCCCCAAGAGCTCATGTGTGAGACAACACAAGAATGTTCAGAGGTGAAATGATTAGATGATGAGAGCTGTAACCCCATTAGTGGATTAATACAGTGACGTGGATTAACTGGGTAGTAGCCATGTGCAGGTTGAAGTAGGTCACTGGGGGAATGTTTTATATTTTGTCCCTGAGGAGTAGAGCTCCCTCTCTGCTTCCCAGTTTTGGGGAACATTCCTCAGCCATGACCTTCCATCATGATGTTCTGCCTCACCTTGGACCCAAGAGTTTTGAAACCAACCTACCACGGACTGAACCTCTACAACCGTGAGCCAAAATAACTTTTCCTCCTCTACGTTGTTGCTGGGTATTTTGGTCACAGTGATGCGATAGCTAACTAAAATGGTCACCCCTTTTTACATTTTGAGTCAGGGTTTTAATAGGTTGCCAAGGCTGGCTTCAAACTTGTGATCCTCCTGACTCAGCCTCCTGAGCACCTGGGATTACAGGTGGGCCTCTATGCCTGGCTGCCTCTGTATTCCTTTTTTCCTACCATCTTGACTTACTTTCTTTTTTCTTCCCTGTTCTATCTACATCATGATATTTTTCTTCCTTCTGTAACACACTTCTGAATAAAACACAACAAAGAGGAGACAGAAGAAATAGCCAAATACTAAGTAATAATTTTGACAGACTTTTTTCTTTATCAGAGCATTAAGAATTTAGCTATCGGCAATTCCACTGTAGACACTGCATAAAGCAAGTTACGTAGATATGATCCTTGGTACCAGAAATCTAATTCCTTGGGGGTATATACTCCTTATATCTTTCCTAAAGTCAGAGTAGCTTATGGGCACTCGTTTCATATTTGATTGAATTATTTGAAATTGTTGATGCTCAACCATTGTTTGACAAACAAAAATGGCAATTTCTTATGGTTCAATTTATATTCTAAGCTATCCGACTGATAAATTTTTTGATTAATTATTTTGGGGGGAAGGTGTTCTTCTGATGGGTCTAGATTAAGCCAGAAGAGGTTTACCTGATCCCATCTTGCCTCTGCAACAGCTTCCCTGCCAGATGGCTTCTTCGCCTCTGTCTGAAATATCATCCCTCTAATCAGGTCACTCTCCTGATTAAAGTCATCCATGACTTGACAGGATAAAAACAACATTATTCAGGCTGGCACTCAGGCCTGTTCTACACCAGGCCCTGATCCACTTTTCTAGCTTCTCACGTGGTCTCACTATTCCATGCACCATTGGTTTTAGCCACGGTTCCAAAAACCATACTCATGCTGTCACATCTCTATGATTCTGTTTGTGGTTCCTTCTTCCAGGAATGTTTACTCTCCTCTAATCTGCTGGAGACACCACTATATACCCTGAAAGATCTCAGCTTTAATGTCTCCTACTTTTCTTTACTCTTTCTTGATTCACCCCTGGGTGTATTAGTTGAAACTTTCCCTGGATTCTCATCATGTGGCAACTCAAAACTGTGATACCATTTTCCCATTATGTTATACGTATCTGTGGGCTGTATCTGTGTTAGTCAGCTTTCCATCACTGCAACAAAATCCTTGAGGTAATTGGCTTAATCAGGGAAAAGGTTTATATGGCTCATGCTTGTAGAGGTTTCTGTCCATGGTCACTTGGTCCCCTTTGGATCTGTGGTGGCACAGTACATTATGATAGGAGTATATGCAAAGAAGGTCTGTTCACAGAGAGAGAGAGAGAGAGAGAGAAAGAAAGAGAAAGAGAAACGGGGTAGAGAGGGAGAAGGTGGTGCTGGGGTGC
The DNA here is from genome assembly GCA_020662805.1 of Glaucomys volans. Classification (NCBI taxonomy): domain Eukaryota; kingdom Metazoa; phylum Chordata; class Mammalia; order Rodentia; family Sciuridae; genus Glaucomys; species Glaucomys volans. The sequence goes on along the minus strand of JAJEJO010005186.1, from coordinate 983,489 downwards.
CAATATCCAATATCCCCCTCAGGGGCATGCCCTCAGTGACCTAATTTCCTCCTACTAAGCCCCACTTCTTAAGGGTTACACCACCTCTTTGCAGCACCGCAGACTAGTGACCGAGCCTTTGCCACATGGGCCTTTGGGGAGCACTGCAGTAATATCCTTTGATACCTTCAGTTCTTCTGTGGACTTGGCCTGTTTCTAGCTCTCTTTGCATCCCCAGCACATCCTGCCTGGCCCATGGCGATTGCCCCATCAATGTTCTGGAATGGATTCTCTGCCTACAAAATTCATCAATTCTGTTTTCCTGCTCAGCACAGAATAAGAAAATTCAGAGGCAAGCAAGTTGCTATTAAAGTTAATGAGTTTGCAAACATTCTATTTAAATTTGGAAGGAGAAATAATATTCAAGGCCATCGTTTTCCCCAAACCCTTTACCTGTCCCAGCTGTGGTTAGTTATTTTAGAAAAAATTAATATATCTTTCATCCAACTACACCACATATTTCTCACTTACTTTAAGCAACAAAGGATACCACTCAGATTTAATGTTGAGACTTGCAGTAACTTCTATTTAAACATGACTTTATAACCAATGGATTTTTGTTTTCTCCATTAATCAAATTTAATGTAGTCCTTCTAGTATCTCAAAAGAGTGCAGCTGGCCAAGAGTATCCTGCTTTTTATAGGTAATGAAACTGCTTAGTTCTGAGAAACTGGGGTTTTTAAATTCAAATTCATTTTGAGTCACTCTAGCCCCAAATGCCAAATCCTGGATCTTCTGGCTCCTTTGCTTTCCTTGACTCCTCAGGCTTAGCAAGTGCCTTGAGAAAGTCAAGGCTGTTTCATAGTTGGAAGAGTTGAGCTGCAGTGGGGACCAAATCCAATAAGATCCGAGATGAGCTTCCTGTGCCCCTGCAGAGAGCAGCTGAGAAGCCCAGGGACCTGGGATGCAGGAGAGGAGGGGTCTGACCTGGGGGGAGGGCACAGAGTTCCTGAGTCTGCAGCTTTTCCTGAGAAGCCTGGAGAATGGGTTGGGGATGGGGTGAGCACAGCAGGAGAATGGGACACTTGCCATAGAGAGCTGCCAACAGCAGCCACAGCCTGGGCTGGTGAGGGAGCACCATTACCAGCAGCTCTGAGCTACCCATGCCCTCTTCTCCCCACGCAGCTGTGGCTCCGAGGCAGCAGCAGCAGAACAAGTGGCCCCAAAAGGAATTTGTGTGATTGCTCATTTTGTGCAGTGTTTTTCCATTCTGCCCAACAGATTAGAAGAAGGAAGGAGGGAAGGAAAGAAGAAAGGGAGGGAGGGAGGAAGGGAGAGAGGGAGGAAGGGAGGAAGGGACAGACGGACAGACTACATTCATGCTATGACTCTAGGACCAGAGGGTGGGAGGGGCAGACTGCCTTCTCCACCCTCCCCAGTGTTCTCACCTCCTTCGACTCATCTGGAATGTCTTTTGGGGAAAGAGGGCAGGAAGGACAGTGGAAATCCCAAGTTATTCCAATAGTTGGTTTCTAAAAATTAGAGGTTTAATTGGTCCAGTTGGTGTGTTGGCCTTGCCCGAGGGACCTGGACCTGATAGAAGGTGATTCACAACCTCCGGGGTCCTTCTGTATTTTCTTTTACACTTTACTAAAGCAAAAGAACATGTAAAAGTTACAAATTCTAAGTCCACTAGTTCAAATATGCAAAAATAAGAATTAAGGGGGGTGCAGTGGTGCAGGCCTGTGTGGTCCCGGCTGTTTGTAGGTGGAGGCAGAAGGGTTGCTTGAGTCTAGAAGTTTGAGGTCAGCCCAGACAACCTAACAAGACTTTGTCACAAACAAATAAGTAAGCGTATGTGTAAATTTATCTATTTCTCATAAATTAATCATATCATATTTCTACAAATGGGAAAATTTAATATTGGACAATTCAAGATGTACTAAATTCAGTTTTTGCCCTCCCACCTTGGCAATTCCTTGGGGATTCTTCTAAGTTCCCAGGAGTTTATGTAGCATGAAGACCTTGTGGTTGGGATGGTGTTTGGTCTTTGATCTCTGCCTCGTTTTTCTCTGGTGTTTGCAGGGAAGTGAATTTTCACCTGGTCTGTAGAGAGAGTTCCACTTGGAACATTCTGAGACATCTCAGATCTACAAGTCCTCTTGTGTATGTGGGAAAAGGATGGAGAAACTCAGGGGAGCAGCTACTCAGGACCTTCCTTTCACACATGCCCTGTTCTCCTGCCTCCTATGGATAACGGTATCTTGGCACTTTCGTGGCTCCTTCTGGCCTATGAGGCACAGGTCCTCTCTGATCTTAGATTCCCAGGCTTTTCTGGAATTTCTAACATTCCTTTCCCTAAAACTTGGGATAAGGCACAGGATAGGGTTTTTTTTCCCAGAGAATTCTTGGCATCTAAGCTCTTTCCCTTGCCCTTTGGATGATCTTCCCTCATCCCAGCTGATGGAAGCTTTATGTAGTCTGGGGGAGGGTGGTTTGATCCCTCTCACTTTCCCCAAGCCCATGCTGACATGCAATAAGTTTTAACCTCAGAGTCTGTCACAACTTTTCCTTCTTGATACTCAATAGCCATGAGTTTGAAGCATAAAACATTTTTTTTTCTCAAACAATTGTCTCTGTCAGTCATTTCAGGACACAGTTTTGGAACTCAAAAGCAATATGCTGTCCTTTGGCATTTCTGCTATAACAATCTTCCTGAAGGTAACAGTATGTCTACTAAATGGGTTAGAAAGGGCCAACGTCCTGGGGACTGTGGGGCAACCTCGCTGATATCTCCAATTGTTATCTTGCCATTCTGGTGTTGAGTTCTTTTTAAGGATTTATGATAGGTACCACGAAAGTCACTTTTCTAGATTCCACTTCTGAAGTGATCCAGTAAGCATTACAGTCTTGTAATCAGGTCCTTCACAAGAAGATCGAGTCCCTGCCATAGCTATGGGATATGGGATTGAACACCTTACCTTTCTCTCAAAGAAGGTGCCAGAAGAAACCAAGTTAGGATTCAAGAACCATTTACCATCCTAACATTGCTAGAGCTTCTTCAGAACAGCATCTGAAACCTGATATTAGGGAAGGCTGTTTAGGTCACTGATTCTCTTTTCACTTCATCCTAATCAACATATTCCCCCAAAAGCTTTACATTAATCCATTAGGGCGAGTTGGGGAAAGTCATTTTCTATTTGCTTTTATTTTTCCTACAGGGCTGGGAAGTATTAAGGAGGAAGGCAGTAATCAAAACAAATGACCAGGGAGGAGTGTGTGGAGTGAGAAGGGAATAAGGCCAGGCTGGAATCCTGGTGTCCATACTATTTAAAAGGAAGGGAGATAGAACAGGTTCCACGATGGGAATTTGGGAATGGAAAAAAACAAAGCCAGAACAGAAAATCTGCCTCAAAAGTCAAGAGACATGTTCCAAGAAAGAGGAAGCAACCAAGAACGTGGAATGTCTTGGACAAGTTAAGTAAGAAGTTACAGATGTAATTAGGGACCTTCATAAGCCAGTGTCAACAGAACACTGCTGTGGAGTGGCCAGGGCAGTGCAGGGGATGATAAGTGTAAACCAGTATTTCCCAAAGTAGGTTCTTTTGTATAATTGTCCCAACCAGTTCACCTCAAGGAGAGAAAATGGTGAGGAGTACAGCTTAAACCCCTGTGGTCATCTCTGATTTTGTTTTTGGTTGTTGGGTTTTTCATATGTCCACTTCTGTGAGTTCTCCCAAGACCACTGCCCCATTGGGGGGACCTCCTTATATATCTCTGACATGAGTGATAGCTCTGTTGGTTAGTTACTTTCAATTCTTTCTCAGATGATGAATCTAACTTCTGATGACCCAGCCCTCATTGATTCTATTTACTGAGATCACTTCATTATTCCACATTGGTTGTGGACTCCTGGGTGAGGTCTCAAATTCATCATCTCCTTTCCATAGATGTACAAGACTCTATCCTTGCTCCATCATCAGAGGCAGGGGGAGTTCCAGTCAGTCCTCAAGCTTTTCCAGGCAACATCTCCACAGGGTTATGGCTGCAATTATTCAACTGAGAGCTCAGTGGGGAAACCTGAACAGGCACTTAGTCAACACCATTGGCCCTCATGACAGGAGATGTGTGTGTACTTGTGAACAACCTCATTCAATCATTAAGACAGACAGGACAGGAAGCGTGTGGGTCTGCATGTATGCATTGCACACCTGCTATATAACTTTATCAAATTCCATAGGACATTTGTAGTGCCAACATCTTTTGGAAACTTTTCCTTTTAATTCCAAATTGACCAGATAAAGATTCTAACCTTTGGGCTCAGGTTTCTAGAATCAGAGAAGAGCCTTAACCTAGAATTTGGATGTAGACTTCCGTATTGGTGGTTGTCCAAAATAATTTTGTGGCACTTTCTATCTTTGAATTTCTGAATCACCCCCGCTTTCCCACCCCCACCAAATCTGGCATCCATTCACTTGTTCCCGTTATGCCCTAAAATCTCACTTCTCCACAACATCACAATGTGACGTTTTACCCTCAATTACAGTGGGAGAATACAAATCTTATAAAAAGTGGGTGTGATTGGCTTTTGTACCTTTTTTTCAGTACACACACTTACCGGAATATGCCTTTTAGTGGCCACAAAGCATTGGAAAGTATTTCGTGGTTTATCATTATATACAAATCCCATTTTAGTTTTTCTTTTAAAAAGTCTGGCTTCTTATCTCCACTTGTACATCAAATTTATGTGTGCCTGTTCACCCTCCTGTACTTTTTGCCTCTGCTTTGAGTTTCCAGAAGGCTTGCTGGGTTCAGGAGTTTAAATGTTGGGGGAGAGTTACCGCTTGTCTGCACCTGAAATACACAGGGTGCTAACTCCTGCCAGTTCCTGTGTGCTGGGTCCCTCCCCTGCCACCCCAGCAGCCTGCACATCCCACTGTGGAAGCACTTCTCACCCTGAACCTCAGGGATTTGCTGACATGCCCACCCACCTCCCACCTGGTGCATGGAGACAGTGCATACTATTTGTTTTTGCAAGTCAAGCACCACGCTGGCACATAGTAGGTGCTCATTGCATGCTTGCCAGATAAATACGTTTCACTCTGTGGCCCAGTGTCAGGGTTGGCTTGGGAATACGCCCATCGCTGAGGACACGCATGTTTTCCACTCGGAGATTATCACAGATAAGAAAGGCAGCATGTGTGAAGGGTGCTGGTGGTGGTGTGTTTCGAAAAGGGGTAAGAAGAGAATTCAAGGGCAAGGAGAATCAGATTCCTTGGCCTTCTCCATGAAGTGAACTGAGAAGGACATGAACTTTCTCCCCACTCTGAACTCCCTCTGCACTTGCTGCTGGCGCCACTCATTTTAGTACTTAATTAGCATGTTGCCTTAAATCAAAGTTGCCCAGGATCATGAAGGGGCCTAATCTGCATAGTCACCTCAGGAATTCTGTGATGCAGGTTACACAGGGCGCTGTTTTCATGAAGTCTCCCACGTCACCATGGTGGGAACTGTGGAGAACAGGGAGAAGGGAGGTAATGACAAGAACTGCCCTGTGGTCCCTCAGGAAAGGGATCCAGGAAGTTCCAAAGCTTATCCCAAAGTGGGAAAAGTTAGTGGACAGAGCCAGGGTGGGAAGCTGGTGAGCAAGGTTTCCAGCACATTCTTCTAGGATTTCAACTACTCTTCTCTGCCCAGCCTTCAGCGAGGCTGCAGGCATTCAGCGAGGGGACCAGGCTGCGAGGCCGTGACACTGGGTGGAAGACCTCCTTTCACTTGGGAAGGAGGAGCAGGCACCCTCACGGAAATGGCGGGAGCCAGTTCCTGAGGGTGGAGGGACGGGCAGAGGCTTGGTGAGGGTGGCTGCAGCCTGGAGACCACCTCTCTTGTGCTACTGCTTCATGGGAGCTGCTTCTGCACACAGAGGGAGGGGACACAGCAGGGCCTTTATCCGCCGTGGGCCTCCAGTGGCCATTCTGAGTCAAGGGGATTCTTGGTGTGGGGTGGAGTCAGCAATCTCAGGCTGAAGGAGGCTGAGAAATTAAGGTGACAGTTCTTATTTAACCAATTCCTTTAATAAGTCTGTAAGCCATAAAATACCAGGTTAAAAAAATATTTGAGTAAAGTCATCGTGGCCCCAGTGAGAAGCCTCAGCTCGCGTCTGGTTTTGTTGTGGTATGATTATTATGATTATCTCCCTTGGGCTTTCTCTCAACAAGTGGCTCTACCACCTGAATATTTAAAAGCCCCAATACAACTGACATATATTAAACAGTTACATTTTGCAGCCAACACATATAATTACTCACACAAACATCCCCTCATGCTCGTTTGCCAGGACAGTTGCTGGGCTGCAAATTACCGCCCGACACATCCTCCTGCTTGGGCCTCTGGGGGCTCCGCTTCCCTCTTTCTCTTGCTTCCGCAGCCAGGGTGGGGAGTGGGGCATGGGTAATTTTCTGCTCTCAATGAGCAGATGATGTGCTGCTTTTGATGATCTGAACCATTGCTTTGCAACATTCACATGTATAATCGAACGTTGGCTTATCCTCATCCAGCGTGCACCCTCCATCAAGCCCACGAGGGCCAAGACACTGCCTGATGCTCTCCCGTGCCTAGAACCGTGCTCAGCACACCCAGCTCCCCACCCCACCCCGTCTCATTGGCTGCTCAGCTGAACACCAAACAGCAGTGCTTTGATTTGTCTCCTCTCAAGTCCGTTTAGCCACAGTTCACACCCACTGGGATTTAGATCCCATTTTAAAACCCAGATTCTTCTGATCTTGGTGCAAAGAATGTGCTGGAACAGCTCTTAATGACAACCTCCATTAGTTGTAAAACCCTCTAGCAGCGGACAGATGTAGCCAAGCTAGAGCCTCCTACCCAGGGATTGGTCAGTTTCCCTTCACACCTGTCACCGTAAGTCTGATGTCCTCCACTGGAGTGGCCTGCCCTCGCTCCTTATATTTCTCCCTTCCTCTGGAATTTTTAAAAATGTAAATATTGCAAGATAGGCAGCAGAGGAAGCAGTTAGTTATTAGCCTCTTGGTGTAAATCAGCTTAAGGACCTAATTAAACTGAAATCTTTAAGATGGGGACTTAGGTAGAGGCTAAATGTTGTTGAAGTGTCCATGGTCAAAGGACTCATGTAACATGTGGCAGAGATGAAGAAACAGACCCACTGGTGTGGAAGGTTCTCAGGGATGGACGTGGGAGAGCTTTAACTAACGGGTGGTCAATGAGTGTGTGTTGGGAAGTAGGGGGTCGAGAGGCTCCAACTCCAAAAATAAAAGCAGAGGCCAGAAATCACAGGTAGTTTTGTTACCATCTAAAAGGGAGCCCTAACGGCAGCCTGGGGACCAGGGCTATAAAAACTATGATTGTTTTTTCAGGTTTGTAACTTCACCATATTTATTGTTGCTGTTAGTTTTTGGATCTCCCTGTACCTTGTAGTTATTACCAGTAAACCCTTAAAATGACAAAGGCCTTATGGTTATCTTGGGGAAAACAAGAAAGAGGAGAGAGTTGGGCAGACTGTCCCACACAACACTGCCAGATTTGGGGGAGAATGAGCCACACAGGTGATCAGTAGAATGAGAAGAACAGAAACACATCTGGAGGAGGGAGAGGCAAGACTAGAGAAGACACCAGCTTCCATTTGGTGGCAAGAGCTGAGGCTGCAGTGTGAACCAGAGGGTGGCTCTAAGGCCCTTGGTGAACAGCAGCGGGAGTCCAGACCAGGAGGAAGAACAGAGGGGAGAGGGAGCCAGGCACAGGGAGCACCTGGCTCGCGACCCTGGCTGAGTCTGCCCCAACGCAGCTCAGAGAAGCCACTTCCGTGAGGTCCAGGCTCCTCCTGATTGGAAGGAGAGCTCTTGGTTTCAATGCCGGGCATGTGCTTTTCTTCTTGAGGTGAGTTGAGTTCACATTTCAGCAAGTGTCTTCTTGCAGAGAAAGGTCTTCATATTAAAAATCAAGTTCACAGGAGACACACTTGATATTTCTAGTGGCATTTCTTCCTGTCCGGCCCAGGGAGAAGCTTAGTTTCCTTGTCCATTTCTGCTTCTCCACACCCTCAAGTGCAGTTCAAGTCCTGGATTTAATCTAGAAAATGTTAGCAGAGCACGGTCTAACTGTGGCCCAGGTTGCCCCGACGCGGCATCCCCAGTGGCATGGAACCACATTCCCAGTGCTGATTTGAACTTGAGGAGAATAAAGCTGGAGTGTGTTTGATTTGCGCTGCACACTCTTCCCGGGAGGCGAGGCCGAGAGCCTCATCTCTCAGCTTCTCTGCTTGCTGTGGGATTCGTGACGAGATTCCTTATGCAGAAGACTTCTCCTCAAGTAAAATGTCAACCCAGTCTTACACACAGCTAATTGACGTGCATTTAGTACATGGAATAAGGACACAGAGTGACCTTTGCCTCCAGTTAGACAGCAGACATTTTTTCATTTACCTTTTGGTTGCCTTGTGTGTCTTGTGGCAACTGATAAATATCACCACCTTGGTTGGGTGGGTGTTTCAGGCTTCCAAACTGAAACAAAATGGTAGACAGTAATGACTTTTAAATACACGTAATTTTCAGAAATTGCAATGGATTTTAGATTTTTATGAAAAGTGATGTATTAGCAGAGATTGTTAAAAAAAAAAAAATAGATGTGAGTACCGTGAATGTCATTCTATGAATGACACTTCAAATTCTGGATAATGCTATGACATTCCACCTTACTTCTTCCAAGTAGTGTCTTGTGATCATGGCTTGTAAATGATAATCCTGGTGAAACTGGGGGAGGTTTGGACCCCATTCTAGAAGGACATAGATGCTCAGTTGCTGCATCCCCTGGGATGGGAATGGAAACTTCGAAAGAGCTGCTGAAATGGTAGCACACTGATTCAGTGGAGAAGCAGACGTATGAAATCAATCCTGCCTGCTTCAGAGTGGGCTGTGTGTGGGAGGGAGCGAGGGAGACCCGTGGAGAGGCAGAGGGACGTCGGACCAATTTAGCAGAGATGCAGCCACGGCAAATTTGATGAAGACGCTCTCAGAAGTAATTGTTGCTGTCACTTTAGAGTCCTGTAGAAAAATAACCTGAAGCATCAAGAGAAATGAATTTTCCCTCAAGTCACTAAGTGAAGAATCCTTAAAATAAAGCGTTTATTTTTTTTTTTTTCCTTTTTGTTGGGCGTGGGGAGCAAGAGAGAGAGGAGGGAGAGAGAAAAAGGGGGGATTTTCCTTTTACCAGGAATTCTGAATAATGAGACCCCACGTTGGAAAGGAGGGTTCTCAGAAGAGCCCATGAGTACAGGCAGAGCACACAGAAGGCACCAAGAAGGGCCCGTATCTGAAATGATCTGGCTCTAATTTTCTCCATGAGCGAGAATATAGCACAGGACATCAATCACAGCCCGAGACGCCCGTCAAGGCCCCTGTGCTCCTCCTGTCGCTCCTCTCTCTCCACCTCCTCTCTCTCTCTCTCTCCCTCTCTCTCTCTCTCTCTGAAAAACAGGTGTAGTTTGTGTGCCTGGAGTTCTGACCTGTTGCTTGATGCTCTTTAGTTTGTTGTGTGTGCGGTGTTTTTAATGTCTTCTGGGTATTACTACTTCTTTCTCTCATTGACTTCTTTTTTTCAACTTTTTTAAAAATGTTTTTATTAGTGCATTATAGTTATCCGCAAGAGTGGGGCATGGAGTATCATTTCAGGCCCCGGTACCTCCTCTGCCCCTCCCCTCCTCCCTCCTTTCCCCTGGCTCTACTCTCCTGGGCTTCCTTCTATTTATTTATTTATTGTGTTTTTTAAAGTGGTGCTTCCTGAATATACAGAAGGTGGGATTCCCTGGGGGATATTCCTGTATGTACTAGCACACTTGGGTCGATTTCATCCTGCAGCTTCTCTTTCCCCTGACTCCACTCCACTCCACTCATCTTCCTCAATTTTCATGGTACTTCCCCCTCGTCCCCCATTTACATTAAATTCCTAGAGACTCATGAAGCAGATATTTATCGAGCAAGGACTCTTTTGGCCATAAAGCCTGCATGCAGGTCCTTCTCACTGAGGTCTAAGTAGCTGCTTGCTTGCGATGCCTCCTCTTCTTGGCGCTATCTAAGAGACGTCTGCATCTTTCAAGGAATCTGAGGACTTAAGATATGGATGGGAAGTTACCTTACATTCTGAAAAGGGAGGTGTTTCTGGGGATGCTTTTGGCTGGGGAGGGTACATGGACCCTGGAGTGCGGCCCTCAACAGGGAGCAATCTGTGGTCAAGTAGGGAGTGGACTCAGGGCAGGGACAGGAAGACATCTTCTTAGACTTCCTCTTCTTGGTTGTGGTGCCTCCATGACAAGACTCTGGAAATAGGACAGTGCTTCCCCTAGTCTCTCATTCGGGATCAGGATTCTGCCCACACTTCTGATAATGGCAGGAGGGGAAGCCGGGTCCCTTCCCTCCCTTCAGACGGGTGACCTCTCTGTCCGTTCCCTGGGGAGGAGTGTGGGAATAATGACACTGTGCTGTTTCAGGGGACACAATTACTTGTCTAGAACTGACGGTTTGGGGTTTTTCTTTTTAAATCATTGCTTCATTAGAACCTCCCTGTCTGTCTCCCTGATCTTATATTTCAGTTTCTGGCAGGTTAATCAGGAGGCTGTAGCTAAATCATCCATTGTCTGTGGGGCGCCGGCCACCCTCGGAGGCACAGCTAAACACCGGGCCTCTTTGGCAACAGTGGTTACTTTCCACCCGGGTTGCCGCATCCCGGAGCCCTGCAGCTGCCGGTACCACGTACGCCTCCCTTTGGTTTGTTCTTAAATGTCACAGTGACCAGCTTGCAGGTGGCACCCCGCTATAGATGCTGGCACAGATTTTCAAACATTATGCCGCCTGTACTGATTTTCCCATTCTTTGTTGACAATAATAGTCGCTTTGATCCACTTCTCCCTCCCCTCTCATCCTCCCCTACCCCGTGCATTGGGCTTCTTCCCGATCACTCAGACTCAGGAATCAGAGAAAGAAGCCCCTCATCCTGAGGCTGGTCCTAGGATTTTTTAGATTTATTTGGATTCAAATTCTGCCATGAGCAGCCCAGACCCTGTGGGCCTGGCCGACCCCTTCCTCACTGTCACATCCAAGCCCATGTCCCCTCCCGACTATCTCCTACTTCATGTCCAAGGCAGGCATGGCTATTTATCCCTTGCTGAATCCTCAAAATGTGAGAAGCAGGAGATTCCCCCATGTCAGATGGGACCATGGACCTCTGAATGGTCACCCTGAACTTTCCTCTCCTGCTGCAGTTGGGGAGGAACAAGCTTAATTCATGTTGAAATAAAGGAGTTTCACAGGCCTGTGGTCTGTCGGTAGGACTGTGAGCGAGCGAGAAAGCAGAGAAGGACTGTGGGGATTCTGAGGTCCTTATGTGCTGTGTAGGATGCAGCGATTGCCTGGGAGGAACAGCCCGAGCGGATGAGCTCTTCCAAGTCCAGGGAGCTCCTGGGGCCATGTGCCAAGCATGGTCCATTGCAGGGCAGGGCGACATGGATGGAAAGGTGGGGAGGGGACGAGGTGAACAAAAGATGCGCTCCAGATGTAAGTCCTGCTGGGTGCTCCTCTGCGTACTCGGCGCCCAAGGGTGACAACTATGGCCAAGACTCTCTTAATCCTGGTTTAAGGATCGCCATTTCAGCCAGGCGCGGTGGCGCACGCCTGTAATCCAAGTGACTTGGGAGGCTGAGTCAGGAGGATCGCGAGTTCAAAGCCAGCCTCAGCAACTTAGCGAGGCCCTTAGCAACTCAGTGAGATCCTCCCTCTAAATAAAATACAAAATAGGGCTGGGGATGTGGCTCAGTGGCCGAGTGTCCCTGAGTTCAATCCCTGGTTCCAAAAAAAAAAAAAAAGGATCGCCATTTCACCGTCATGTTTTTCTGAGCCCTGCCTCACTCTCTTGATGCAGAAGTTCACGTTTGACTTTATCATCTGTGATACAGCTCCCTGTTCACCATCTGCTCTTTGCAGGCAGAGTTGTCTCATTGACCTACGCGTCCACGAGGCCAAGTACGTCTACAGCACCAAGCGCAGCACCAATGCACAGTGGTGATTATTAGTATGGATCGTGCCGAATTGGATTTCCTGCGTGCTGCCCTCTGCTCTAGTATTCCAAAGCTCAGTGGGCCTGCATGGGTGACCAGGGCCAGCAGAATTGCAGGGAATGGGTCCCTGCACCTCTTGTGTCAACTAGCCAGGAGCCACTTGCTCCATGGTGGTGATAGGGTGGGGGTCAATGCGATTTGAAGGACTGCAGAAGAGTATGTCATGAACTAGACTGGAGGATTCTCTTAACCAGCACCAGCCCATTGAACTGTCCCTTCAATTTTAACCGTTCCATCAGCCAAACAGCTAACTCAGCTTTTCAGGGCCTCTTATCTGATCTGAAAACACAGGCGGTACTTCGGCCTCCAATCTGACTTTAAGCCTGTTATAGAGAATGCATTTCCTCTGGATTAGGAGACACGTCTTTGTGAATTGGAGAAGCATCAGTTGCATCTGTGTCTTGATGAGTCACAGCAGAACTGGGAGTGTGCCAGACTTCATGTCACTGCTCACAGGCTTCATGTCACTGCTCACAGACTTCTTCATTAGCAGTTAATTTATTGGCCACCCCCTGTTGCTTTATAGACGGGGTGCATAATATGCCACTTTTTCTTCCACTACACTTTTTTATTTGTTCAGGTTATTAAAGAGTCGAACGCTCTTGGGTCTTGCATTAAATCTTCTCAAGAGAAGCAAGGATCTGCAAAACTCCCCCTGTGGGGCTTTGTTTCCTGGGTAAGACTTGCTGCTCCTGCATCTACCCCTTGATGATAGAGTTCTTCCTCCTAAAATTTAAATGCACAAACTCACTGAATCGACAGTGTCTCCTTTTCTCGTAATGCCTCCATTCTCATACACTACTATTTGAAGTAGTAGCCACCCCTTTGGAGATTCTCTGCATGGGGGCCTGAGCCCTGCTCAGGTACAGGGACAAGCACATTTCCTGTTTGCCATGCCTGAATAAATTTTCTACCTGTGTTTTTACCTCACACTTTGAGCATAGTGCCCCAAATTGCTGCTCCTCGGGAGACTCAGCCAAGGACGTGGTGTTCCAATTTCATGATGAAATGCAGATTTCCCATTGAACCTAATCAACCTTCATTTCAGAAGGTTGACAAGATGGATACTTAAAAATTTCAGTTGGTTAAATTTATGGGACTGAAAAGAGTCCATTCCAAGAATATTCTCTGATTCTAAGGCTATAGAATTTTTATTTGATTGTGTATTAAATTACATTTTCATTCACTTCAAGTCCTTGCTTCTCAATTTTGTGTCCCTCAAAGAGAGACAAACTTGTTGACAGTCACATTCGTCTCTGAAACATTCCATTCCGGATGGAAAAGATCTACAGTCTTTCATCTTGCATCCATCAGTTGATCTCTAGACCTGTAGAAATCGCTGAGGCATTTGCATGAGAAAGCGGTCTTTCTAGTCAGGAAGGCAAACTCTCACAGCTCAAGTTACTAACCATGTAGCAGGGATTTGCTCCATTTTAACAGGTGCCAATTTTCTTGTGTTTCTGTGGGGTGGGTGCTGTTGTGCCCTTTCTACAAATAAGGGTTTCTGGACTCAGAGAGGCTTCTAAGTGCCTCCCCCCAAACACGCAGGTAAGAAGAAGAATTAGCTTCACTCTCCACAAAGCAGTTGCTTTTTCAATATTCTACAAAACTCTTCCTCAAAAATCCTTGTTGCGTGGACCAGTCAGCAACCCCTGGATTATCCAGGCAGACAAACCCCTGCCTGCTCACCCCATGTGTGACCTCAGAATCCATCCCACTTGACACTGCATCTAAGTAGCCACTCTCAACCAATTTGTGTTAGTACACAGGTTGGAAATCAACTCCTGTCTCTGAAATTATCTCTGAAACCTGAAGGGGGAGCTTTGTTGCTAGACCGTAAGTGTCAGGACCCCAAACCTCTCTCTCTCTGAGAAGCAGCTCTACTGAAGAGGCAGGAGTAATGCAGAAACCTAAGTGGGGGAGCCAGTGACCTCGAGAGGCAAGGCCGATGTCAGCAGGAGACTTCAACCACGCAACCAAATGGCACACGTAACGCACCTTGTTTGCTTTTCAGTCAGTTCTGAGAACCTTCTGCCAAGAGGCTCATTAACCTTACAACCACCCATCAGGGTAGAGCAACCAGATTTGTCTCCTAGTCTCAGTCTGTTGTTCAGGTCACTTTAAACAGGATATAGAATTGTAATCGTGTTACTGAGCGATCACATGGTCATCCTCACAGAGCTTGCCTGTACTTCTTAGCATCGTTGTGCATTTGGCTACCCACACAGCATTCATCTTTTTCTTTCCAGATCATTCCAGCACTCCCTGTTCACCTTCTCCCTCCAGCAGCTTCAGCATCCCAAGCAGGAATTTTGTGCATCAGGTCTTCACCAGCATGATCAGATTGTCCAAGGGTCCAGTTGTCCTGGACTACAAGGGGTATACACAGCTAGAATCCCAAGGTCCAACCGTGACTTGTAGAGGACAAGAATAGGGAAAAACACACAGGCCTTTTTCCTTGACACACACAATTTTAGAACACTTGAAAAAACATACCTGGATGACAAGGCTCATCTGGTATCTATAACTCAGCCAAGTTCTGAGCAGGTGTTCGTTGTCGACAGTGAGGCTGAGGTCTGGGCTGGATTTGGTGATGTGAAGTTGAGGGCACAGGCCTGGAGCCAAGCACAGTTGCTTTGGGTGATAGAGGATAAGGAGAGTTGAAGTTTCTGGGGCAAGAGAACATCCAGGAACTAAGTCACAGGCAAAAGGGTGTTGATGCAGAGAAATCTCCAGTTTCAATATGACTTAGAAGGAAATTTGAGATATAGGCATGTCCTCTGGGAACAGTGGAAAGATTTGCTGGGAGGTGTCACCTATGAAGTTAATCCATCCCTGGTTGATGCAAGTGTTTATTTTGGGGTGATCGGATTCCTTTGGTGGACTTTGAAGAGGTACCAAGTTCTACATCCAGAGTGAGGGTCAAAACAGATGGAGTAGGTCTGTGTGGAGGGCTGTAGGGGTCAGGGAGGAGAGGCCTTCCATGACCTATGGGGGGCATTTTAAAGTTGGACTGGGATCACTGAGTTGGGGTTTCTACACTATCAGGTACAGATTTCCCAGCCTAGAGTTCCTCTTCTGAAGCATAGAACACACAAGATGATTTCAAGAACTATTTTCTCAGTTCTATTAATATTGGTACATAACTAGTATCATTCGAGGAGGAGGGAAGGATTGCTAAATCATTACATCCTATGGTGGCTTTAGTGCAAGAGGCAACAAACTATTACTGGTAGCCAAGTCCACCAGCCCACTGCCTGGTTTTTGTAAATAAAGTTTTATTGTAACACAGCCTCTTCATTTGCTTATATATTGCATATGGCAGCATCCATGCCACAGCAGAAAAGTTGAGCAGTGGGGACAGGGGATACATGGCTCTGAAAGCCTAAAAGCTATTCTGTTTGGCCTTTTAGTAAGATGTTTGCCAAATTCCACTTTAGAGCATTAGGTGTCAAGTAGGTCTAGTTCTTTAGCGGACCCCAGATGAGAAAGGCTGATCTGATAGTATCTTAGATTAAGTACCAACTTAGAATTGAGCTAGGAATATGTCTTCATTAGGAGTGTCAAACATCCAGTCATACATTGCCAGGGAGTAGAGATGAACTGCAGGGACCATGATGATCTTGGCCAAAGAGGATCACTGAGTCTGAGTCCTGCCTGAAAGAATGTTGACTAAAAAGAAGACAGTGTCATGGTTGCAACTTTGCCAGGATACCAGCTGATTTATTCCATGGCTTACGCACTTAAACCCACCTGGAAAAAAATACTCACATGAAAGAGATACGTGTCTGTTGGAGACAAGGGGAAACTCAAAGCTGCGAGCAGCTCCCTTTTTCAAAGAAGTGCGGTCTTCTAGGTGTGGATGCAGACAGTGGTGACTGGTCAGAGCACCAGTTTCATCTGAGATCTCTTTTAACCCATTTTGCATATTCAAAACCTCTTCTTCTGCCCTTTCCCATTGAACCTCTCACACCTGGTGCCAGAGAACAGAGTCGGTGTGGGCTCCGCTCAGAGGTACAGCCCCTTCAGGTCTCCCTGTGCCTCAGTGACCCCACCATGCCTTTCCCTGTGACACTGTACAAGCCCCAGAGATCACTGAAGAAGGATTTTACCCTTGCTCTGACATCCCTTTTATGCAGTCTGCTACCCTCGGAAGACTCTTAAACAGGAATGAGAGTTGACATTTCTGGAGTCTGTGTCACGTGCCAGTGATTCTTATTTTCTCTCTGCTTTGGGATATTACCAGCCCTGAGCAGCCCTTCTTTCTCCCATAATTCTTTTTCTATAATGGTGGACTATGCCACCCCCGCTTCACCTTGTTAATTCCCTACGACTGTCAGAAAGGCTTGGCTGCGAGTTTCCCAGGTCGCCCCTCCCTGGGTTAGCCCTTTCCCTCTCTGCCATGCTGCCATGATGTCCACATCTGGCAGTACTTGCTGGACTGAATGCCTTCTCTCCTCTCCTTCTTGATTTCTGGCCTAGGCAGGAATGATACATAAATATTTAACCAATAATTAGCACAGCCACTAACCAAACCAGACAAGGACTATAAACAAGTCACACGGGTGTATTGGTGAGCGTGGGTGCTAGCTGTCAGGATGACCCCCTCACATTAGCTATTTAGAAAATTATGCTTGTGTATTTTTTTCCTGTTGGCACCCTTACAGTGAGACAGGAAAAGTCAGTGATTTCTGGTCAATAAATTATCTATTGATCAAACAAATCCTCTTTGGCTTCCAAACTCTGAGTTAGTCAATCTCACCAGGAAGTAGCATAGCAACAATCGAACATCTAAATCAGGATAGGACTCCATCTCTGTTGTCTTCCCCAGGTCCCCATTAAGATGGTTTACTTGACCCTCAGATTTTCTTTGTGACCAAATTGCACAAATTTTGAGCATACTCCAATAACTGCCTCCCCAGAGTGGTATGCTGGACCTGGCTCTCATGGCTTACGGGAATTGACTGTGCATACCTCTTCCCAACTCAAGTTCAGTGACATTACATTGAAAACCCAAGATAAACCACAGAAGCTGTATTTACATCACAGAAAGTGGCAACAGCTACATGTATCATTTGTCTGAAGAGTGTGTTGTTAAACATTAACCAATGCTTTCTGCGATAAATGAGTCACCTTGAAACTCACCCCAATAATGCCGTATTTTAGGAGCTCTTTATTAAGAGGGTCTTTTTCCTTGAACCCCATGTTCAAGAAGAGGTTCCTAGTTGCTCTGACAGGTATTGACTATCATCAGTTGAAAAGGGGCAGTTTCCTGGATTCAGGCTCTGTAGGAGGACAGGACGGTCTCTGACTCAGCTCTGCCTCTTGCTCTGGGTAGTCTTTGGGTTAGAATTACCCTTTTGCATTTAGAACAAAGAAAGCATCCCTTCCCCTTTTCTGATCACCTCTTTTGAACCATGAGATTCAGGAACATCTCTTTTTCCCTTTCATATCTCTGTCTGTTGGTCTGCAAGGTTTTATTTTCCCATTCTGATGGGAGTAGGCGGTCTCCTGAGATCTCGAAAGGAAAGCCTTTCTTTCTCCTGTGGTTTCTAAGATGATAGTAAGACAGTGCAAAGTTTTAAAGAAAATTCAGTTTCTTTTCTGAGAAAACTTGAGTCTTTGGGACTCTTCCAAGTACAGCAGCTCTTTTTAGCTTTTGAATTTGTAGTAATATCGCTGAGATTTTTTTCAATTTCTTAATCTAAGAAGATATCCTCTTTTATAAAATAATAGTTCCCGTTCTCTTAAAATTGTCTTTTAATAAGATCCATTATCCCTTGGTGGGTGGAGATGAATTCTGGATCTTTAAAACCTGAAAGTTTGATGAAGGCTTATTCAGTTAATAAATCTGGAGCCAAGCCAATATTGTGACACAGGAAATAACCGTTGGGATGTCATGGACATGCTGTGTGATGTAGGAGGTTTGTCCCTTCCCATCCTCATGCCTGGCCTGAATGGGACTCAAAATGACATAAAAGAATTAACTTCAAGAATGCACCTCCCACTCTTCTCCAAATCTTCTTTTAAGTTCCGATATCCCCAAATATCATCTCTATGAAGATTTCTCTGACTTCCCTGGCAGAGTGTTTATCCCTTTTTGTGTACATTTTCACTTTTACTTTATTACAAACGTATAACCATCCTTTCATTCTTCTGCAATATTAGAAAATCATCTAGGATACCTTTTAGTCTTCTTCATATCTTCAAGACCCAGGATGATGTTTGTTGCATAGTTAAAACTTATTGACATTTCACTGATAGGATAGGATGCAACATTCTAGGATTTATCTAGTTTACATAAAAAATTACGAGGTGTCATGGAAAGCCAGTCATCGGAAGCAGTGATCCATTTGAATGTGATTGCTCCTTCAGATCTGACCTGGTGATAGAACAGAATAAAAGCAGTGATGCTTCCATTTAGGTGAATTCTTTAGTTCTTTTGCTCCTCTCCAGTGGGCTCCAAATCTACTGTGAGTTTTGCAGGTGAGGGTCTGATGGCAGAAAGATTCAGTCTCCTCTTGCTTGGGTGGTCCAGTGTCTTAACCTAATGTCTAGGGCCTCAGTGTTTTATGACTTAATGAAATGGGCCCAGGATTTGAAGTCAGAAGCCTTCAATTTCCATTCTTGGTTGTGCCAATTAGCATCTTTGTGGCCGTAGGCAAGCCATTAATCTTGGTGAGACTCTTCTTATCCATAAAATGAGCTTAATAATACCCACAACCAGGAGTTGATTTGAGGATCATATTGGGGACCTTGTAAACATTTATTCCCTAGGAATCAGAGTTTTTATGAGTGATTATTTCTGGAGTTAACTGTGGACTTGGACCCTACTGGGCAATGGAGAAACCCAGCACACATATAATTATGAACCAACTGCGATTTCTCCTATGACTTCTCAGGATATTAATCTTTCCCATCACAAAAAGATTTAGCCTGGAAATGGCCATGCTTCATGGCTCATCCTGAAGTGGACTTTTTTTTTTTTTTTTTTTTTAAGTTCAAACTGATACAATTTCACTGGCTTCTCTGCCTGTAAGTCAGACCACATAGGCTTTCTCCCCTCTTCAAGTTCCCCTCTCACAGAAAATACTTCAATCTCCTTCTTGTGATTGTGTAAGTCAGAAATGTCTAGAGCTATAAGCCTCAAACTTGGACATGTTCTCGTCCTCACTCAGAGAGAAAAACCAGGGAAGATTTGAAGGAGAAATGTTTGGTTGTGTTTTTTCTTGTGGGGGTGTTATTTACACTTTAAATCTCCTTGCTAATAACATGATTGTATTAGCTAGGGAAATCTCAGCATTACCCTTCTCTTGATGTGTAGAATAGAGGCCTATTCCTATTCTAATCAGGGACGGCATGGAAACTGGTTCTAATTCTGTAGGCAAGAAATGCTTTTCAGCTTATCTTGGGGTAAGTTTTACAATCTGTACCCAGGTCTGCTCCTGCAGACCTATTATGGCAAGTTTAAAAGATGATATTTTTAAAGTCATCTTAGCTTCCCCAAAATCCTCCCCTACTTTTGGCACAAATTCTATTTTCAGGCCTTCCTTTACCTAAACAGCTTTACTTTTTGTGAAAAGACAAATGGCAGTTACTAACTGTGGACCCTCTGAAAGAACAAAGAATCTGAAAGAGGTTTTGAAAAGCCTTGGAGGAGGTCGTGCATGCGGGCAGGGTGCAGGAGATGGGCCAGAAGGCTCCTGAAGTGGAATAAGGACAACGATGCAGTTACCATTTAATTGATCTATTTTCTATCTGAAGGTAGGAGCATAATCAGAATTTACTCATGTGGAATAAGAACTTCAGAGGTCACCTTCAAAAATATGGGGAAGGAATGGGCAGCATGAACCTTGCTGAAGAGAGAGAATGGACAGAGCGGCATGGGAAGGTGAGATAAGGAACCCAGTGTGCCCACAGGATTCATCTCTTGGTCTGTGCTCAAGAGTGACAATCTCACAAGGTGGGGCAGGCTGCCGAGTTTGCCATAGAATGAGTTCCAGTGTCCTTTGGCAGGTTTTCAGCCAGTGGTCAGATCACCAAGTGCTGAACTCAGGGGAAACAGGTCTAGGCTACCAAGGTCCTCTTTTCCTAGACCTCCTCATCAGGAGTGGTTCACTATTAGAGAGAAAAGGAGAGGGAGGAGGAGAGAAAAAGGGGTTGACACTTTAAAAGACAAAGTGTTGCTGCAATAGATACAGCTTATAAGTTCTGGCATTTTAGAATTTCACAAATAAGGAACTCTAGTTGGAAAAAAGTGTTAGGTTTTAGGTCCTCGGCTGCAAGAAACTTGCTCGAGTTATCTGAGTTGTAAAAATTTCTTAAAAGAGAGCACACAGCAATAAGGAAACCAGTATTCTCCTGGGAAGATGGGAACATCTATCGCCCATGTTCCCAGGTAGTGCTGAGCATTAGTATGATCTTCGCAGGCCCTGCCAGAGCAAGAATCTGTTGATCTGCTCGCCGACACCGTTTAGAAGACTCTGGTACTTTCTGTGTGTGCTTCCCTTTGTGTCTTTTCTCCCGTCTCTTCTCACTACTTGGAGATGCAAGGTGACTAAGAGCATAGACTCTGGAGTCAGGAGTCACTCTCGAGTTCAAACATTGACACTGTTCCTTACCAGATGTACAAGTTTTTGAACCTCTACATGACTCAGTTTCTTTATCTGTAAAATAGGAATAACAATGGTGCCTACCTCAGTGTTGTTTTGAAAGGAACGAGTTCATTACTTAAGACCCTTCTCAGCAACACATTCTGTTCTAACTTTGGAGAAAGATTCTGGGTACTCATTCCGTCTCCATTGTGTGGAGCTTTTCTTCACAGACTATCAGATGGCTGTGACCAGCATATAAAGTGACCACACTTGGGACAGATTTCTGTGTTGTCCACTAAGTGACCATTTCTTGTTTATAAAACAACCCGGGTCTGTGGCCCTCAGAAGTCTGAGGGCAGAACATTTTCCTTAGTAGAGATGGTGAATATGCCAAGTTTGATGACTGACAGGCCCACGTTCAGAGGGATCTGTGCAGAGAGGAGGCCTTATCTAATTAACTAAATCCATCTATCATGCTGCTATTAAAATCTCTGACCCTCCTTTCTTTCCCATTTAACTCATGTAATTACTTCAATTACACATGTCTTCAATTATTATAATTAAGTATTTTTATTGAAGGTGGTCTGATGTTGGTGAGGTGATCTCTAAGGTTTCTTCCTCTCTTGATATTCAATTATGGTGCTTTAACAATGATTTCTGAGAGTTTTGAGGGCAGGGACCTTGTCTTTCTTGTTTATGCTGTATTCTCAGCATTCAAGTAGTGCTTGACATATGATAAGTGCTCAATAAACATTAGCTTAAAGAATTAATTAAAAAGAGGTCTGGAAGAGGGACGTGGTCAGGCCCAGAGTGACAGCTGGGCATTAGTTCCATGGGTCTTCCTCCATTGCTTGATGTCTAATGTTCTCTGATTTTAGAGAGAAAAGGATCCCTTACTCATTTTTTTACTGGGGTATTTTGCTCACAATAAAACCC
The DNA here is from genome assembly GCA_020662805.1 of Glaucomys volans. Lineage (NCBI taxonomy): Eukaryota > Metazoa > Chordata > Mammalia > Rodentia > Sciuridae > Glaucomys > Glaucomys volans. The sequence continues at coordinate 961,841 of JAJEJO010005186.1, read as the reverse complement.
CTGGAGAACCGTGCAATGAACTCAGCCAAACCCTAAATAGGCAGGGATAGGGGAGAGAAGCATTCATACCGGAAGTTGAACTGACATGTTGATAGTGAGAAAAACTGTCCCCAAAGTCTCTCTGCAGTTGCCATGGATACTATCTTGGGTGCTCTGAGGTATTGCTGCACAGTGGAAAGAATCATGCAGAGTTGGGCTCAAATCCCAGGTCTGCTCTTTATTGCTCTATGTCCTCAAACTGGTGATTGAAAACACTCGAGAGGTCGGTTTCCTCATTTCAAGATGCCTAGATAGCAGAATCGGTTCCATGGTGATAATAATGGCGGTTGCTATTTAGTAAACATCTTCCATTCACTACTCAAAGTGCAACCTATTGCCCCTCTTCAATTATCCTCTACAGTCGGTTCTATTATCCCTACTTAACAAGTAATGAAAACCAAGGTGTTTAGAGGCTAACTAATTTGTCAAAGTTTATACAACTAGTAAGAACTGGAGCTAAGGTTTGAATCCAGATTGGGCTTGAATCTCATACATGGGCCAGATCATTTATGTGAAATGCCTAACATGACGGGCACCCAATCAATCGAGCTGTTAGGATCACTCTCCAAAATACAGCATCCTCAGGGCTTTCTCATTCTCACTATTTTTCTCCTTGTCAGAGAGCTTTAGCCCTTCTTTCCACCACTTCCCACCTCCTTACCTATGCTTGTGAACTTCGGAGACCTTATAAATGAAGTGAGACAGCAGCCACCTCAACCAGATGCTTTCTAGGCAGTGTCAGGAAAGGAGTCAATCTCCTTGGTCAGAGGCTCATTCCGCGGTCACTATGCATCTCCTTGTGGTGCACAGATCCCCAGCATATGGGTGACAGTAGTCCAGAGAGTCTCTGCCCCCCAGCCATCTCCTGCTCACCACTGTTCACCAGTGCTGCCTTTTGAAGCACTCGGAGCTATGGATACGGGAGATTCTATATAAAACCAAATTTAATTCTGTCCTTTGGATGAAAGAAATGATTACACCCTGGAGTGCTGAAACTATTATAAAGAAGAAAGAGAAGAAGAGGGTAAATGCTGAGATGGGGAATAATTACCGCCAAAGGTGAAGGAGCTTGGCTGGGAGCATGCTACCCATGTAATTGAGGCAAAGGAAATACAAAAATCTGCGCTTGTTTCTCGTGTGCACACTCGGAGGTCCTTGGCGACTGGTGTGGACAGCAGGTGGGGTGCTTAAATGCCTGCTTCTCTTGGATCTTTGCTTTTATAATCTGCTTTTACAAGGTCTATTTAAGGAGTCCACTTTACTGCTGGCAGGGGAGTAGAGCACAATAAAGCTATATTTAAAAAAATAATTCTAGTTATCTTAAATTTCTTATGGCATTTCTTGAGTACTAAATCTGCAGACAAGGGTAATGTGCAACTTTCCCCTGACCTTAGGAAGGATTTCTGATAATGGTTGAGTTTTCCTAACATGAGCTCAGAAGGTGGGACAGGTAGGAGGGGGTAGCAGAGAGCCTGCCCCTCTCTGCCTGTGCCATCTCCTGGCTCTGTGGGTTCTAGCCTTTGTTCAAAGCTGGAATTTTTTTTTCTTCTGATTTTTCTAGAAGCCTATTCCAGTCATCCTTCTGGTCTCTGGGCAGAATTACATCCCAGCCAACCAGTTACATTGGACAAGTAATCAAGGGACTGGGAAGGGTTGTAGTACAGGAAATCCTGCTAAGATCTTGGCCTACCTCCACCGTCCAGGTGGCCAATTTCCTCTCCATGATGAGCTCTGGGCTGAGTCTGGATGTGATGCTGTTCATCAAAGAGAATGTGCTGCTCTGCGGGATGATTGGACTCCTGGTGACCGTCCCTGCCCCCTCTTTCTCTTCTTCCTCCTCCTCTTCTCCTTCACCTGGTTCCTCCTTTTCCTCCTCTTTCTTTGATCCACCCAATTTCTTCCACTTCATTTTTCATTTTACTTTGTTTTCCTTCCTATAAATTTCAAACCTAACCATCTTCTGCAGTTTTTTTTCCCCTGAGTATCCCTTCCTTTTCCCATTTTTTCAAAATAATATTCCTTGTTTACCACCTTTTCAAAAGAACCTGCATTTTTAATGGTCAGGAATCCCGCAGGGACGGAAGTGGAGGTGAAAAGTTCTGTTCCTCAATATACAGATGGGCTGCCAGGAGGGGGGACGGAGCACGAAAGCCCTGCCCCAGGGCACCGGACAAATGAGCCCAGGCCGCTGCTCGGCCTCCTTATCTCTGGAGGGCTCCGCTGGTCTCACCCACCAGGAGACCATTTTGTCAACTGTCGGAACATTCACATGGGAGCTTTGAGTTTATTTATCTGTCGAGTTTTGCCCCCACCCTAATGAGTCTGTGATTATTTGCTTTTTGAAGACAAACATAAATATTGTTAAAGCCTTCCAGAGAAGCTTACCCACTCACAAAGCTCAGCCATCACTGCTGAGAGCGCTCCAAAGAGGAGAGGCTTTGATTCTGAGAGAAGCAGGGACTCTGCAGTGGGAGCCAGCAAACTAGCCCAGGACCAGTCAGCAAAGGAAGAAAGGCACCCAGGCAGACCCTGTGCTGTGGCTCGAATTGGTCAAGGCAGGAGAAAGGCAGTATGGGGGGTGAAGGACCAGCACAGGTGGGCGAAGGAGGAAAGGGGAGATTGATGGGTAAGGGACCAGCTTTGAGGGCTTGGTGGACTTGGAAATGCTCCACCTAGTCCCTTCCAAGAAGTGCTTATTGCCCCAGTTGTGGGGAGTGCTGTCTGCACACTGTGTTCATCTGGCAGTGTAGGGGCTGCATCAGCTGCAGACAACCATGGCTTTCTGAGTGACCTGCATCTAATGACTGAAAGGTGGGAGGAGAAAGAGCTCAGCCACTTTAGCTGCACACTGTGGGAGCATTTGAGCCTCAGCTCCCCTGCAGAGAGTGTGGTTCAGCTGTGCCTGCTGCTCACCTCCTCCCACCCTCCAGCCCTGCTTCTTTCCCCTCCTACCAGTTCTTCCCTGAGAAGCATCCTCCACACTCAGTCCCATCTCAGTCTGCTTCCTGGAGAACTCAACGGGCAACGCTATGCTAGGAAAGGGTCCAAGAAAGCAGGTGTTAAGATGGGATTTGGAGCTAGATGGCTTACTACCTGTTTGGTCCTGAGGGCCCTGTCACTAGCGGAGCACAGATAGGCCCTGGTGCAAGGTGAAAGTTCACTATTAAAAAGTTCACCAGACAGGGAGGGAATGTACTTGTTGATGATGCTGCATACCAAGTGAGAAATATGGGAGAAATCGTAATGAAAATTATCATGAAATCCAGGGGCCATTGCTAACCAGGCCAAGAGTAGGTAGGCAAGTTATGTGCAGGGGCCAATCTCTCTCCATTGCTTTCTTTATAATTGATATTGAACCCAGTGGTTCTTTACCACTAAGCTGCCTCCATGCCACCTGCCCCACACTTATGTATGTATGTATGTATTTATTTATTTATTTATTTTGAGACAGGGTCTCACTAAGTTGCTCAAGGCCTTGCTAAATTGCTGCTGCTTCCTTCAAGTTTGTGATCCTCCTGCCTCAGCCTCTTCATTTGCTGGGCTTTCAAACATGTGTCACCAAACCTAGCTCCCCTGCTTGTCTTTTAAAATTTGATTGGAACATAGCCATATGCATTCATTTGCATATTTTTATAGCCACTTTTATACTACAGAGGTGAGCTGAATAGTTGTGACAGACTTCATGGCCTCAAAGCCTAATGTGTTTGCTATCAGATCCTATAAAGAAAAAGTTCACAGGCCCATGCACAAGAAAGCAGACAGGGAAAGAGAATTATTACCATGCAACTATAAAACAAAGAGTGAAACCCAGAAAACCTGTTTTTGGCAGACTACAATGAGGCCCTCATCTCATGCCATGGGAAAGTAGAGAAAGCTATGGAGCTAAACCAGGACTTAAATAGTGAAGTAACTGGGCTCCAAAGAAAGTTAAACTTCCAGCTACACAGGTCTGCCATGCTAAGGTCAGGACTCCAATTAGGGAAGAACATACTAACATGTAGGGTAGGGGCATTTAAGTTGATACCTCCAATAATCTTCAATGTCCACATTTATCTGAACCCTTTGATCCTGAAGTAGCCCACCCATTCCTGTTAAAAGCTTTCATACCTCCACTCCTGCTTGAAGAAAATGGAGAATATCTCTCCTGAGAAACCACATACCCTCCTCTCAGTATCTGCTTCATCTTCCATCCTGGCCACAGACCTGCATCTAGCAGCCAAAACTATGCTGGGCCTAAAAGGAGCTGATGGACTTAAAATGTACTGGCAGGAGCTGAGGGAGCTTCATCAGGAGAACTACAGGATATGGTTGAATAAGGGAGAATTTATGAGAATATTCCGAGATATAGAATTTCATACTGTGGCAAAGACCCCAAAGATATGGCAAATTTATGAACACTGTGGCTCCTGGAAGCATGAGAAAGCAACAGCCCACACTGGGCTGAGAATGAAATGCCAGCAATTCCATGGGTGAAGGTGGAGAAAATCCACGAAATAACGTGGGAAAGTTGGCACACCAAAGTGCACGTGCATTATGTAAAGGCAGTGGAAGACCAGAAGATGTGCAATTTACCAAGGCCATGGGAGAGCTCTGCTGAGAGGGTCGCTGGCATTAAGAAATCCAGCAATGGCTCTCACTTACCAGCCTGGTAGAATGGTAGGAGGAACATCACAGAACAAAGCTCACTGATGGCAGGGGATGATGGGTCACCAAAACATTGAGGCCAGGGAGCAGCACTAGACAGGGAGGTTTAATTTTCATAAAGAGCAGTAAGGTTGGAATGGCAAACATGAAGATGTGATCTGCAGAGAGTTATGGTTTGCTAGCAGGCTAGAGCATCCCTGGGTACTAAATAGACATGCATCCAGCTGGAGTATTCTTCAATGGTGCCATTGGAAGAAATCAAGAATGGATCACCAGGAGGCTAAGGCAGTCACCCCAATAAAAATCATTGTTCTTTGTCCACTCTCTGGTCTTGAAACAACTTTTGTTATTCTGAACTCACTGATTAAAAGGAAGACAGGGCCCCTGAGAAGAAAGACTCTGTAACACCATTGCAAAGATACACAGTAATGGTCCCTCCAGTCCTTCCCCAAAGGTACATATGGCAGTCTGTCAGGGACATTGTGAAAAGGGGACACCCAAATATTTCAGGACTGTTGGACACAGTATTGGATTCAACATTGATGCCCAAAGACATGGAATGTTTTGGTGTCTCTCCATGAAGGTATTTGAGGCTCAGGTAAAATAAGGACCATGGCAAAGTCCAGCTTGTAGGTTCACTGAATTTGTGATTGCCCTGTGGTGATTTTCCCCAATACCCCAAAGTACAAGTGAGCTAAAAATCCTCGATAGTTGATATAACCTCCACATTTGGTCTACCAGCTAAAAGCTATCATACTAGGGAAAGTCCATGAAGCCATGAGCACCAAATAAACTTTCTCTCCTCTAAAATTGTTCTTGTCAGGTCTTTTGGTCACAGCAGTGAAAAATGCTGACTAAAACAATTTACATTGATTCAGGGACAGGAGAATGACCTGGAAGACTGATTAGGGGTCTGAAACAAATATTTGAAGATAGAAATCAAAGAAATGTGGGTCTGAGGTATGCAGGTAAATGTATGAGAGTGGACACAAAATGTGAAGATTTTGTGTCACACACTACTACCCAGCAGAGGGCACTCATCATGGAATGGACTCTATTTACTCACACAGACAAAGGTCACTTGGCTGGTTGATGTGAACTAGCTTCTACCATTTGGTACCCCAGTGTTGATCCAATGGTTAAACAATGAAGTAATAATAGTGGCAGAGATAAAGACTATGCATGGGCCTACCTTTCAACACTAATGTGGCTACTACCACCACAGAATATCCAAACTGCCCACAAAGAAAATGAATGCTTAACCCCCAATATGACTTAAGAAGACCAACTGGACACTTGATATAGAGTTAACCACATCATTCCATCCTGGAAAGAGGAGTCATTTATTCAGACAGGAATGGACACCTAAGAATACATGTAGCCAACACCATTCTTAGAGGTTTTCTTAGTGTTTGATCCACTGGAATAGAACCTTCTATCATGTCAGACCCATATCCTCATAGAGTGTTTTGACCCTATAAGTAAGAATACTCAAATCTGGGAATTATGGGTTGGAAAAAGGAGGTAATGGTTAATATGAATTGTCACTTGATTGGATTAAGGGATGCCCATGGTTGAGAAACTTCTGGGTATGTCAATGAGGGCAAGTCTAGAAATGATTAGAATGTGGGATAGTGAACTGAAGTGGAGACCCTCCCTAAGCATGGGCAGCACCACCCCATAGGATGGAATAAAAGTTGGAAGAAAAAGGAAGCAGATGCAGATGCAAGCTCCACTCTTCTAGAAGGAGTTCTTGATTGCTGCTTCCATTGTCTGAGGATATCAGACTCTCCCTTCTTCACTCTTTCAAAGTGGACTCTTCCAGTGATTCTAGAAGGAGTTTCCAGAAGCTTCTGACTTAGACTAGGGTAGCACTGTTGATCCCTCTTGTTCTGGGGCTTCTGCCTCTTCAACTGTGCAGCTGCTGGTTCTTCCAGCTCTCCAGCTGCAGATGGCCTTGTGGACTATCCAGCTTCTGGTCATGTAAGCCAATCTAATATATCCCTTTATATAATCATACTTCCTGTTGATTCTGTTCCTCTAGAGAAGCCTGATTAATACACAGAAGTGCCCAGTTACCACCAATCCACCATGAGGAATGTATGCTTCTGGGATCTGCAGATTTATAGATCTTTGTTCCCAAAATGGGAAACACTTTCATCCAGTGACACAATGAGAGTCCCATTGAACTAAACATTCTGTTTATCACCTGGGTTCTTAGATTTCCTGTGTCCAACTCCCAACATGCAAGAAAAGACATGATCTTCACAGGAGTAACTGATCCTTGTCCAAGAGAAAGTGTGGTCACTGTTACTTAAAGTTTCTATTTGGCATCCAGGTGATCTATGTAGGCTCTTCTAGTTCTCTGTTGCCTAGTTGTGATAGTAAATGGACAAGCACAGAAAACAGCCTGAGTAGGCATGGCCCAAGATTCAAACCATTCAGGGATGAGGACCCAGGGCACCATCAAGAAAGCCACTAGGAAAACAAAGAATCTACCTGAGGATGAAGGGACTCTAGAGGAGATACATAGCAGGGAGATGATAGTATTAATTGTGGTTGTGAGATCAACTATCAGTGCCAGGATTAGGGTGAGGCAACAGGGTGCCTAGAATGAAAATTTATGGAGACTCTCACTCTTGGGGTCATGCAAATGGCAGCTACGTACTTGAATGACTCTGAAAGTGAATATTCCTTAAGAATAAAGCATCCATCAAGAAAGCAAGACATTTATAAATGTATTCAAGCCTAACAGTAATTATAAACATATGAACCTAACAACAGAGTCCCAAAATATATGCAGCTGCAACTGAAAAAATTGAAGAGAGAAACAGAGAATTTGGCAACAATAATTGGGGGCTAAAACCTCACCTTCAATAATAATTTGAGCAATTAGGTGAAAGGCCAAGAAGGAAGCAGAAGATTTCAACAAGACTGTATTCCAACTAGACCTCCCTGTCATCTATGGAACATTCCACTCAGCAATAGCATAGTACACATTCTTCTCTAGTGCACCATGAGCATTCTCCAGGAGAGATCATATGATAGAACACAAAGAAGGTTTCATTAATTTAAAAAGACCAAGTGAAAAAGTGAGAACACTCAAATTACTAAAATCAAGAATGATGCAAGGCATTACAAATAGAAATAAAAAGGATTGCAAAGGAGCAGCATGAACAGCTAGTGGTAAGCCGACAAAGACAACCCGATTAAAGAGATATGTTCCTAGAAAGGTACACACTTCTGAACTTACTAGAGAAGAAACAGAAAATATGAATTCATTTTTAAAATGCCCATAATAAATGCTCAGACTCACAGCCTTTGTTAATGAATTCTAATACATGTTTAAAAAAGAATTAACACCAAAGCTTCACAAACTCAGGAGGACGAGGAGGAGGATGAGGAGCAGGAGAAAAAAGGACTTTTGTCAGCTCACTCTATTATCTTGATACAAGTTTTTTTTTTCTTAAAATGGGAAAGATACCTAAATTCAAATCATAAAATTATCAGAAGAAAAAAGAAAACATAGGTGCGAATGGTCTGGCCTTGGATTGGACAGTATTTCTTAGCTATGACTCCAAAACAGAAGGTACTAAAGAAAAAGTAGTAGAAAAATTGGGTTTCATCAGAAGTAAAATCTTGCATTGTTCAAAGGGTACCATAAAGAAAATGAAAAGATATCCCATAGAATGGGAGAAAATGTATGCAAATCATAGATCTAATGAGGACCTAGTATCCAGAAAATTTTAAGAACTTTTATAATTTGACAATAAAAATAGAATTATAAAATAGGCAAAGAATTTGACTAGAAACTTCCCCCAAATAACACAAAAAAGTGGCCAATAAACAGAGTAAATGGTGCTCAATATTATTAGTCATTAGAGAAATACCAACTCAAGACCATGATGAGACTGATATCACGTCACACCTGTTAGTGTGGCTATAAGAATTATATTAAAATATGGACAATAACAAGGGTGGATGAGGATGCAAAAGATTGGACTCTGTGCACATTGTTTTGAGGAATGGAAAATGGTGCAGCTGCTTTGGAAAGCAATTTGGTAATTCCTCAAAAAAGCTAAACATAGAGTTACTTCATGGTCCAGAAGTTTCCCTCCCAGGTCATGAAAAATTAAAATATATGTCCACACAAAAACCAAATGACACAAAAAACTGAAAGCCATGTGTGTACTTTAAAAGTTTGGATTTTATGGTATCTAACTTAGAAATCTATAAAACTGTCCAAAACATAAAAGAGTAGGGACTGAATGTGCAGATTTGAAGGAGGCACTTAATCTTGTGCAAGAACCTCAAACGGTGAGCTCTTGTTGCCCATGGGCCTCACCCTGGCATTGAACCCACCATTAAACTTCCCTTCCAAGTTTTTGATAGGAAGAGAACCCCACTGAAGTCCTAGAGAAGCCGTTTGACAAGAACAGCAGGAAGGCTGACCCAGTGGTACAAGGGGTAGGGGTGGGCTGTGCTGAACACGAGCCTGCGCCCTCCAGAGTTCCTTTAAGGAGTGGCTGGTTCACTGGTGGTGGTGAGTGTGGTGGGCAGACGGCCTTCAGCTGTAGGCCCTTTCAGAGATCGCCTGAGCTACAGAAAGCCATTTTGTCCAAGGTGGGGCATTCCTGACGCAATGACAGAAGGCATGACCTGAAGACTCAGCTATTTGAACCAAGGTAGGGTAAGGCTGCTGGCTCATTTCGGCTGCATAGCTCCCGTCGGGGAGGCTGAGGTTGTAGTTCAGGTCACTCGCATCAAAGCTCAACTCTCCCTCCCCTGGGGCAGCTGGCTTCCCTCCTTTCCACTGGGGCTCTTCCTAATAAACACTGCACACTGAACCCCATCTCCCAGTCTGCTTTCCTTAGAAACTAATCTGCAGCAGGGCCTAGGGAAATTACAAGCAAACAAATACCGAAGAACAAATGCACAGAATCCTTTAAAAGTCACCGCCTCCCTTTTCTGAAGGGATGCAATATTTTCTTATAAAGTATCTGATCCCAGAATTAGAAGATCATCCCACCTCAGTTTCTTAAAAAAACATAATTCACAGAATTGGCTTAAATTCCTTTTCAGAATGAAATGGGGTTGGGGAAGAGGGGAAATGCGTAAATAAATGACTAGATATTGAGTGCAGCCAGGGATGCTGGCAGGGGAGGGACACGGCAGGGAGGACAGGGTGTGGGGGGCTGAGAAATGAGCCAGCACATTCCCTGCACACAGGAGCCTCCGGTCTTTGGTGGACATGGAAGATGATCTGTGTAAGCACATACCTTCAGTGCAGAGCAGATGTCGTAGTTGGGACGTCCTTTTCTCCCATCTCTCCTCTCCTTCCTTCTCCACTCACTCCCTGCTCCACACCCCCGTTAGAGCTGCACATATACTGGGCCTTGAGGGCCAGTGGCCTCCCAGCAGATCTGTAGGCCAGGCTACCACATCAGACACTTGGATGGGGACTCTGGGAGACATCCATTCATTAGCAAAACCTGATTTTGATGAGCAGGCCACGGAGCTCAGGGCATGAGCCACCACCTTATCTACACATGCACGTGGTTTTGCAAAGACTTCCCAACCTGCTTCATTCCATGAGCGTTGCTTATAGAATAATTCACTAGGTATAAAATCAAGAACCTAGAATCTTCTCCCTAGGTCACCTCTAACCAACCCTGGTTAACCTCAAGTGAGCAGTGTGTGGGGCGGGGGGACGGGGCCAGGTTAAACAGTATTATTTAGTGGCATCAGAAAGGTCCTTTACCTGTCTTCCATCTCCACAAGTTGTGATGCTTTCCTTTTAGATATAAGGTTTTCCTTTTCCATTTAAGCATAATCTTTTGAAAAATGAAACAGGAAAGTTTTAAAGAGTCTCCGTTGACATTCTACCACTTATTACCCACACGATTCTGGCAGAGTTGCAAAACTCATATGAACTGAAGTTTCCTCAGGTATAAAATGAAATGCCAATGCCTGGGTGGCCTGCCTCACAGTGGATGAAGAAAGATAAAGGCAATGAAGTTGGAAGCTTTCTAAACTTTAGACTCCTCTGTAATTAAATGGAATTATCAATCTCGGTGTTCCCCACTTCCTGGTAAATGATATTATCTGTCAATTTTCTCTCTTTCTCTGAAGGCATTGAAAAAATGGGAGTTTTAATGGGGAAAAAAAAGGAAGCGAAAATTGGAAGAGGTAACATGATTTACTTGTCAAGGTCAGGTCTGGCCATGCGTTTAACTGGGAAATAGAAGGTACTGGGTAAACCTAAGAAGTAGAGAGAAATTGCTGGTGAAAATAAACTGATCACTTTGCTGTTCCCCAAGAGAGAGCGCTGGACCACATGGTGCCTTAAAAAGAGTCGAGTGCATGTAACTCTACCAATTCATCCATCCGTCTATGCATTCATTCATTAAAAAGCATTTGGGCAGGATTTGCTTTATGATCGGCACCAGGAGCATTGGATAAAACCCAACCTTACAGAGCAGTAGCAGAGATAAGCCAACAGAGCAGCCACTTCAACATGATGTGACAGGACTGCAGGAAAGAGAGGGGGGGAGGGGCCATGAAGGAGCAAGGAGGAGCATCTAAATTGGATTAGGAAGCTTGAGAAAGGTTTCTTGGAAGAGGTGATGCTTGAGCTGAATTTAGAAGGATGAGTAAGTCTTAGATGACATGGGGGAGGAGAGAGCGTTTTCCTGGAAGAAGGAACGAGACGTGCAAGGACTTGGAAGCCTGAAGCAGCCTGTTGTATTTTAAGGAACATCAAGTAGCTTCCGGTGACTATTTAAAAGGTGTGTGGTGGGGTGGGGTGGGAATAGGGAGATGCATGTGGAGTTGGGGAGAACAGAGAAATAAGGAAGAGTGTAGTCAACACATCTAACTTGATCCTAAGAGCATGGGATACCAGAAAGAAAGCAGGAGGACCAGATGGCCGGAATTGCATTTTAAAGAGAGGGCACGGTTGACAGGAAAGAGGCCTGGGGGCAGGAAGCTCGGAGTGTGGGCATGAGCTAAGGCAGTGGGGCCTGGGATGGAGAGAGTGAGAGAAGCAAATGGAGTCTGCAGAAGCTGAAAGCACAGGGCTGTGGCCGAGTCTGAGTCACAGTGTGACGAGCAGAATGCCCCTCAGAAGCTGAAAAACACCTGTGATTGGGGTTTGGTCGCTTGCCACTTCTACTACTTAACCTTTCCTTGTCCCCAGAAGTGTTCATATCTGTGACTGGTCCAGCTTCCTTCAGATTCTGGGAGGGAGGGAGCATGATTTCCAGCTCCATTCAGGTAAGCAGAGGCTGGATCCCACCATCAGTCACACTCAGGTCATGATTTCCGCTGAGCAGAGGAGCTCATGCAAAGCACATCCTCCCAGAATGGAGGTCTCAGTCTCTCCAGTCCTTCGCAAGGCCTGGTATGCCTCACCACGCTTCCTGCACAGAGTAGCAACTCTAGGCCACCTTCTCCGCAGGGTCATCTTCTCCAGCTTCTGTTCCCCCTCCCAGCACACACACACCATCCTCTGTTGGAAGTGACAGATGATGTTTTGGTCTTGGGATTTCCTCTTAGAAGCGTGTCTGTCACTTCTCTGGTCTGTGATGAATGCATTCTGAAGAGCTTAGGGCTGTTTGACTGAGGCTGAGGCATCTATTCTAGGTTGAGAATTACTGACACCCGGGAGCAGGTCTTTAATAGAAAGAAGAGTCTTAGAAAGAGGCACCCTGTTATCTTTAACAAAGCAACGTTTCTCTGCTACCTCGTGACCACAAATGGCACGACACACTCTGGGATCCATAAAATGTGGTAATAGAAAAAGTGGCCACAATTTCTTCCTGGCAAATGCATGCCCTCCCCTAGCAACATGGCTCTGTAGTTCCTTCAGTCGAAAGGGGAAGACTCTCTTTTTCTCTGGGAACTAGGAAAGTAAGAGTTTTCAAGAAAGAGAAGGGATGATGTGGGAGAAGGTATATGACTTGGTGCAGCACTTCAGGAGGACACATCTGGCATGTGTATGGTCTGGCTGGGGGACAGAATGTAATAGATCAACCTCAGAGATAAGGAGTGTTCAGAAGTTGTTGTGGAAATAAAGGAATTGGTTTGCAATTCTGCAAGAGAGATCCCTTGACCACATAGTGTTCAGAAAGAGTCAGAGGTGGATAACTTCACTTACTCATTCATTCAAAAAACATCCAGATTTTAATTTGTATCTCTCAGGCATTGGGAGAGTCAAGACAGATTAACAGATCATTCATTTGAGTAGAATGTGGCAAAATCCTAGATGATATTAGCTGAATCTCCTCTAACCCAGGTCAAAAGCATCACCTAGACCTAGCAGAATCATGATTTAAATAAAATGGTTGGGGGTGTTTGGTTGTGTAGCAAAACCTAACTGAGGCATGATCTGAATCTAATGGATAATTATTTTGGTTCTTATTTTCCTAGAAACTTCCTTAGGCCTTCCCTAAAGATGAGTGATGCCAAATTTTAAGGTTAAAATATTATGTGCAGGAGAGTAGAGGAAGCAAATTTTATGAAAGTAAAGGGAAATGCTTGGATCATTACTGTTGGAAAGACAGAGCACTAGGATTAGTTAATTTTGTAAGAGTATGCAAGGAAGGCTAGACCCCAATAACCTTTAGAAGTTAGAAGCTTATAAATGTAATTAAAGATATTTCTTTAATTTTTTATTGCCCTAGGTAATTAAAAATAGTGATTTTTCTATTTCCTTTTTATTAAAAAGTTTTAGCTCATAAAAACCTTATACTAAACTTATTCATTATAGAAAAAATTACCTTTCAGTTTCTTCTGGGTAATCTTCAAATTCTATATGCTTTACCAAATGAACCATGTGGTCTTTGGGACAGTGTGAAATTTTCCAAGATTCTCTTTGAGAATAATAATGTACAATATAAAAATAAAATAAAATGAACTTTTATTGTAAATTGACTATGAACCAGGCACTCTGCTAAGGGTTCAGTGTTTTTTTGTCCCATTCAATTATTTTGTCAGCTTGAAAGAGGTAGAACTTGCCCTCATCAGTGGCCTCTCTCCTGCTGAAGTCAGGACAAGGCAGTGTGGCAGGTATGGGTTTTTAGAAGCCAGTCTTCTCACCATCACTTTACTGCTGTACTTGACCTGACCAGGACGGAGCCCCTTCTTTGCTTTGTTCTCCATGATCCTCAACGAACAGTCATTTGGCTACTCTGTATGTCAGTTTCCTCATCTAACCTGGAGTTAACAACTGCAGATGCAGATTCTGAGAGTGGAGAAATGCCACGTTATGTGGAAGCTCTCTGAGAAAGTCCAATAGTACTTTGCACACAGTCAGAAGTTGACTTTTGTCCCTACGAAGGTCGTTAAGTCTCGGTGATAGACATTGATTCCCAGCAGTTCTCCACGTCCCTCATTTTCTTCCCCCATCTTCTTCCTTGAAGAAGGATGGTCTATAAGCTGCTTCCATTGAACAGGTTCAGGCTCTGGTCCACTGGACCTAGGTCCAGCCACCTTCCACCCCAGCAGAAGGCACATCCCTTGCCTGGAAGCTCAAGGACACTGAGTGACCTGTCCTGGCCCTTGGAGAGATGCAGAAACTGATAGCAATGAGGATGTTCAATGAGGGACAATGGAGACAATATGTCTGCAATGATGCTCGGTGTCTGCTGAGTGGGAAGGTTCAGGAAGCTCACATTGGGGATTGGTGCCTCCAGGAGGAGGTGCTCACCCAGTTTGTGCTTCCTGAGGACTGCAAACCTGCTTCAGTCACCCGGCAGGTGGGGTGCATGCTCAGAGGAAAAAGTGTCTTCTGCTTTGGGACTAGGATCTGTCTCTGTGTGGTCCAAGTAGTCACAACCACACTGACAAATGACAGGTAGACACATATATAGACCCAGGTACATAAGACACAAAGCCATGCACACAGGCCGAAGCACCTCACAGAAGATGCGCCTAAGCCTTGTTCCTCTATTCTTAATATTTAACACATATCATAAAGGGAAAAAAAATCAATATATAATACCAGGTGAAATGAATTCTAAACTCCTTAACAAGGAAGAAGGGAAAATGTATAAAACGTAGACATCAGGCCCAAGGCTGGTGATGAGGGGGGCCCCTCTGGTCTCATAAATCCTACGTAACAAGACAGGGATCGCCAGTCACAAAGCATTTTGTTCTCACATGGTGGCATTTCCATAAATACAGTATATAAAGAACACAATGATGAGTGCTAACTCAGGTCACTGGGGAAGAGACAAATGTTCATAAAAGAGCTTTTGCTGTCTATGAGAGGTTTTAAAGCTTGTCTCAAAAGGATGTTACAAAACTGCTATGGAGAAATGAATACACATATACACACGTGTGTGTGTATATAAATATATATATGAATAATTATTTTCTGCCATCAGCAGGAATCTAGACTGCTGAGCAAGGAGGGACATGATCCTTAGTTCCAGAGGCATTAACTGCTCTTGTTTCCTTATGTTTCCTAAATGATGTCACGGGGGTGCTTTTACCCAGGCCACATCCAGGCTCTGCTGGTGTACAATCAGCTTGCTGGATGTTTTAGTCCATGTCACCAAAGCCACCTTCTGGTTAATGGTTGTCCTTGTAATTGAGAGAACTTCCCTTGGTGCCCAGGCACAAGAGGAGAACACATCCCTGTTATCTGAGTGTTTTTAACCCTTTGCCCCTCAGACAACTCCTGGCAGTCCAGCCCCACTCCTGGTTCTCTGAGCGAGAAGTGCTTCAGGCTGTCTGCCGAGCCCCAACCACAGCTGCAGAATCCTGCACATCAGGCAGAGAACTGCTTTCTTAAGGAAATTGTTCCGGTGGGAAGAAACATCCCACTTCTCTGCTTTTAAAACAAATAGAGTAAAAACAAAGGTGAGCTCAGCCTGCCTGCCTGGCCTTCCCATTGTTTTTCTAATCCATTCTTTGATCTTGAGTCTTGTGATAAGAACAGTCAGCTGGCTATTACTTGGCTTGAGCTGATTTCCCATAATCCCTAGGGGTCTGTTGAAATCCATGGTAGTACAGGTCATAACCGAACTTGGGGACCCTAGGTTTGGCAACAGACCCAAATCCCTCTTAGTGCAAACTAACATTTGTCGCTCCAAACCCCTTCCCAAACTCTGCCATCAAGCACACACATAGAAACCCCACACAGAACGTGGGGTGCCTAGGTCCCAAGAGGAGCTCCAGATAGCTGGGATTACATGAATTCACTAATCAATCCAACAGAATTTATCCAGGCACTACGCTGGGTGCTTTGAAACTTCAAAGATAAAATGATACGTCTCTGCCCTCAGTAAGCCTCAAACCCTGACTTGGAACTGAGAACACCTGAACTTTCTATGATAATGTTTTTAGAAACTCATTAACAGGGGAGAAAAACAGGGACCCCTTATTTAAAGGAAGACAGATAAAATTGAAGGATTGGAAAATGGGGACTATTAGGGAAAGCCAGAGGAAGCACTATTATTTAGAACAGAAGGAAAAAGCTGATGTGATAACTTAATAAGAGTATTTAAGTAGATGGAGGATGGACTCCATTATGGGTCTATCATCCATGAATTTATCTAAGACCCTTTTTGAACCAAATTATCTCTTTTTAGTCTGTGCTGGCTCCTGGAATAATGAGTTCCTTATGTGAACTCCCTGCTGTGTGAAATAACATCTTTTTGCTTGTTCTGAAATGATTTCCTTTAAGTTTATAGGAACTCCTACTAATTCCGAATCTCTAGGATTTAGTGAGGAAGTGCCTGTGTCACATGCCCTACCTGTGCCTGGACGATTGTGCAAGCTGCATTTTTATCCTCCCTCACACCTCTGTGCTTCGTATTCTCCCTCAGAGTGGACAGTCACACGTCATTGTCAGATCACTGCACATTTCCCTGAGACAGCCCTGCCTCCCCTGTGTCTTTTCAGGGATGTACTTAAACACAACAAATCAATCAATCAATACACTGGATTTCAATGGTTCTAAACACATTCCCTCCATACATTTTAACACCTCCAAAGTCAAGATATGTCTGATGATCAGTGTTAAGAAAGAAATGTGTCGAAATTTAATTGGCACTTTGGGGGGCAGGGAAAGATAATGAGGTCTCTTCACTTTCACTTTTCACTTCATCAACTCCAGCATGCAAATATTGTTGGTCTTTGTGGAACAGTTGGTGCAGAGGCACAATGGTCAGGTTTGTAGATCCCTCTGGGATACCTGAGGATGTAGGTAATATGCATGTTTGTTCAATGCTCCTTCAGGCACTGTTTATCTACCCACGTCTTGGTTGACCCAGGGGGCAAGCTAGCCTCTCTGTTACTTGTAGCTCTTGGTATTACAGCATTACCCGTTGGAACTTAAACGATCCATCCAATAATCTGGCGAGGAAGCACCTATAACCTGGCTTCATTTCTTAGCCTCATTCCCCAGGCAAAGCCCTCAGGACTTTTCTCCCCCACTGAACCTGTCTGGAAGTGAGTGAAAGAATCTCTACCCATCATCCCCACAGCCTCTGAGTTCCTTGAGAAAAGAAATCGTAGAAATCAGCACGATGCCATTATTATTATCGTGTTGACCATGTCCCTTGAAATCTCAGCCATTCTGGGGAATGGATTTTCATCTCGAGTACAGCTCTGTAATCGGAGCTTAATTGGAGGCAGAGTCTGTTCAGCCAGCTTCTCGGCATGACTCTCCTTTCTGTGGCAGATTGTATTTTACTTTGCATAATGAGGCAATCTTTCTATTTACTGATTATTTCCTTATGTAACTTGAACACTGAAAGGAAGTCACCACTGAGACCTCAAACTGACTAATAAACATATTCCCAACTCCTAATGTGCAGAGTGCTTAAGAGGCTTCGACGGCTCGCAGAATGAAACCCATGCACTGTGTGTGGCAGAGGTCGCATTTCGCTGGAAGGCTAAGTTTGCAGTCAGGGCGCTTTATTGGAAAGCCAGAAGGAAAAGAACAAGGTAATGTCTTCATGGCAGGCATCCCGGTGGTGTGAGATGGGATGTGAACTTCTAGCATTGTCCTTGTTATGGCTTGGATGTGAGGTGGCCCCCAAAAGCTCACATGTGAGACAGTGCAGGAAGGTTCAGAGGAGAAATGATTGGATTGTGAGAGTCTTAACCCAGTCAGTGAATTAATCCTGATGGGATTAATTGAAGTGGCTGGAGGGGGTGGGAATTGGGGCGAGACTTTGGGCATATATTTGTGTCTGGCGTGTGGAGTCTCCCTCTGCTTCCTGAGCACCATGTAAGCTGCTCCCCTCTGCCACACTCTTCCGCCATGTTGTTCCTGTCTCCCCTGGAGCCCTGAGCAGTGGAGTCTGCTGCTCATGGATTGAGACCTCTGAAAGCCTGAGCCCTCAGATAAACTCCTCCTTCTCTATAGCTGTGCTGGTTGGGTCATTTAGTCACAGCAGCGACAAAGCTGACTAAAATTACTGTCCTAATAGAAGCACAGCCCATGCCTCCATGTGCTTTGTGATTTTGTGTGTATTTGCTGCTCATCAGCAACATGATAGAAATAAGTACGGCAGATGTCATCTCAACTTTCATAAGAGAAAAATCAATGATTGGAGTAGATGACTTGCCCCAAACCACATAGTTAATAATTGGGGGCAGAGCTGAAAATTGAACTAGGTGTTTTATTTATTTTTAAAATTTTGATCTATAGTCCAATGTATTTTACTGAAAGATCTGTTATACCATACCTCTACCAGCTTGCACCCCATGTATAAGACATATATATTTAATTTTTCCTTTTTTCCCCCAGTTTTAATGTATTTTTTTGTTTTGCTTTGGTTTCCTGTAAACCCAGGTGTTTTGATCCACATCCCTAGGTGTCACTCTGCCTTCCTGTGAGGCTCCCAGCCCTCGCTCCTGGCCTTGAGATGACCGGGACCAGCATCCACCAGGCCTTGATGATTCAGTTGAGGGGTCCAGCAACCTCATGCCAGTTTCTTTAGCTCATTTCCTCAACCGTCCACACTGCATCGGCAGTAAAGGTGTGGTGTACTTTGGGGACTATGCTGGGGAACCTGACTCTCCAGAAATATTATCTTTCTTACACGGTTCAAATAACATCTCCTTGCTTGCTGTCTGCTTAGAACCTACTCTGATATGTGCCTTTTGTTTGTTTACTGTTACGTTCTACCCTATAGAATAAAAGGCACGTATGGGCATTTAATTGCATATCCAGGGCTTAGCATAGTAGGCATCCAACAAATATTGGTTATGTGAATGAATGAACTAAAGTTACTCTGAATGGCCAAACTGTCCAATCAACAGAAAAGTTAACAATATAAGTAAATCATTTAGCTATGAATTTTATTTCCTTGAATAAACCTGTGTTTGAGGTAGTCATGGTATTATATAGTGTCAACCCAGAGTCTTGAATTGTACTGCCAGGAATAGCATATCATCTGCATTTAATTATTCATTTACTGTATTATAAACTGTGGTTATCTCATTACAACTGGAGGCAAATTACAGGAATGCCAAATAGCACACTAGGGACCCCTGAAGTGATATAGTCTAGACTTCAGAATAGCAGTGGCCATATTTATGATCTGCTTTCTGGGTTCAAGTGCTTTCATAATTTCTGATATTAACTCAATGAACCCTCTAATTTTTCCAAACTTATGTGAGCAACCTTGAGAATGTGGTCAGAAAAAAAAATTCTGGATTCAAAATAGCATTTATCTTGTCTATTCAGCAAAGCTGGATCCCTCCTCTGCCCATAAACCATCTCTTGTAAAGCTCAGCAAAGCTTCAGGAAAAATCTCTAACTTCTCTCAATAGAATCGAGTCCCTCTGTGCAGACATTGTGCTGTGTTGGTCGATGTGCTTGTTAAATTGACCCAGTGCTTATGTTTTAGTTAGAACTGATGGCACCGACCGGCATAAGTCAATATTACTTATCCTTGTCCTTGATCTCATCCTCAGGACAACAACTGCATGCATCTTCATCCAACAGGTTGAATGCACATCAGCAGTAAATTATAAATTATAAATATAGGTCACCTGCTGATGGGCAGTGACTGTGAACAATCATAAAATGGCTTTTGGGACAACTAAACCAATAATATTGCTTTCATTCATCCTTCCAAATAACTTCCTTTCCTAAATATATTTACTTTGCTTGTTTTTCAAGAATCTCATTCATCTCTCAGTAAAAATCTAGACTTTACCCCTTCCCCTCCCAGGAATATGATCCCTAAACCTGAGATACTTTAGGGTGTATAGACATGTTTTTGCCAAAAAAGAAAGGTCTTTGAGTCCTCAAGTTATATGAATACATAGTCATTTATGAGTCAACAGAAACGAAACCATCTGCTTGCGTTTAGAATCATGTTGTGTTTGAGGAAGTCCAAAATCGTCTATGTAATCTAATAATCCAATAGCTTTTCATTGCACATGAGCAAATGAAGACCCAAGAAGCAATGTGGTTTGTCCAAGGCCACACGGATACTTAGATAAAAGAAATGGTGTTCTGTTGAAGTGAGTTTAATCTGGTGGATGCTAGAAACGAGAACAGGGCTGGGCTTGTAGATCTAGTCACTGGGAGTAACACATCTGAAGTTTCTTCCTGAGTAGCCTTCTCCAGTTTATTTGAATCTGTGATTCCCTTGACTACAACTCTGAAGCTTCCTGGAATTAGGATGATCGCAAGAGCCCTAGAGGGTCTTTGTGGCCGCCCTAGAATGTGATTGTATGAATCAGCTTTTCATCTCTGCGACCAAAGCACTTGACAAGAACAACTTAGGAAAGGAAACATCTATTTTGGCTCACAGTTGATGTGGTTCAGTACTTGGCCTGACCACTCCACTGCTCCAGGCTTGAGGTGAGATAGCATCGTGGTGGAATGTGTGGCAGAGGAAACCTTCTCAGCTCACGACAGTTTGGAAGCAGAGAGAGCAAGAGAGGAGCCCCGATAGTCTGTTCAAATTGTCTAACAAATGGATTAATCCACTGATTAGGAGCAGCTGACATAAACTCACCATTCCACCTCTGAATAGTTTGGGGGGGACATCTCGTTAGTCTAGCTCATTGCCTTGGGCTGGTGTTGGGTGGAGGGGAGGTGGCTGAGGTGAGGGAGGAGGCAGAAAAAGCATAAGAGAGAGCAAGGCCTGTGTTCACCTGGGACAGTTAACCCTTGGAGGCAGTGGATGGCTGATCCTGTTTTCCCCTTGCCAGATATGAAGAATCCCTCTTTGTAGCTCCAGCATTGCCTGACCCTGGCTGAGAATGGCTTTAAAGGAAGTCCTGGCCTGTCACATTTTAGGAAAACCTTCTTCTATTTTAGATTAATTGCAAAGGCTTCTCCACTGGTCAGGGTTCTTGATTTCAAAAATCAGCTGTTATCTTGGGGGGAAATATTTTGGATACATTCCTATTACAGTTTGGCTAAGTTCTAAGGTCATTTTTGAGAATTTAATGAAAAAGCAGTTTACTGTTTTATTAGAAAATTATAATAAGAAAAAAATGGTTCCATTATTTATTGGATTCACATGACAGGTCACCAGAAAAATTAAATTTCAGTGCCCTATTTAAGGATCACTCTTTTTTTGTTTGTTTGCTTCGAGGGCAGAACACAAGTAGAGTCTGCGTGGAGGTGAGTCGACAGAGAAGAGACAGGTGCACCCCTCACGCTTTGGTTCACGTGTGCCCGACTCTGGTTTTCTCTTACTTCTTAGAGGATTTTGCCTCCCATGTTTTGTTTCCAGAATCTTAGCTGCTCTGTCTGATTCACATGCTAAGCATAACATGCCACTGGGCGGAGCTGTGTCGTGGGCTCTCTGAAGTTTCTCTCAATGTGAGCAGAATTACCAGCAGGATGTGATAAAACCCGGGGCATTCAACAACTGTGTAGACCTTCCTTGAAAAACAAACAAACAAATAACAACAACAAGAAAAACTAGTCCACCACCTGCAATGTAGTAAGGTTGCAAACTGTGATAGCACTGAGAAACCAAAAGGTATGTCCTTATCACCAGTCAGCCCTCCGATGTGAAAGGGCAGGACTTACATAATTCAAGCCAACCAGGAACTTGCCAGGTTGGTAGAAGGTGCTGGAGACAAATATCTGGGATCCGATGAATTGCTCCTGGTGTCCTTCATCCTCTGGTCAGGACTGCCTGGCCTTTGGTAGCCATGGCTGATCCTCGCCAACATGCAATTTGAGTGGATTTTGAAAGACAGCTAAGCAAATGGCAGAGGGCTGGGACACAGGAAAGACTGCCTGGGTGTGGAAAGTGGGCCACCACCCATTAGAGCTGTGACCTTGCACACAATGTTTGCGTCTGGCATTTCTCACCCACCATTCATAAGATCTGACTTGTAACTATCACTAACTCTTACACGGATTTTGAAATAATTAAATACATTGATATATGTCAACCTTTGGACTAATGTCTGGCACTGAGTAAGTGCTTAGAAATGCTATATTTACCATAAACAATAATTAGATCCAACTGCCTATCTAATAGCAATGTGGAGGATGGAATAAACCTTAAAAATTCATCAATTTCTTAGGTCTTCATGCAAATTATTCAAGTACAGTGGAAAAAATCATTGACTTAGAAATCACCTCCAGGGGTGTTACCTTTGACTCTCTACCTCTTCAGTTTCTTTTCTGTAAGATTAAGTACTGGTAGCCAGTTCCTGGGGTTGTTATGAGAACTAAATAGCGTCATTGCTATGGTCTGAATTTATCCCTTCAAATTTCACATGTTGAAGGCTTAATCCCCAGATTCATACGTTGATGATATTTGGAGGTGAGGCTTTAGGAGGCAATTAGGATGGATGAGCTTGAGAGGCTGGGGCCCCAGGATGGCATTAGTGGATTCATAGGAAGAGGAAGGGAGACTTGAGTGAGCATGCTTGCTCTGTCTTGTCATGTGATGTTCTCTGCCACGTTGTGATGCAGCAAGAACCTCTCACCAGATGTTGGCATCATGTTTTTGCACAGCCATGAACCCAGCTCCCAGACTATGAGTTAAGCAATCTTCTATTATTTAGAAATCACCCAGTCTCTGGTATTTTGTTATAGCAACATAAAACAGACTGAGAAACAGCATAGGGAACATTGTGCCTTAAAAAGAATAATGGTCAATAGGTGTCATTTCCCTTCCCTTCCCCAGACAAACTGAATCATCGGAGAAAAAATGCAATGTTTTTGAGTCAGAGTTTTCACAACAAGGGCTGTTAATTATCAATCCAAAGACTATTTCCTGAGAACCTACCATGAGCCAGGGCTTGCACTAGATAATTGGAATACAATGGAGAACGGGACCTGCTTTCCTAAAGCTTGCATTGGACTGGAAAAGTCAGTCTTAGTGAATAAGAATTTTAGTTTGATATTCAAGAAGGTGCAAAAGGAAACATTGGTGATTATCAATTCTTGAAAGAGAAAATCCAAGGAAATTTTTGTCTGAGAAGGAAGTCGCCTTTGGATTCTCCTCTGTCCTTGAGTGAGTCTGACAAGCACCTTAGCTGGTGTTCCACTCTCCTGGGGAAAAGAGAAGCTGAGGGAACTGCAGGCACTGATTAGGCTAATTTCTCTGTCCCATCTGTCTTTATGGCTCAAGATCTTCACATGCAGTTCCAGAAGCCTTCAGAACGTGAGACCAAATATTGCTTCTCACTAAGAACTTACTGGCTGATTTAGCAGAAATTTGAAAAGGTGGCTGCATGCCAACGTGCTTTGTAGAGTTCAGAATCACAAAGTTCCTCCCTTGGGAGCTTGAAGCTTTACCTCATCAAAGCTTCCTCAAACTAAAGGAAGAGTTTTTAAGAAGAAAAACTAATCTGTGGGAGGGAGGCGTGAGGTGGAATGGAAGAAGTGTGATCTTAGAATTGGATGCACCGGGAGAGGAAAGTGGTTATTTCTGGAATCAGAAACACCTTGGGTCTGTGTCTTTCTAGCTGCCTGACTTGCAGGAGGCTTCTGAGCCATTCTGTGCCTTGATTTCTCTCTCTGCAGCAGGGGATAATAACATGAGTGACTTCATAAGGTGGAGTCTCATTAAGGTCGACTTGAAAATGTTCCAGGGGAGCAGGTGAAGGTGTTGCTCCAGGATCAGGATCTGGCTGGTTGTAACATGTGGGAAGAGGGCCACAGGCAGAAGGGTGTCCAGACAACATACGCCTGGTGTTTGCTGATGTCTGCTGTGGCTGGTTCTTCCCTGTGCACAGGAATTCAGGTAAAAAAGCAAAGGGAACATTATTACCCTGTGTACATGTATGATTACGTGATGGTGTAAATCTACATCGGGCATAAACATATAAATGAAAAGTCGTACCCCATTTGTGTACCGAGAATCAAAATGCAGCTTGTAAAAATAAAAAATTTAAAAAAAAACTTACCCTCTGGGGTCGGGGGAAAAGCAAAGGGAAGAGGTTAATGAGTGTCAGATATTGTCCACACATTATTTGGTTAAATCTCACGACATCCTTCAGAGATGGTAACTTCAGAGATCAACTATATGCAGACAAGGGAAAAAACAGAGACTCCATACATATTCAACTGATAAGTGACAGACCTGAAACTGAAACGCCATCTCACTTGTTCCTCAAATCCATCCTCCATCAGCTCCTCAAAAGATGAACAAGACCAGCTCTTTCTTCCAAGAGGCGCACAGTGTAGGTCAGTAGGAGAACACCGTCATTACACGCTCGGCTGTGTGATCGGAACTGTTCACTTCTTTATACCTGAATTCACCCTAAGTTTTAAACTCTGTCCATGGGAACATTTCAACCTCTTTAAGGTGAACATAGTCACTTCTACCATATCTCCTTCTCAAGGTTTTTTTTTTTTTGACAAAGTCGATTTAGAAAATGTTTGCTCCTCTCCCTTTACTCAGAGATGATCTAAGTTCCAAGCACTTGGATAATTTTCCGGCATTTTGTCCAGGTCAGTTATCTGATCTTGCAGCCCTTTTCGGAGGGGAATCCATCACTTCCAGACCCACTCTTCTGATTCCCATAGTCCCTGAAGGCCCAAGCCCCACCCACACCTTGCAGTTTCTCAGGACGATATTGAGTCCTGATAGTTGGTGGTTGGGAATGTAGACTATGGAGCCTGCACATTGTGACTCTGGACTTCACCTGAACCAGAGAGCTCTCCAGATGCCTGCTTCAAAGTCACATGCATGGAATATCACTGAGTTTCTCCCTCACAGTTTGGTCTTCCACAGAGTCTTCGGTCAAAGACATTGGGTGTCTGGCACATGGTTCAGTGCCTAGTCTAGGGTAAAGACTCAATAAATGTCTGTTTTCAATTAATATAATAGCTGGCATATGCCTGTAATCCCAGCATCTCGGGAGGCTGAGGCAGGAGGATTGCAAGTTTAAGACCAGCCTCAGAAACTTAGTGAGGTCCTAAGCAACTTAGGGAGACCCTGTCTCAAAAAACAATAAAAATAAAAATAAAGAGGGATGGAGATGTGACTCAGTGGTTAAATGTCCCTGGGTTCAATTCCTGGTATAAAAATAATGTAATAACAATGTAATAATGACTTCGAGAACATGGAGAAAAATACGTTAAAACCAAAGACAGGTCTTCTGGCTGAGAACTAGGAAGTGACATCAGAGTTCCTTCTTAAAGATCGTATTTTCACTTTGCTCACCTCAGATGATAAAAAATATAGGGGCTAAATTAGGAATAAAGGTAGAAAATTATATGGGAATTTAACTGTGGGAAGAAACAAAGATAAACATGGAGTGTGATATGTGAGAGCTCATGTTGACTCATCAGGGATAACCGTGCTGCTGGTATTTATCAAGTTAGGGTTTAAAGAAACATTTTTATTCATAGTTTAGGAAAAAATTATTTTGTAATTCTTTTTAAATTCCTTTTACTAAAACTTCAAGGAAACATAATGACAAACGATTTAACTTTTATAAGGATACAAAATTTCTAGATTATAGGTGCTGAATCCAAATCTGGATGAAGTCTAGCTACTTGGATATGAATATTTCTAGCTACTACAGTTTGAATCAAACTCACTAAATCCTCACTCACATGGTAAATTCTGGCTCGTGTGTGTGTGTGTGTGTGTGTGTGTGTGTGTGTGTGTTCCTAGTGAATTGTTGGGTCTCTATTAAGTGACAAACATCTTAAGTCATGCTGTACCTCCAACAGATTTATAAGAAGGGCATTAAGCTCATTTTACAAATGAATAAAAACTCAGTTTAGAAATTGATTAGTAAAGTGACAGGTTTCACACCTGAAGTCAGGGTGCACAGGATCTGGACATGTTGGGGTGCTTAGCAAGATCCTGGGCCTGAGCTGGACAGGCAGACTTGGTGTTCAGAAGGCCACCTGGCAGAAAGCACAGGCAGGGATGTAACCAAAACAGACCTCAATATACAGAATCAGGACTTGTGGCAGATGAACCCTGATGGAAAGAGCAGCCTGAGCACCAGGAAAGGACAGAATCCAGACCTGATCTACTTGGAAAAGAGTGCTATGCTCCTGGGCTCAGAGCCTCCATGGCAGAGCCCATTGCCCTGGCTGCTGATCTGGAGGCAGGCCCTCTCTGCCTCCTGGGATTTGATGCTGCCTGCTTGGCATGAGCAGATAAGGAAGGCAGCAGATGGAGCAGAGGTCTGCAGATGCCCTCCTCTGTGAAGCCTCAAACCTTCTTGGTAACACAAACATGAGTTTGATGAAATGTAGTTGCTTTAGCATTGGAAATGGAAATGTGGGTGAAAGCTTACATCCAAGATAGGAAATAGGAATGTGGAGACCAGAGGGAGGGCAGGGCCCACGAAGCTGCCTGACAGTAAGGCGAGGGGAAGGAGTGAGGTTAGCCAGGGAACCCTTGGCTTGGAGGTGCCAAGACAGTTCAGTGAGGTTGGGATGCGGGATTTAATGTATTCGCTAGGTAACTGATAAAAGGGGACATTTGCACCCTGGATTTGGGAGGTAATCTCAGTATCACTCCCAAGGCCAGTAACTACTATTGTTTCTCACTTTGGTGGCTCAAAGAAATGGTGTGAACTGGTTCCACGCAGTGGAGAGCTTTCACTGCAGAGGAGCTGGTACAGAAAGGGCTGGGTGACAAGTCTGGAAGCAGAAGGTGTGCTCCCTTCATTCTTGGAGAATGACATGGGGAATCTCTGCTTCCAGAGTGACGCAGTTCTTATAAGTCTGTGTCCCCATGTTGCCTGCAGCTGCTTCTGAGAGTTCCCCTCTGAGAAATGAGGTAGCGTGACCTGCCCCTGTACCCAGTGAACAGATAAAATCCTGGAAGCCAATCCACTGCCTGACTTTTTGAAGCCACAACACCTCCGACCTCAGCAGGCTGACCCAGTGATTTCTACACTCAGCAATGGCAGCCTCTGCTTCCTTTAATGGTGACAAAGCTGACATCCGCAGGTGGACACACCTTGTGCTGAGGGTGAGATTTTCAATGAGACATCCAGGTCACATCCCACTCCTCTCCATCTGGTCCCTGGGCTGGTGTGCAGATGTTGGCTCGACTGGAGGAGCTATGTGCTCCTTCGGTGGTGTTGGGATCCACTGTGCTGTGCGTCCTTGCTCTCTTTTTTACACATCTACCACCAACATCAGGTTTCATTAACACAGGAGACAGCTTTCTAATGAAATATGCCCCTTAACTTCCTTTTATATTTGGTAATATCCTGAACTCTTTATCCAAATGAAGCATAAAGCACTTACAACTGTGTTTTGCCATGCCACTGACCGAGGAATATATTCATTTGCAGTAACATGGGATTCAATGGAGTGGAAAATAAGCTCTGAAAATTGCTCTTGCCACGAAATTGTATCAATAAATAGGAAAAGCCCATTTAGATTTCACTGACCAATCTCCCCCCTGTGACAGAAATTAATATGGCCAAGTGGTGTGTATTGAAGGTAAGAAACAGGAGGCTCCAGAGGCTGAGTGTCCCCTGTGTCAAGGCCTGCCTGGTGTAGCTAGCTTATTTTATTGTTCAAAGAGAGCTGAGGGTGCCTGTGTGTGTGTATGTGTGTGTGTGTGTGTGTGTGTGTGTGATGCAATGAATGTGAGGGAGGCAGAAGTTGCTGGGGCAGAGGCAGGAGGAGAGGTGCTGGGCACTGGGCCTTGGGTGCTGGGCACTGGGCACTGGGCATGCTCTTGCTCTTGTATCTCAGTCTGCAGAGACTGAAGTCCTTCCCCAAAGTCATCCATCCCAAAATAAGGAAGTGAGAAGCAGGCTCATAGTGTTCTTCTTTGAGTCACTGTGTCTTCTGGCTGTTAATTTCAATTTATAGTACCATGTTCTCATCATGAAATCCTAGCAGACATATCCAAAAATAAACACATGGCTGATCTGTGGTTTTTCCATGTGGAGATGAATAAAACATCAAGTTCAGGTGTAAAGTAATAAATCATGATGTTAAAAATTTGTGGAAACTACAAAGACTTGTGATTGATGACATGGAAATAAAGTTAAACTAAGAATCAGAACTGTCAGTTCTGTGTGATTTCAGGCAAACCATGTGATCTCCCTGAACTCAGTGCCACATTTGTAAAATGGGTCTGACGATGGCTTTGCTACTTGTGTTTTCTGGTTGCTGCAATCAAATGAGGTTGTGTGGGCAAAAGTCACCCCGAGGGAGGTTCTGTGAACGTTTAAGGCTCTATTGTTATCTTCCACCATCAGCTCTGCTGTTGAAGGACAACAATCGTGAAAGTAAACTGTACCTTTAGGAACTTCTTTGTGACAGAAGAGGCAGAATGACGTGGCGATGAGCCTGAGTCTGAGGATCTGAATTCCAGCTTCTCCTGCTGTTTAAACAGTCAGTCCTTGAGCAGCTGACTCGACACCTCTAAGTGGCTGCACCGAATTCTCTCTAAAATCCATTCCCAGTATCAAATTGTGTGCCTCTGATCAAAGAGGGATCATGATGAAAACCCAGATTATAAACTAGGAATGAAAGAGCACATGTTGTCATTTTAAAAACAAGACGATCACAATTCTCTTGTGACTTGATGTCAAAGAACAAGGTCAGGGAGGAAATGTTGGAACTGTTTGGAGAGTCCCCAATTTCCTGGGATGAACTTGTCCAAAACCGAACTCACAGTACTTGTGCTGTTTCTGAAACCTTCCAGTTTCCCTTTGTACTTCTCATTTGAATCATCTGTCCAGTGTCAATGAAGCTTGCTAGAGATGGCCGAGTCTTCTTCTTCCCAGATGCCCACAGAGATTCTCGAGTCTTGGCAAAGAGGGAAAGGCTGTTTTCAGGTGCCCATTGCCACCCTTGTAGAGGGTGGCTATCCTACCTCCTCTTCTTGCCCATGGGGTGCCTGGGGGCTTCCTTTTAGTGTGGACATGCAGAATAACAACGAGGAGAGGAGACTCACAGGCCTCTTGCTCCTTGTCTGAGCCCCTCCCTGGCCCTCTGGGTGGTCCTGAGGACACCTGACAAGTGGTAACTCCGCGTGGCGCTCAGCACAGCTCTCCCTGTGAGCTCCTGTCACAGTGCCCCTTCCGCCCTGCAGGGTTCCCGCAGCTCTCATTAGTCAGAACCTAGCAGATGATCATACAGACTTGTAGCAGGTGGAACATGGAAAGGAACATTGACTTGTAGTCTGTGTCCTATTAGCAATGCGGGTAAAGGGAATCTGTGCTGTGTTCTCTGGCTCCAATTAGTTGCCAATTATACTCTTGGAAAAAGTGCAGTTTCTTAATCAAACTTCGGGAAAACTTTTCCAATGCAAAGTCAACAGGGTGCCCCACAATCTGGTGGTCAAGGCTGAGGCTTCGATTTTGTCTGCCTTGACTAATGCACCCACCATAGCTCCAGAGGCCAACCCACATATTGAATTTATGAAGGAAGTATGTAAAAACATTCTCTTTGTAAAATCCCAAACAATCAAAACTGAAGCCTTTTTACTTTGTCATCATCCCAGGTCCTTCCCAGAGAACACTATCCATTGATTACTTTTGTTTGTGGACATATGAATGCATGTAACAGGAAGGTAAGTGGCTACTCAGCTCAGGAGTCACTGGGCACCTCCCTGCAGGATCCACTAGGAGATCCTGCTACCATCACCCAAAATGCCCTCCACAAGATGTAGAAAGGAAATGGTGTTGGGATTTGTTGGCTTAGGGAAAGACTGTTGTGTCTTTGCCCATTTGACTTCATGGGGAATGAAAGGATTTAGTTTCATCCCTGGGCCAAATGGGGAAGGATCCAAACCACTTTTGTAGCTTGGGAGTGTCTGACTTCTGATTCACTAACTGGACATCTACTGGGAGAGCGGCCTTGTGATCTCCACTTAGCACCCATTTGAGCAGGATCAAGAGGACCTGGAGAGAGGGGCGAAAGTGAAGCAGCTCCACAGTCCTTGGTTTGGAGCAAACGAAGGAGTTTTCTGTCCTTCAAGTGGACACAGAAGAAGGTACATTGAACATGCTTGCTGTGAACTGATGAAGATGTCTGACTTCCAGAAGAAGAAACCCTGTCCTTAAGAGAATGTGGCTTTGATCCTCTGGTGAGGTGGATCAGAAGGAATTAAATCAAAGCCTTTCATCTATTTCAGGAAAGGCTCACTAAGTTCCCCAAAGGAAGATGTCTGCCAACTCCTGGCATCAAGGGCCAGACAGCGCCAAGAGAGCACCCCAACCCTGATTCTACCTCTGTTCCAGTGCATTGGAGGAGAGAGAACCTGCAAGAAGGAAGAAGAGAAGTAGCAAAGGAGCGGAGAAGCTGCCCTCCCTCCAGGTCCCTCCAGACAGGGATCAGGCTGAACTAGGAGAGAAGGAAGGATAGATGAGGTCAGTGACTTAAACTGGACAAATGGATAGGACTAACCCAGAGTGTTTAATATGTGACAGTGACCAGAAAGCTATGGGATCTTTCCTGCATATCATTAAGATCTTGGAAGGGGAAATTCAATGCAGTTAAAAGCAATGATGAAAAAAAAAATCAATTCTATATTTGTCTCCCAATGAATTAGACTTCTCATAAACTAGTTATGTGCAGAAAGATAGAGTGCTGTTTGTTTTTAACATTAAGAATGTCATAATGTATATATCATTCTGTAACTTTCTTTCTCCCTCTGTAATATGTCTCAGAGATCTTTACATGTCAATATACTGAGATTTTGTTGTTATTTATAAGTGCTGCATAATCTTCCACACTAGAACCTTCCTGGGGTGTATTTAGCCACTCGGTGATGACGGGATTTCGACTTTGTGAAATATCACAGGCCGTGCAAGAGGGCAAGGTCTGACATAGATCTCTGAAGTGGGATTGTGACTTCTATGCTGGGAATTTGTCCAGAATTTCTGACTCCCTGGTGCTTTCGAAGGCTGAGCTCTAAGTATGTGGAGGTGGGGGAGGATGGGGAAGAGATCACTTCATCTTCTCCTCCTCATCTTCCTGGTTACAGCTTCTCAAAACCCCATCTCACCAAGGCAGGAACAAAGCCAGTGATTTTAATCCTGTTTTCTCACCTAAAAACTGGTGTGGGCTCATTCATTCTTTTCCCAAACTTTGGTACTGTGGTAATTGACCAACAATGTTAGAAAAGTACTTTGAAAATCTTGAAATGGAAGAGATTTATGAAAAATAAAAAAAAATCATACCATACCAGGTAGATGTAATATTTCATATGTTTTCATTAGATACATATATTTTAACCTCTAATTTACCTTTTAAAAGTAATCCATGCTCACAACAGCGGGATATGTTTCTGATGATACTTTGCCTCATTGCGGTGATTACTGAACAGCCGTGAGGTATTCAAATAACTATATGCAGTATCAATCACACAGCTCAGAGCGCACAGTGCATGGATGCTTTCGCATTGTGGAGGATCCTGCTCACCACAGTCAACATCTATAAATGCATCTTAAAATCTAGGGAGCTCCTCCTCCTAATTCTAAGAATTGTGGGTTTTTAAATTTTTCTTTCCATAGCTCCCCTCATGAAGCGTTAAATGAGTGTCAGATTCTTGTTTGCAGAACTCTTCCTAAAATATCTCCTCTTTGTTTTCTTCCAAGGGGAGAAGAATCTGGCATTGTCCTGTCTCCAGCTTCAACCTGGAGCTACTTACAGCGATTTTCCTGTTGTCTTTTGCATTTGGTCCTGCCTTCCTTCCAAAGTTTCGTTACTAAATTTTTAGCAACAAGCGCATTGTAGTTATTATCATGCGCTGACCCAGACCGGCTAAGAGCGTGAGTGCATTCCTAGACACTGTTGGGAGAAGCAGTCACTCCAGATACGTTCTCCTGATTCATAATTCTATGAGGCTCTTATTCGCAGGCCTTGGTCAAGTGCCATTGGGTCCAGATAAAGAGGAAGCCAGGCCTGGTCCTTCTGAAAACTTAGTCTCCACATCAGCCACCTGCTAGCGATTATTTTTTTTAACTTGGAGGAAAAAAATAAATATAAATCACTTGGTATGTCTGAATTTTTTTTATTGAGGGGATTTATAGAATCACAAGACCAGAAGAGAAGCCACGAGCTGGAGAGTTTGTTCCCCTGCCTTGCCATAAGTTAGCAGTGGCTTCCTGGGGAGACTGGCTCTCTTTTCTTAGAGTTTTTCAAAATGAAATATTGTATTCCTTATTCTGAACAAATGATTATCGTGTTTAATAATCCTTACTGCCAGGACGTTTTTCTTTTAACCTGTCTCAGAATTAGAGTTGGAAACCACTGGCTTCTCATCTGAATGAGACGAGACTTTTCATTGTTCCTGAGAAGTCTTGGCATGAGTATGCGGAGTCATTTGCGACATTCGAAGACATCATCTTTATGTGACACAAATAAGTTTGTGTTTCTATCATGTTAGTGAAAATTTTTTTGATACTCTCTCCGGGTGCCCAGGATCAGATCTGGAAAGGCCACCCCTGCCTTTTTGCTGTTGACAGAATGGCCCAAATGTGAAGAGGACCGGAGACTCCCTAAGAATGGAGTGTGTGGAAAAGACAGATGGCTTCCTTCGCACCTGATAGCTTCCTGCTGACAGCACTGTGAAGGGAGGAGAGGAATTGACTTCGAGATCCTATTTGTGTCAGTAGCAAATCAAATGTAGACTTGAACAGCTTCCCTAGAAGTGAAGGCAGAGGCTCTGAATCTGCTGCCTCCTTTAGCCCGTGGACACCATTTCCCTCACTGCTCCATGTTAGGCAGAACTTGCTCTATGGTTGAGTCCCTGCTGATGATACCACCTGCCTAAAGCTTAGCAGGCTGGGCTGGGGATCTAGCTCAGTTGGTAGAGTGCCTGCCTCGCAAGCACAAGGCCCTGGGTTTGATCCCCAGCACTGCAAAAATAAAAAAAAAAAAAAAAAAAAACTCATCAGGCCAATACAACCTCCTGGCAGGGTCATATGACCTACATGGGGTGAAAAGAATCACAGTTCTGGGTGGACATGTCTTTTCCTTTGACGTTTTAGCCCCCTCAACCCCCACCTGCTTCTGCCCATCTCAGGGGCAATAATCCTAGAATTGGTATTGATGAGTCATTAAGCTCAGAGTTTGATAGATAACTCAGATTCTAGCCCTTCTTTATAATGAAAAATCTGTGTGCCTAGTATTATGGATGCCTGTGTCCTTCACTCTAGAGTTCTCCCCAGTAAGAGTACAGAACTAGAATCTGAAGTTACTCAGAGAACACAGAAGTGAAAATTTTTGCAAGAAATCTCATACTCTAAAAAAGATCAGAATTTTAAAACTGAGTTTTGACCTATTGAACTTTTATTATGTACTATGCAAATAAGACATGCTACCCGTCTTCAAGAGCTTAGCCTTGCCAGAGAGGACCTTCACAGTGTGATGTTACACAATGCCACAGGGAGGTGTTCTGAACCAGATGGTGTCTAAGAGGAGTCTTGAAAGATGAGTGGCTCCAGTTAGGTAACAGGAGAGAAGGGCCAGGGAAGATGGTGAGGTAAGGGTGAATCACTTCTCCAGGGACCTCCAGGTGGTCCCATGAGGTGGAATTCAGAGTGCAAGGTGGGAATGTGAGGTTTGATAAAGAGGACAAGGCAGATCTAAAGCATTTGGGTGTGAGTCTGAAGGCAATAAGGAATTATTACTCAATAAGGATACCCACGCATTTGTGATTTTAAAGTCATTTGAATGGTGGAGGGAGAGGTTTGAATAAGAACAAATTGATGAAGACAAAGTTGGAAGTAGGGAAACTGGAAGATTCTTGAAAGAACTTGAGATAGATTGGGGTGAACTCAGGTAGTTGCATTGGGGATACAGAGAGGGATGAGTTTACACCCTATTATGGAGGAGGAATTCATCATCTCTCTGACTGTTGCAGTTGAGGGCAAAGGAATCAAGGCAGAAGTAGCTCCAAGTTGTGGTCACCAAGGAGAAGGCAGTGAGGTCAGTTTTAGATGTATAAATTGTGGGATGTCTATGGGGTGTCCCGGGGCAATGTCCAGTTCTGGTCTGGAGTCTCAGAGTCATCTGCAGGTGCACATCAGCTCAGATATGAGCAGGTGAAATCACCTGTCAACTGTGCAGAGAAGCTGAGAGCATGCACTCTGCTCTTGCGTCCTCTGGAGCTCAGCCCTGCAGGAAGACACACACTTACATTCCTCTTCTGTTTTCTGGGCCTCACAGAGTCACAACTTCCACTATTAACATCTCATCTATACATTATAGTCCCTTTTAATTCTCAGGATGGTGTGGGAAAATGTCTATTTTTCTGGGGATATAAACAGATGCTTTAATTTGGGTATTAGCCATGCTCAGATACCAAAGTGAAATGAAATTAAAGAAAAGCCCCTTCACTGTATGTGGATGCCTTTGGGACAGCTTCACGGAGTGACAAATCCTTGCCTTGTTACCAGATGTGGAGGTGGATTGTTTTGTTTATAATTCTGTTCCTTGACTGCCAGCACTAGATTTGGATCCCTTTGTCCCCGTTTCGTTTTCCAGAGAATAGTCCACATACCTGACCGCTAGTGGGTTGTCATGAACGTTTACATAATGGGCTTGGGAGGAGATGGTCTTTCAAAACTTGATTTTCTAAGGCCTGACAAAAGAGTAAATATTTTTAGATTTTTGAGAAACATAATTCAGAGCAGCAAATAAATGTGTCTTAGTGTTCTGAGGGATTCAAATGTTCTAAACGAGGACACTCTCAAGTAGCATCTGTGCCTATCCGTGCACCACGTCAC
Organism: Glaucomys volans; assembly: GCA_020662805.1. Classification (NCBI taxonomy): domain Eukaryota; kingdom Metazoa; phylum Chordata; class Mammalia; order Rodentia; family Sciuridae; genus Glaucomys; species Glaucomys volans. The sequence continues at coordinate 927,029 of JAJEJO010005186.1, read as the reverse complement.
GTCCCTAATTCCCTCTGAGGCACAGTGAAGCAAGATCACTCTGAGTACCGATTGCTTCTCTTCTGAAATAAATTAGTGCTAGCCGGTCTCCCAATTTACAGGTGCTGTTTCCTTGAGTCAAAGAACACTCTAAGTAGGAGCATTGGCATTCTGGGGACTAGCTTCCTCACCTCTGAAATGGGACTCTCTGGAGAAGCCACGAGTTTCTCAAATCTACTGGGATGGATAGGACGCAATTCCATGCCCATTTTGTGCAATTTTACTTGTGCTCAATTTGAGACCCTTTGGGGTGTAGATGCTTGTGGACAAGAGATGAGCCCACCCCAGAATGCCTTGGTTCCTATCTTATTTCTCTGCCTTCTTCCACTAGTAGAGACTGGACCAGCTCGGCGGCACTGGTGAGGGCGTGGGGGCAGGATGGAGCTGCCCATGTGCACTGCACTTTTATGACTCAGACCTGGCTAGTTTGACTTTAGGGACATGGTTTCTGCACTAATAACAAATGCTGTCAATCAGAGCATCACATCGAAGGGTACAGTACAGAGTATCTAGAATATTCTTTATTTGGATGGAAAAAAAGTGTCAGAATAAAAAGCAAGACTTGTGTCCAGTGGGTTGATTTTCACTCAGGAGACTGGAAGCAGGTGGGGAGGGGCCACAAGTTACTTCCAAGTAGAAATGAGGAGGTCAGAATGAGTTCTGGGACAGGCATATCAATTCAAATGGAAGGACATATAAATTCTTTTTGGAGTTCTAAGAGGTGCTGAAAACAGAAATTAAGGAATGACCTGAAGGTTTGTTAAGAAGCGTCTGGCTTGGCTTTTGTACCCAAGCAGTCAACTGCGCAGGTTAAGAAATGGCTGAATCCTTTCAACCAAAGTAGGGACTGATGAATGCAGAAACAGCAGCCTAGCGGTAACGGCAGCATCAGGACAAGCGAAGGTGGCAG